>JAOWBL010000013.1:8403324-8426121 GCA_028564865.1 Zenarchopterus dispar
ATGGATGGATGGATGGATGGATGGATGGATGGATGGATGGATGGATGGATGGATGGATGGACGGATGGATGGATGGAAAAAAACTCTCTTCAATAAACCATCTTAGGAGTGATTGGGGATGAACAAAGAATAAATAAAGTTCAGCTTTAAAATATGTTAAAAATGTAATCTTTCAGACATATTTTGAGCTCTCAGACTTATTTAAATCAAACTGTCTGAGAAGATTAGAGTGAAAAAGGCTCATTTCCAGGAACAAATATTATTACAAATGATCTGTGACATGGCAAACATGACAGTGGCTCTAAACCTCAATCAAAAGAAAATAATAACAATAACCAGAAAAAGTAAAAGTGCAAAATAATGTGTAGGACAAACCCTCTAATAAAACACAACCATTTCAAAACTGATTTTATGCTGATGATTTGATTATTTTGTTTAGTATGCCCTTGTAAAAAGTTATGGTTCTCAGAGGGGTTCCTTCGTCCTCTTCAGGTGAAGAGCTGGGTTCTGGAGCGTTTGGCATGGTAGTCCAGGCTGTAGCTCATGGCATCAACCAGGCTGGAGTATCCCAGAAGGTGGCTGTCAAGATGCTAAAAGGTCAGTGTTTGTTTTAAAAGTATGACGCAGGCTGGTACCGCGGTTGTTTCAGTTTCTGATCTGGTGTTTCACCCTGCAGACAAACACCAGTCAGTGGAGAAGGAGGCTCTCATGTCTGAGCTGAAGATGCTGACTCACATTGGCCACCATACCAACATCGTGAACCTCCTCGGGGCATGCACAGAGTGTGGTGTGTTTCAGTTCTGTATTTGCATACTGGTGACGGTGTTTAAATTTGTCCTAATTATCATTTATTAACTTTTTACAGGACCAATATACCTGATTTTCCAGTACTGCTGTTATGGAGACCTGCTGAACTATCTGAAGAAGAACAGTGACCGCTACCACAAGTCTGTGACGGATGCGTTCAACAAGGACCGCTTTAGAAGCCTTTACCACAACCTGCAGTACAAGGAAAACACAACGTAAGAATAAAAGCCCACGAGAGACAGAAACTGTAGCACCAGAGGGGAGATTTTAGTGACAATATCACACTTTATTTAATGTAGCCTGTCCCAGAGATGCAAAACTTATTTTATCAATCCCATAACTTTTATTGTGGGTTTTTGTTTGCTGGTTACCTTGTTTACCTCAAAACCGTCGTGTATGGCAGTTAGATGATTCTTCCTGTGGGTTTAGTACATTTCCATGTCTCTTCCCAGCGAGTTTGTGGCAACAGTGGACAGCTACGTGCCCATGCACAACTCCACCACCAGGGGGCAGGAGAACATCGCCCTCCTCACCCTCAGCTCCTGTGACAAAGACAGTTACGTCGGTGAGTAACGTCAAAAAAAGCCAGGTTCATGCACAAAACACTGAAACGTCTTAGCGTCGAGTAACAAATTAACATGAATTTTAATTATGACAAACAAACGCATGTTTACAGATGCAGAGATATTTGAGAATGTTGATGATCAGACAGAGGACCAGCAGGCCCTCACTTTTGACGATCTGCTGAGCTTTGCTTTCCAAGTGGCCAAAGGGATGGAGTTCCTCGCCTCCAAGAATGTAAGTGACACCCGGGCTGTTCTCTAGTCTCTCATCAATAATGATTTATTAATGTCTGAGTGATCAAACAGATTACCAATAAAGTGTTTTTTTTAAATTAACTGTTAACTTATTTTTCAGGAAAAACTGTTGATTTAAAGGGATTAAACTGAGCTTCAGAACATTTATGTTCAGTTTTTTTTTTTACCATTTCTGGCGTTTAAAAGACAGAGGGATTAACCGGTGCAACTAGGAAAAGCTGTTTCTGGATATACTTAAATAAAATGGCATTTAAATTCACATCAAGGGACCTAAAAGCAACAAATATGTGTTTTCTGTCTTCAGTGTATCCACCGGGACCTGGCAGCTCGAAATGTGTTAGTGACAAAGGGCAGACTGGTGAAAATTGGTGACTTTGGGTTGGCCCGGGACATTGATAATGACTCCAACTACGTCGTGAGAGGAAATGTATGTGACAAGACGCGAACTCATTTACCACTTTTTCAGTTTCGTGTGTATTTTCATCACATTAAGCAGGTTACTTGCTGTCTTTCAGGTGCGTTTGCCAGTGAAGTGGATGGCGCCGGAGAGCATCTTTCAGGGAGTGTACACCAACAAGAGTGACGTGTGGGCTTATGGCATTCTGCTTTGGGAGATCTTCTCGCTCGGTAATTTTCACAGACGGGTACTCGTAATGAGAAACACAGAAAGCTCCTTCACTTTGCTAAACATAAACTGTTGCTGTCAGGTGTCACTCCATACCCAGGCGTGAGGGTGGATCACACGTTTTATTCAATGATTGAAAGAGGATTTAAGATGGAGTGTCCGTACTATGCCAACGAGTCTGTGTAAGCATCTTCACGTGTAATTAATAAAGATTACTGTGCAGTATTGTAAATAGTTCTCACTGAAAATCTTCCTTTTTTGGTTTCAACAGTGAATATAAAAGCCTCAGCTTTCATCATTTTAGTGCAATCACATTTTTTATGTTTGGTCTTCGTGCTTTTCTTTGCCAGGTATGATATAATGTGCAAATGTTGGACCCTCGACCCCTACAATCGCCCATCTTTCTCCAAGTTGGTTTCCTTCATGTCCAACCAGCTGACAGACAGAGAGGAGAAGGTACGGCCTTACTGAGCAAAGATGACTTGTTTTCAGCAGATTCCACCGAAAGAGATAAACATTTTTACCTCCACGCCCGGAAGGAGAGTGTAGATGCTCTATCTGATCTGTAGGAACATGATCAAGCTCCTTTCCTGTTTTCAGCTCTACCACAACATGCTCGACCAGACTTGCAGCGACTACCAGAACTCATCGGTCATTTTTGACGATTCGGCTTTGGCACAGCGCGACAAGAAGAAGAAACAGGCAACCAATGACTACAGTCAAACCTACGTGACTGAGGAAAGCAAAGACGAGGCATCGAGCTCGGAGGCTGCGGCAGCTGAGGAGGAGCCTCTGAAACCGTCTGATACCCAGTAACAACTTATTACATGTTAATGGTTAAGCTATTTAATCAAAAATATCTTTAACAGTTTATATAATATCCTTGCATCCTTGTTTCTGTGAGAATTTCCGACTTGACAGTCAAATGTTTTATATATGTACATTTGCATAGTCTCTGTGTGAAAAACTAACTGCACCTTGACCACTTCGATCTACATTAGGATAAGAGGTAAATAAATAATACAGAGGTGGTATTAATTAAATGTATTTAATGAATTGATCCCTGTCAGACGTAACCCTCTCCATTAAAACAGATAGTTTGGAGTTTATCAGTCTTAAGACGGTACCAAAAAAAAAAGACTTCAATAATATTCAAAGAAACATCATCTGGCGATGCTCATCAATCTGAGAAGGGTTATACGACTATTTTTTTAAATGAATTTGGAGTCAATAATTCATAAACAATAACACAAGATATAACATGTGTTGTTGTATTTATATAATTTAGAAATCTTTAAGGAACCAGATCATCCTTTATTGCATCTTAGTGTGTAAAGGCTTAACATTGAAAGTAACTGTACTTTCTTTTTCATTTATTTTGTATCGGACGTAAAGAGTAAACTAGGTGTCATTGAAGTCAGTGGTTTTCAAAGTGGGGGCCGCGGCCCCCTGGGGGGCCATCAGAGAGCACTAGGGGGGCTCCAGAAAATTAGTGGGAAGCTCGGCGAAAAAAAAAGTTCAGCAGCAATGTGTGTTCTAGTTGTCCTTAAACTTGTTGTCTTTATTAAAATCCTTTATAATATATTTTGTGCCTCTTAAGTTTGTATGGTAAAAAAGCAGCAAGTTGTTATCGATAATAACAACAACTTGAGTTTGGGGGTCCCTGGCAAGATCCCAATGCTGTTTGGGGGGCCTTGGCATGGAAAAGTTTGGGAACCCCTGGTTGAAGTTACTGTAGCTGTGGTTGTCGTAGTAACTTTTCCTTGCATTATTATCAGCATAATGTTGCATCTCATATTTTTGTACACGTTTATGTTTTGCTATTAATTCAGTTTGAAATATCTTAATGGAATTATTATACTTCTTTCTTTGTAGTGCCAAATGTACTTTTTACTCATTAAAGAAAAGTCACATGATGACTGGTACAGTTGCACTTTCACATACATTGGTACAAGGGGCCCATGCTTGTATTTTGTTGTTTGTGTTTGGGTTTGGGTGGACGTCTACTCACACACTTCAGGTAAAAACCAGCTCAGATGACACCCAGATTAACAAGATCTACATCAGGTGTAGAAAAACAAGGGCACATTGATGAGAACTGATCTACAGGAATGAGTCAGTACCAAGCCTGGATATGAGGCACAGCTGCAGGCTGAAGAAACTAACCACCCTCTATGAGCACCCATCAACACAAAGGAACCAGCTACTCATAGATGGGACCCACTTAGCATTAACCAAAGGCCATACTGTCCTCACTATGAAGGACCCCAGAAAGGAGCAATGCCATCCAACAACTGATGGAAACTTCTGTCAGACTTCATGGCAGCCATGATAAGAAATCACAAGGCTCAACACATGAGCTCAGCCCAGAAAAGAATTAAAAATAACACTAGAGGAGCTAAGTACCAACTACTTGTGGACAGGACAGTCACTACACTGTAAGACAAGGTAAACAAATCTGTGCACTGCCTAGATCAACTGTAAGGAAGCTAATGACTCAATACTGAAATGCTTCACCGAGACATCAGTGGGACTGTGGAGGACAACTCTAGAGGCCAACTTAAAGACACCTGCATAAGTTAGCATCAAGTGTGGTATGTGGCAAAGACATGCTTTGTCCCCACTGCTGTTCTGCTCAGGCCTGAACGCTCTCAGCCAGGATCACAATTCGAGTTTCAGCCTCTGAAATAAAAATTCCTTCTTACTATGTGAACCTTCAAATTCATCGTAGAATCCCAAAATTGTTAAGTCACTGTGTATTCATAAAATGCAGATCTTTATTTTATTTATATATGTTATACTCGGGTATTTTCATTTCTTGGTATTTCAGACTTGTATCCCATAAACATTCAAAGCAGAAACATATTTCTCAACAGGCCTATGATTATATTTACCCGAGAGTTTCATTTTCTAATTGAGATTTCATGCTAAAACATACTAATATGTTTATAAAGCAGTGTTACAAGATAGACTACCACATAGTTTTAATTAACCACTGTATAAATCTGCGTATTGTCAACATGCCAAAATATCTAAAAGTCTAAATAGGGCTCGTTTATATTCATATAAATTATTTCAATGCATTTTTTTTGTACCCTAATAGAAATGTTGTATTTTTCTCCATCACAGTGTGTACCACTGTGCGTTTGAGTTTAAATCCACCTCTGGTTCATTTGAATGTGACGTCCTCTGCGGACTTTATGCGCTAGGTGGCGCCAGAGATCACAGTTTGATTGATTAACGCGCTCCTAAAGCTAAAACTCCATAAATTTCCTTTTTTTCCGAGTCCGATGAGCGACATCTGATCTGGCTTAGAAAACATTAACCATAACCAGACATGTGGGGGCTTGACCTGTTCGTCCACCAGTGCGTTAACCCGTTTTGCAAAGTTTTGTCCGAAGGTCATTAAACCCCGATGCAACTACCGCAGACTGTTCCCACTAAAGCATGGACATATCCGCTGTAAACGCACTGCCCTACGAGGATTTTGTGAATGTTTTCGGCAACGTTGTTGAGAAATGTCCCCTTATTCCAGCCGCTGTGTGGACCAGGCGTCCCTTTGTAAGCCTGGCTGATCTGGAAGCTGCTATTTCTGAGTTTATTGATCTTCTCCCTGAATCAGGTCAGAGCCGCTTCACTAAACATGTGCGTCTGGTACATTCTGGCGTCTAATTTACGACTTCACCGCGGCACCCCGCAGGTAAAGAGGGGATCCTCAGGTGTCACCCGGACCTCGCGGGCAGGGATCTTCGGAGCGGCACTCTGACCCGCGAGTCGCGCGAGGAGCAGGCAAGAGCCGGCATGGACGCGCTGAACTCAGAGGAAGCGTCGCGCGTGGCGCGTCTGAACCGGGAGTACAAAGAGCGCTTCGGGTTCCCGTTCGTCATCTGCGCCAGGATGAACGACAAGGCAAATATCCTGCACCAGCTGTCCCGGCGGTGCCAGAGCGCGCACGCGGCGGAGCGGGCGCGCGGCATCGAAGAGGTGAAAAAGATCTGCCGTCTGCGTCTCCAAGGTCTGGTGCTTCCCGACGCCCCGAACAAGTTATGAACCCGACCTGGTGCCGTTTAGATTGGATATCCTTGACCAGCTGAATGCAAAGACTATCACTAATGTCAAACTTAAAGGCTGTCACATATTCTTTATTTCAAGTTCATTAAGTGTGTTATTGCTCCATTAAAATAAAGAATTAATCTAACAATAGAACATGTGCATCTCTGATTCATTTTCGGGTTATAGTTTAGGTGTTTATACACAAAAGACACTGACTTTATATATATATATATATATATATATATATATATATATATATATATATATATATATATATATATATATATACACGCGCGCGCGTGCACGTTCATAAACACTGCTCTGATTTGGATGTGAAAATAGTCTCCGTGGAAGTGAATGCCATGCTGTCGGATCTTAAAAGCAGGGGCGAGGAGGTCGTCCATGCCTGATTCTTTCAGCTTGCAGTTTGGTGTCCAAAATATCTCAAAGGCTCAAGATAAAGAGGTGTTACGTCAGTTTAGTTCATGACCACGGAAAATCCAACTGCATATGATCCATGATAAATTCAAAATTGTGCTAAAAATTGATGGTTATGGCACAGACTGTATCCTTGTCATTTTCTCCTCCTGATTTTTCAAACGAGACTGTCTTACATTGCGTAATTTGCATATCCTACAGAGTTTTCATTCAAAAAGAAAAAGAAAAAAAAAAGCAAGGTTATGTCTGAGATAGCAGTCTTAAGAGGAAGTGCCCCGTGAGGGTCTATGCTGGCTCTCTGGGTCCAGATGCTGAGAGAGCGTGACCGTGCAGAGGGGAAACGGGGGGTGTGGTGTTGTGAGGTCCGTTTGTGGAAGACACCCCTCCTCCGGCCTCTCCCTGGTCTCCAGAGGTGATGGACGAGTCCTGGTCCGGGTCGCTCCCCCTCGCCCTCCTCCGATCCTCCTCCTTCTTCCACTTCATGCGCCGGTTCTGGAACCAGATCTTGATGTGGCGCTCGGTGAGGCTCAGGGTCAGCGCCAGCTCCACGCGGCGTGGCCTCGAGATGTAGCGGTTGAACAGGAACTCCTTCTCCAGTTCCAGCAACTGGGCGCGGGTGTACGCGGTCCTGGTGCGCTTGTTTTCCTCGGTCTCCGCCATCACATAAGGCCCTGAAACCACAAAGGGATTCAGAATCATTGTAAACGAGGGAGATGGCAGATCATTTGCTAAAAATACTTCAGACAAAAGTCGATATCTTTACTCGAATCAGTGCATTTTGTTTTAAAAACACTTTATGATAACTTTCCATCACTCAAACTATTTGCATGACACTTTTTATTCAATTTGTGCAACACAACATGTTATACAGTTAAAAAAAACAAGCAACATAACTAAATAAATTTTTTTTAAAAATCTTACTTTAACTACCAAAACATAAGAATAAAAAAAGTGGATAAATAAAAAAGCAGAAATGGAACCCATCTGATATTTAAACAAACTATTAATAAGCTATAAATCCTTTGAAAATTTAGGACTAACATGTGACATAGACTATTTGGACATAGTTATAGTTCTAAAATGATCTTTTTAATCATTGCATCTAGACACTCATTCACAAATAACAACTTTCCCTGTGTTCAAATGAAAAAAAAAGATTGTTTAAACACTCACATGCTGGCTAATTTACAAATGCAAGCAGAGTATAAGCAGAAAAGTCTAAAATTAACTCATGAAAACAGATAGTGGGTTCGAGAAAAATCTCTTTATTGTTGTGAATGAATTTTGGCAGTGAAGCAAAAAGATTACCCAGAAGTCTGCATTATGTCAGGTAACATGATTAGTCTCTTCAAACTTCTATCATACAATAAAACGGTGACAAATCTGAATTTTCTGTTGGCTTATATTTATGAAAATGTGTTAAATAAGACAAATCTGCTCCTAGGCATCCAATTTTTATTTTAATAGTTTTCATTATTTCAAAGGTTCACAAAAACTGAGCTCAAAATTTAACCAAGAGGCAACAACATGGAAACACTGTAGGAATCATTCATATAAAAAAACTATATACCAATATTAAAGTATGAGCAAAATACAATAAATTATTGCTTTTTTTCTGACATGGGAAATATCTGAAAAAGGTATAAACTAAATTTGTTTAAAATTACGGAAAAAAATATATCAGCTTGTTACAAACTGCGAAAACTCAAATGAGATTGTTAAAAGTCAAATATTTTGAAACTGCTCCCATTTTGGCCAGACAAATCCATTAAATTAGTAACTTTAGCGACAAAGCTGCAAACTTTATGATTCAGTGTATTTAGAAGAAGCTGTTTTTTTTCCTGGTATCATTCAGTCAACATCAAAACTTAATAAACTCAGCTTTGGCTTAAGATAATGTGAAAATGTTATGTAGTCTACAGAAAAAAAGTGACAAGAACACAAAGTGTTGACCTTCCCGACTAGGTAAACTGAAACAGCGTGGATAATATCAGGAGCATGATGTCACTGAAAGTTGGTTCTGACTCACTTCTTACAATGCTATTACTGCGCCCTCAATGAAAATGTCAACTGTTATTGGATCAGGCATTCAGATTTCTTGTTAATTTAATAAATGTCGTTCTCTGATTTGAGAGGGGTTACCTGCCCACTGTCCCTTCCAGGTGTGTGAGTGGGATTTGGTGGATTTCATCCACGGGAACGGAAGGTGGTATCTGCTCTGCTCCCCTGACTCTGCATAACCCGGAGACTGGAGGGGAGCCTGCTGGAGCCCATGGGGGTGGTGAAGCTGAGGAACACCTGGATCCTCCCGCATGCTGGGTAGACTGTAGGTGGGGACAATGTCAGGAAGGCTGGTTGGCTCCAAGACTCCCAGGGACGGCGGCGAGTAAACGGAGTGGACCGGCCTGCTCATGTAGAGGCAGGGCGGCGGGCTGTGGCTGTAGTCATCCCCCTGCGACCTCTGGTAAGCACAGGAGTCTTTAAAAACCTGCGAGGGGTAGAAATGATCTTCCCGATTCATGTCTGGAGAAAACCCGAGGCTGCGGGGCCGTTTGTGCGAGCATGCGCCACAGGCTACCTGCGCCCTGCCTCGGCGTGGAACCTTCGGCTCTACCTGCTTGTGGCGCAACTGCAGGGCCACTTACAGCTCCGCACAGGTGTGTCTCTCTGTCACCATGTGACTGTGCGGCGCCCAAGCCATTGGTTTCACTGTTTGCTCAAAACGGCAGACTTAGGGCGCTCAGTTTCCAGGATATTCTGCAGCTTGTGAGATTTTTTTTTCTCTCTGCAATTTGAACAGACCGGCCCTCAGCGCGTAAATCAATGCCACTCTGTAAATACCACAACGTTTACCTGACTCCCACCTGCGTGTGTGTCCAGACAAGTGAACAGGTGAATCTGGCACCCCCGCCTCCTCGTGGTTGAACAAAGTTTTCTATGTGTTACAGATTGGATTGTCCTCAATCGACATGTTATATGGATATAGCTCTTGTCTGCAAACTGCGCCAGATAAAGCGATATGTCCGGGCGCAAACATTGCCCGACCCGCCAGATAAGAGTCCTGGATGCAAAAGCAGTTGTCTTGGAAACTCAACATGTTTTCCAAAGTCTTTTTTTCATCCATCTATCCATTTCTTGTGTTTTAAAACGTGTCCATTACACTTTTGTAGATGCATCATTTAACTCCATTTGGCGCATGAGCCCACAGTCCCCGCACGACAACAAACAACAGAGCTGCCCGCGGCCCCTCCGCTCGCTGCTCTCTCGCCATGTTTGCTGGCCATTAACCCCTCTCCGTCGCGTTTGCTCGCCCCATTAAACATCAGTTCTCGTGGTAAGCCAATTAAGTTGGAGAGAGGACGACTCAACTCAATTACGCTCCGCGCGCCAAGCGACTGCGCGCGTCTCCACAGCTCGTGGGCTTATCCGAAGCGACGCAACACTTTAAGATGATTATTTATGGGCAAACTGAACAGGATGACCCTTTTTAAAAAACTGTGATAATGTGTACAGCAACAAATGGTTATTTACAATGAGATCTTCAAAAGCAATTATACTTTTCTGGATATCTTAATGGGGCACTCAGCCACGCCATAAAGTTCAAATAAACCCATTCTATACAAAACGCCCCCCTGCTATATGGCTTAATGGTATTTGATCATTGTTCCAAACAGGAAGGAAACTGTTAACCCAGGCTTTTCTTTACTTCAGGGAAAGATTTATGAAGCATGATGCATGTTAAACGCATTTGAGACAACTTTCCAGAGCTGTTTAAGAGGTAAAAGGAAAAGAGAGGCAACTCAAGGTGTTCTGCGTTTAGGAAGAATAAAGATATAAACAGTGTACAACATTTTCAGTGCAATCCTGAAACCCCCTATAATCCTGCAAAACTGTGTAAATATGGGTTGATCTTATTTAACATACCTGGAGAAGAACTTAGGCACAGGTGTATCAGGGAAACAAGTTGGTATTTCTTCTTGATGATACAAAAAAGGTGCCTGATGGTGTCCACATGTCAGAAACAATGAGCATGTGATAAAATGAGCTTACCTTGTGGGAATCAAATGTGGCTCGAGTGGTCAGTGAATAATGGTAAAAGAATGATAATGAGATTTGGTCTTCAGTGAAAGACAATTACACCAAATCTTGGGTCTAATTTAATGCCAAAAAAGTGGGGAGGGAAGAGGGTGTTGACAGAAAATGTGCTTTAAAAAAAAAAAAAAGCTGTTTGAAGAAAATACCAATCAGATTTAAGTTTAAGAAAAACAAATCACACACACACAAAATGATATTAAATTGATATTGTTTTGACCATATGGGAAGCACAAGAGGATAAATCAGGCCTTAAAATGTAAAAGTTAATCACCTAATAGGCAAGATAGTGACCAGTTCAGAACCATTTTTTTGTATTTGTTGATTTTTAAATCGGGCAAAATCTTTTGGCTCAGTTTACAACACATAGAGATCAGCAGTGGCTCTCTGATCAGATGACTGTTAAAAGTCTGGCTCTGTTCTTCTGGGTCAGGGGCAGGCCTCTGGAAAACAGCTCCTCCCTTGCACAGACCTGGATGGTTCAAGAAGCCTGTGGTCTGCAGTCTTTGTCTCTGTTCTGTCCATCAAGATGTCTCCTGTCTCTGTCGTCTCTGTGTCTGTAGCGTCTGTCTTTATCTCTATCCAGCCTCTTATCTTGGCTTATGTGGCTATGATGTTTATGATCGGTGTGGCCTCCTTTACTCCTGTGATCTCTTGGAGGTGTTCTGCTACGGTCGCGGCGTCTGTCCGGGGACTCACACCTCACATGCCCCCTTGTACCGGACCGTCCAGCTCTAGGTTCATCGGTGCGCCGCTCCAGGCCAGTGGAACGCAGGGTGTTGAGGAGGAAGCGCTTGTTGGTGCTCCGTAAGGGACATTTCAACCTGACGGAAGAGCAAGCACACACATTTGAAACATCTATCCAATAGTATGTCACAGAAGAATTGACACGCGACACCAACTTTTTGGCAACAAGAGTTACAGGCAAATGATAATAATCAACATCAGCGCTAAATCACAGAGCATATTTATTTCAAAGATCCTCATACAAAGCCTCGTGGCAAGTTGAAAATACTGACCACCTTGATATCCATGTTAACCTGATTAAATCTTAAACAAAACCAATTTTTTTAAAAAAGGGTCATTTCCCACAATATTACTCCAGTTAGAGATCTGAACTTGAATTTGAACATTTGCTGGCAAGATGAAATGAATTGAAAAATAATTTAATAATCAGAAAAGGAAAACCATATTTTTTTTCAAAGGTGCTGAAGAAGCCTGAGTGAAGATACTTTTTGCTTCACCAATATGTTGTGAGGGGTGTGTGTGGTGTTGTTCATTAGGTTTAGGATCTATTACATTTTTCTCCACCCTCTCAGCTTCAGAAGCTCCTGAGGAGCCTCTGTTAGTTTGTTCAGTGTCTTTGAGTCACTGGTTCTGATACATGGCCCAACATTTGACTTCAAATCACTGTACTCTTCACCATATACCGGTAGAAAAATACAGGGGTTTTTTTGTATTTTTGTGCTGGTCTATGGTGAAGAATGTCTTATTGCTCACATTTTAACTTGAGTTGCTAACTAGTTTGTGACATACACTTATAGAAAATTCTTCAGTGATGAAATAATTATGTGATTTTAATATAGTACTTAATTTCTGTGAACTATTTTGCAGATATTTACAAGTTTCTTTTTGAAACACAAATGCTGTTGCTGCTGATTCAATGGTATATCAAAACACTGAAATTACTAACTTTTGATTGGGAAAGAAAAATAAAGAAAATAAAAAGCAGCAAGAAGCTGGGTTTCCTACTTTGGATATAAACTATTATGGATAAAATACTAGTTGTTCATTTTTTTGTTTCAGTAAATAATAATAAGTAATGATCAACATTTTCTGTTCAGAAACTAGAAAAAAAAGCTTTGACTTTCCACTTCAAAGGTACAATGAATGCAACATGATTTCAATTTAAAGTCAAGTGGAAATAAAGATCAGAGGTTTGATATTTCTTTCTTAACTGATGCTGTAACTTAACATTGTGTAGGAAATCCAAACGATTCAATGAATTACATATTTTCAATCCTAGGTCACCCCAAACAAAGTGAAAAGGTTGTGTTATTTCAGAGATTTGATCACACTAAATAACTTAACATCAAGTAAACAAAACAAACACACATGAAATAGATGCCCTTACATAAATATCTAAACTGAGAAGCAATAGTAACACATCCACGACTACAGTTGCATGCAAGCTGACAGAGATGACATTTCAAACTGAGTGCTCACCATCCTGCAGGGCCCATGGTCTCTGCTCTCATCCGAGCTCTGTCAGTCTCCTTGAGGAGCTCCTCTATAGCGCGCCTGGATGGACAGATAAATATTAATTAAAAACAAAAAAACAAACCGAGTCATGGGAATAACGAGGGAACGTGGGGGTAAACTGAGGAGAAAGCTGCCGGAAAACCTCAAGGGGGAGCCAAGGGGAGAATAATCTAATTAAGTGAAAGGAAACGGAGTGATGCAGAGAGTAGAAGTGAGTCATGAAGAGTGAGTGAATGAGGGACAGCGGCGGTGCTCATGTTTGACACCAACGGCTGAGTCTCATAAGAGAGGGCTCACTGATTCACCCGACCTTTAAAGGATCTCAGTTAATGTATCACAGAGAGAGAAAGAAAGTCTCACTGGTATTACAACACAATAAATAATTTTAAAACTACAAACAGGCTGCCTTGCTGGTGATGGAGCTGCGCTACAGATTTCTAGCACAGCTACAAATATGCGTCTTAAATTGCCTTATGTCTACATAGAAGACCACTGAATATATTAGCGGAGGATTAACATCAACTAGAGACTCTTACTTTTCCAATTCATCGTCTTCTGCCATCACGTCTTGACTTGACGCGCGTTATTACCCGCAAATTAAAGTTTAAGCCGACAGTTGCATTTTAATTAACTGTTGTTTACCTCCGAGAGGGGTCCTTCGCTCGAGGACCCTGTGCTTTAGGCTGTCCTTAATAACGCCTGTTGCTTCGAAATTACAACTGTTTACATATTTATTTACTTATTCTTTAAATTATTTATTTGCCATTTGGAAAAGTATTACTTTGTTGGAAAATATAAATGTGAACTATTTGTTTACAAATGAGTAGCATATCACGAGTTTGTGTTTTATCAGCTATGCAATTGTGAAAATTTAGCGAAACTATTTTATTCTTTGCTAAACTGAAAGCAAATGTTATTTAAACTCTAGAGCACAAGCAAAGGTCCTGTACTAACGTACAGCAATATACAATATGAGTCAGCTATAAACAAAACAAGAGCACCAGTTATATGCTGATTATTAATGCTGTAGTTTGTAAGTTAATCTTTATCAAATTTACCTTATATTTTACATTTACGTAATCTGTGAGCTAAACAATACAGTAACATGATGACAAAAAGAAAAATGTCAACAACGAAACACCCCATGCCATTTTTTGTTGACATAATATAATCGAAGCTTAAGTGAGAAACACACTTACTGACTCGCCGGAAACAGTGACGCTTCTTTCACAAAAACCCAGATTGATTATTTATTTATTTATTTATTTATTTATTTATTTATTTATTTATTTATTTATTTATTTATTTATTTATTTGGTCTTATTAATAAAACAACTGTATTTTCCTTAAACTCATAAAGTCTGTATAAAACTGGGGATATAGTATATCTTTGTCTAACAGTCTTAAATAGATCAAAATATACTGACTTTTAAAATATAACATTATATGATGGCACATAGTATTATGCAATATGAAACAAAGTGTTAACAAAGTATATATTTTGCATACCTTTAGGAAAACCTCAGAGAATACTCTCAAAAGGACTTCTAATGGTTTAAAAAATACAGAAACCAACAACCTTTAGAAAATCTTTATTCAAAAAAATGCTTAATGTCAGTAAAACTTGAGCCTGCAAAGTACCTTAACACCCAGATACCAAAGACTATTTGCCCCAAATTTGGCCTGTTTTTTTGCCAGTATTGTTCAAAATAAGAGTTGCCAAAGGGATCTAGCTCCAGGCTGTGGAGAAAGTGGGATTCCACTGGAGTCCAGAAACACTTGACCTTCACTCCTGAGTGGTTATAATTAGGGTAAGACATCACGGCAAGGTGCTTCATTGAGTTGAGGTCACATGTTTCTGGTATAGTGTGGAGCTCCACTTCCCCACAGTCTGCAGCCAGACCCTTCTCAGTGCAGCTGTCTAAATTTGGCCACATATCGAGCAATGAAACCCCACCTTTTCACTTTCCTTGGGCATTTGGGCCACAACCGGCTGTCACAACACCTGCTGTATTTAAGGTCAAAACTAACTTTTTAAATTAGGGCAACAGTTAGTTTATAACAGGTGCCAAAACCAAAGTTTGGCCCAGTTCATTAACTTTGGGACACATCTGGCCCACAAAAAACTCGCCAGTGCCAAAGGTACCTCAGATTAGACCAGAATTTGTCTCCTATCTAGTGACAGTACTCACTAAAGTTTCCCTAAGGTTTCACTTAATATTATTGCAGGGACCTTGTGAAATAACCACTCTGTGCTGATTCTCTAGCTTAAAACAACCTTTCTTATCGTAGTCTTTAAAGATTGCAAGACTTATAAAGATTTTATGGATTGTTTAACATACATTTTCTCAGACTTTCAGAAATACAATCTGGAAAGTTCAAACAAACAGTCTCTGAATACTGTCACAAGTTTATTGATTAATTAAAAACTTACAGGAAATGTTTTTTTATTATTATTTTCAGCATTTTAACCTTACTTTAGGTTTTATTATGTTCATCTGAAGCGTTACAATCTAAAATTCAAAAAAATATGGTGGGCATATCTTTAAAACTAGTTTAAAATCGGTTTGAAAGGTGGCTGAAACAGTAACTATTAAGAACCTTCAGACACTTTTCCCAAGGAGATTACTTTTTGTTGGCAACAACTTCAAAGTATTGTATAATAAATTCATCCTTATTTTGCAACATAAACGATATCCACAACATTTATGCAAAGAAAAAAAAAAGTAATTAGTTGGTTCAAGAAGCCCAATGGAGGTATGTTTTTAAATAGGCGGTTTAGAAGTCAGCTCTTACTATGTTTTGGATGGACGGCCGCAGACTCCGCCCAGGACCTTTGACGGACAGCAGTGGGCGGGTCCAGCGCCGCCAAAGGCACGGGGGCGTTTTCGTGCGGGTTTTGCGGAAAGGTCTGGCCGTTGCGGCGAATGTGTGATTGAGGTCCCGCAGCTGATAATTGCACCCTCCCCTCTGGGGTCCGAGCGCACGGCGCGGAGCAGCAGACGAAATAGGTAACAGCACATCTGCAGACATTCACCGCTTACACGAATGGTGTCAGTGTGCCGCTGGCTTTGCATTGTTATTACCGCTGTCGCCTCTTCTGTCCTCGCTTTTACGCTTGTGGAGGGTGCGATGGAGACAGACAGCTGGGGGGGTGGAGGTGGCGTGAGGGGGTCCAAGGATTTAAACAATGTTCTTGTCCAAAGTATTGGGTCGCACTGGAACCATGACAATGCAGCTGGTGCGTTGCCAAGGTAAAACAGTACTATGACAGAGGGAAAAGATATGGCAAATTTCACTTAAAGCAATGTCAGTTTTTGTTGTCATCCCTGCATGTCTGGATTTTTTTTCCCCCCAACAGACCTTGCAGCAGGGCCCTTCTGGCAAGTAGCTAACAGTCTTTCTGGGGTTTTTTTTTTTAAAGATGAGGGATAACAAAATGGGGTTTTATGAAAATGTAGGCTAAGCCAAAAGGACCTGAGTTTTTCAATCTGTGGCCTAAAACATCACTTCATCTTCTCTGGAAATGTAATTCCTGCATATAGCAGACCCTGACCTGTGATATGCTGTAAGATTAGATTGTCATTTAAAAAAAAAAAAGAACAATGAGCAAAGCAGGTGCAGGGCCAAGGCAGCAGACAGTCATTTTTCTTTCTTTTTTTTTCTTTTTCATATAAAACAATGCAATGACAACCACCGCTTTGGACACAGACATGAGGATTAAAATGAAAGCATTTCACAAACATTTGGTAGTTTATGTATTACTTGAGTAAAGAAATCTGTTCCAACATAGTCCTGCTCTGTTTAAAATAGATTTAAGTGCTTGTCATTTTACTTATTGATAAAGATTATTTGCAGGGCCTGGTACCTAAAAAAGCTCTTGTGCTTGACACGTGTGTGTTTGCTTTTGCTTGTGTAGCCTTATGCTTGCATGTCTACAAGTCTGTGTGTGATGTGGTGATGTCACAGCTTTGTTATAGAAACAGAGAAGCCTTGTGTCCTCATGATTAATTCATGTCCAGCTGCGGGATAGAGACAGAAGCAGCCAGTCACACACAGACAGGAGCACGTAGTTGAAGGAGGCAGAAATAAGTAACTACCGGTCCGGTAGCCAAGGAGACAGGAGAGACAGGTTGTCACAGAAATTGGTAGCCAAGGAGACAAGATGAAAAAAAAAGCCGTTAAAAAAAAAAAGAAAAGAAAAAAATGAACCAAGGGGACTCTCATCATCGTCTGCACCGTCTGACAGACTTTCAGGCTGTACCAGGGAGGAGCAGAGACTCCTGCTGGGAGAAGAGCATCTGTTGTGTGCCTCCTCTGCATCCCTTTCTGGCTACACTCTGAATGTCAAGCCCTGCTGAACAGAACAGGATCCAGGTCGTCATGGAGACAGGAGCAGACCCTTGCTGGAACAGAGGCAGGTAGTCACTGTGGCTTGGCTGGCCTGCCGAGTGAAGAGGCACGCCCTCTGCTGTCTGCTCATGGCACTAGGCCTGCAGGAGCTGATACATCTTCTGTGGGTTTAAATGGCTTTGGATGTGAAATGCTGTGGAAATGATCAGCACATAGTCCTTGCATTAGCTCCGAGGACACGCTCTGCTCACTGGAGTGCTATATTTCAAGATTTTGCTTTAGGCATGTTCTCTTTCTGTTGCAGAGGAGACTGAGTGCATCCACTGTACATGGCCTGAGCCAAAAATACCAAGTGTTTAAAGATTTCCTGCTACTTTCACTGCTTTTTTTTCACTCCAGGGGTTTTATTGCCACGCTCAGCCTCACCTACAGTATGTTTACTCCATCCTTTCCTCCCTCCATCCTGTTTCTCGTTATTGTTCTGTGCCCATTTTCAAATCCAATTGATCCCTTTCACACATCTTCCTGTCTCTGCTATAGTCTGCCTCTTGCCGGCACTACTTTGCTTTCTGTCGCTTCCCCTATCCCACTTTCTCTGATCTGTGTGCTCACCCCTCTTCAATCCCAGATAATTCCCTCTCTGTGGAATTGAAAGATTGGAGCGGGCGAGAGCAAAAGAGAGATTATACTGTCAGATTAGCGGACAGGAGCAGCAATACATAATCTCAGCACACTCACACACATATGCAGGCGCACAGTGCCACTCTCCATGTCATGCAAACACGTGGACACACGTGCACAAAGTATTTGCCACATTAATAAACGCACAAGCACAGTCAGACACTTGTTGTTTTACTGAAACAGCTGTTTAACCCTCCCCTCTGTGCCCTCTGCCATGCAGGGTGATGTGCCATCAGCTGCTGGGGGGCGTTTGTCCTCTCTGCAACCCGTTCAGTCTTTGAAGCTTATGGGATAGGAGTGCGTGCCCCTTCCCATCCCTGCAACCCAACTGGAGTCATTTGTGCCAAAGCTGAGCTGTGCCGAAGGAGAAGACATGGGCAGCCCAGGCTGCGAGGTAGATGTTGCCGGGCCGGTGGAGCCAGCACCTGAGACTCTGTGTCCAGAGTGTGGGCAGATCCACCGCAGCTGGGAGAACCACCTTTATAATTACCGCCTGGAGGTGGACGACGACCTGGTGTGCCACATCTGCCTGCAGCCGCTGGTGCAGCCACTCGACACACCATGCGGACACACCTTCTGTGCTCGCTGCCTGCGCAGCTTCCTCCAGGAGAGAGACTTCTGCCCTCTGGATAGGACGCGGCTGCAGCTGCAGGCGTGCCGCAGATCCAGCATCCTCGTGCACAAGCTTCTAGACAAGCTGTCCGTGTCCTGCCCTTTGAGTCCTGTCTGCTCTCTCAGTATGCCACGATGCGACCTGGAAGCACACCTCAAACACAGGTAATAACACTGATATACAGACTCACATGCACACCTGTTAGATGGATGAATACAGGAAAGCTGCGTTTGGGGTCAAACACTAAGCATCCTTGATGACCGGGATTTCATAAGCTTTATGTTGGTAATGCAGCTTATTTCAGCTGTGTTGGAGTCAGTAAGACAATTAACAATGACACCAGGTAATTGGTTTCCTTAGGAACCTAAATATGGCTTCAGAAGTACCACTCGCTCATGATTGACTTGGTTCTTCAAAGAAGATCATAAATCATAGTTCTAATCTGATGCATATACCCACCATTCTTAATCTTAAAGAAATCCCCCCCACCCTCGTTCACAACAGTTTGGCTTATGGCCCACTTGGACCAGGTGCTTTGAGACCCGGAGGGGATTACTGAGCTATAGATCATGTGACAGAGGATTAGTGGTTCCCTACCACAGTCATGGGTTGACTGAGTAGGAGGTTCATGTTCTCATTCCACCATCATGCTGGGAAACTTCAACACCAGAGACCTTTTCAACCATTTCTTCTGTGAGACAGCCAAGGGCAACCCTGGCTTGTGGTGAGTGGAACATGGTAGGGCGTGAGGTCAAGTCTTAAAATGTTAAAAAAAAAGGGGGGCATCCTTTTTCACTCTTTTTTTCTCTGTTTGCCTCTTGATTTGCCTATAGGCAAAACTTGTATTAATTCTTCAAAAGTCAAAAGATTAAATGAGAGATTTTTCTTCGTCTGACGCTGGTGTTATACAAGCAGCTCTGTAGATCTGGGAAAGTTTTTCTTGCTTTTCCTTGCCGGCTTATTGACACTGATCACCTAACATGTGACTTAAATGGGGATTATTTTCCTTAGCACACTGAACTATCTATATCTGTAACAAGCTAAATGTATTAGTAAAACCATTTGTAAGCCAGCTGATTTTACAGGAGAGGCTTAAGCTTAGATTTTCAAATGTGTAAAGCAATGTTGCGTAACTTTGGCTTAGTGACAGCTGATGTGACAAGCATTGGTAAAGGGATGTGGGCAGGCTAACAGGTGCATTTGGAGAAAAAGCTCACAAAGTCTAAAAAATGACTTTCCCGGCGTTCTGTTTTGCATATCAGTCTGAAGTTTGCTATAAGAAGCAGAACAAATAAGGCCGTGCCAACAACATCAGAGTGTATTTCACTGAGTACGTGGCTTAAAAATTGTACATTTCTTGTATTTGTTAGTACAAGTACTTTAATGACTCAGTATAGAAAGAGAAAAATCCATTTACCCAGCAATGAGGCTAGAACACAGAAAATCATTTAAACTTATTACCTTTTTTTTTTTTCCCAAAAGCTCCGATCTCAGCGAAGACGGCGCATTTCATTATGCTTTCACATTGAAAAGACGAGGAGGGGGTGACGTCAGACATATCAGACAAGGTCGCTGCAAGAACTAACATGACAGTCTTTAGTAAAGATTAAACCTCGGCCCCCACGTGCGGTCGCCGCTGCCCTTCCCTGCAGGCCTAAGACACCAGCAGGAGCCAAGAGTCTGTTGTCCCTATGTGACATTGTCAGTCGACATTGTTTATGTTCAGGATTATGGATCGGACATTGGACATTAGATTAAATGACCGGAGTCCCGAGACAGAGTGTGATTGAGGTGAGCTGGTTTATTATTGTTAGCGTGTACTGCGATGATGGAAAATTTACAGCCGCTTTCAGGTTTTCCACGTTTTAAGACTGGTCTTGAAGTAAATGCAGTTGTTTTTATTTGTTTGTTCTTTTTGGTCTAAATACAAAATTCCACAATTTCCCTTTTTTTTTCATACTTTATTAGAAATAAAAGAGAGAGATTTTAATTACAGCAGTATTTTGTTCATTCACTTAGTATTGAAAGCATTTTTTATAGTGATAGCAGCCTCAGATGTGGGACTGACCTGCAGTCCTGGCTCACCTTTCCTGTGCAGGCTTTTCACATTCTTTTAGTCCCAAATAATCAAGCACAGCGGTTTTTAGGTTTCACCAGACATGCTTTAGTGGGTTCTTCTCTGTATTCTGGCTGAGTCACTCCAAGGCTTTTTTTTCCCACAGTCATTCTTATGTTTTCTTGGAAGCATGCCCCACTTTCATGTGACATCTGGAGCTCTCCAGAAAAGGTTTTCACTCAGGATTTTCTGTCTTTCTGTCCTTATTCATCTCCTCAGTCCTTGTCTCTGCAAAACATCTCCACAGAGTGATGCTGCCACTACTATGACTGACTTTAAAGACGGTTTTAAGGAGGCTAAGCTCACTGCTTGGTTTCTTCCACACAGCCTTTTGGGAATAGTTACACTAGATGCTTTTTTTGGCAAGCTCCCGTCACACTGTCTTGTGTCTTTTAGTAAGGATGTCTACGACAAAGACCTAATTGGTCAAGTTTTGCACTGATGGTTTTCCTTCCACTAAGATCTCCAATCTTCATGAAAGAACTTCAGATCTTTGTTATACAGTCATCTTCTAAAGAAACGACTTTACCTTCTTTAAGAACTACATATTCATCTGTAATGTAAAAATGATCTGGTCCTTACCTTAAACTGTCCTCACCTTAAAGTGTCATTATTTTCTTGAGCAGAAATGGAGTGAAAATGCAGAGAAATGCAAAAACCAGTGTTATAAATAAAGAACACCTCATGATCCAGTAGTTTGAAGACTTTACCATCAATAGTTGGAAATAATCATTTCTGTGTGATGTCATAAGTCTTTCTCATCATTGTGGAGCAATTTTGGCCTTCTCGCTTCTTTCCCTTGTCTTCAGTGTTTTCCCACACGTGGACTATATTTCTCCTTGCAGAATCATTCTCCCCGAATTACTTGGAAATGATACCTGGAGTCGACAGGCGACCCACCCAGGGTGTACCCCTGCCAGCAATAATGCTTTTTCTAAGATCATTGCTGATGTCTTTCTTCCATGGCATTGTGTTAAGACACACCTGTATAGTCCAAACCAGGAAAATGCCATACATTGTTTTTATCGAGGTGTTCGCACTTGTCAACCAACGGTTAATCAGGGGCATTTGATTTGCAGCTCCTGGCTGCTACTTGCTCTCTTAATTTCTACAGAAGCAGTACAAGAGTGCTGAGGTTTCTCTGACATTTCCTTTGCATTTTGGCTTGATTTTTGTTTAATATAAAGACATGCTGTAACGTGTTGTGTTTTTTACTCCAAAGTTATGCTTACGTGTAGTTTTTTTTTTAAATTATGTCCTGATGTGTAGACATGAAAGGGAGGTTATTTAATTTTCACATGACTGCCGTGACTGTAAGCTCGTGGTTCACTTCATCCCTAATCACTCAGTTTAGCCGATCAGAGTGATATAGGCAGTCTGTTAAAGTCTAAACTTGTTCCAGTTGTGAAAGATAGAAACTGATGCAGATTTGTGCAATTTCTGTTCTTCAGAAACATTTAAAGGTCTTGCATTTTTCCCCTCTATGTTTTAACACGGTCTTGTTCTGCAGGTCCACTGGCAATTCTCTTAGTCACGTTTCATTTCCTCAAAAACAATCAACTGTGAGACTCTTTATAGACAGGTGTTTTCTTTTTGCCATTGTAGAGAGTTGGGTATAGATGGGTCACAATGTGGAAAATTTGAAAGGACCTGAAATCCTCCTGTAGGCACTCTATATGTCAGACCTGATTCACTGTCCCTAACCCAAAAATATCCAAAGTGTGTATTTTAAAGGTTTCTATTTGCGGTACAAAGTAGGTTTGTCATTTTCCGACAGACTTCGTGTCATTTCAAAGTAAGGAAGCATCTTACTTTCCCTTACTCTTCCCATACAAAGTCAGGGAAGTGAAATCACAAGCATATTCAAATTCCAGTAACAGCAAAAGTGAATATCATAGAAAAATGTTTTTATGCATTTACATATGTATGTATGTATGTA
>JAOWBL010000013.1:8426221-8437959 GCA_028564865.1 Zenarchopterus dispar
GATGGATGGATGGATGGATGATAGATGGATGGATGGATGGATGGATGGATGGATGGATGGATGGGATGGATGTATGTATGTATGTATGTATGTATGTTTCTTTGAGGTGGCTTTCTCCCTTTTCTATTACTGTAATTTGAGTATGTGATTTTAACAATTGTCTGCTCGACTTTTGGGTACTTTGGAGTTTTTAATCACATAATACTGTATATTTCAGCATGTATATTTATCAAGTTGACACAGGATTTCCTTGTTGGGTTGAAACGTATGTCCTTTTTTAGTTAATAAGTCAATATATGCACCTTTTTTCACACAATCTTCAACTCTTTTATGCCTTATCAGTTTCCTCTTCATGAGTGAATACAGTTATATATAAAATCTTATCCTAATCTGGGTGAGATTTGTGAGGCAGAAATACAGAATTAAAATGTCAGGTAGAGAGAATACCTAAAAAAAAAGTTGAAGTTTCACCACGACATTAATGAAGTACACTTTAGTGTCCATTATGAAATGTGTTTCTGGAGGTTTAACATATACAAGTACAAGCATCATTATTTCTCAGCTTCTTTTGCTTTTATATTGGAATCTCTTTGCCAAACTGCTGAACTAACCCATAAAACATAAATGAATGGATTGAAGATGCATAATCAATAACCAAAGTGTTGTCAGACAACAAAGTGTGGAGCTGAGTGATGGTGCTTTACTTAACAACAATCTGCTGGAAATGATCGCACACTCTGCTCTCCAAATCCAGCTTCTTTTTGGGATGTAACAAATGAGCAAAAAGCACATGATAAAATAATTCCCTGATCAAATCACATCCAGTTCATCGAAGCTAAACCTGATTTTCTTTATGTGTCAGATGGACTAACAAACTGACACCTGTTGCTTGGTGAAAGGTGTCCTGGGACTCGATGTCAACAGACGAGCGTGGACGGGCCACGATGCGAGAGCGGGGACGAGCGAGCGATGGTGACCAGCCCTCCCAGGTCGCCTCATTCCCAGCAGACAGACCTGAGGGAACGCACCCCTTCACCCAACTCCGGACCAAATAACGCCTGCAGCAACGGGCCTGTGTGGACAGACGATGCCGGGCTTGACAACCCTGCCTTTGAA
Source organism: Zenarchopterus dispar (assembly GCA_028564865.1). Lineage (NCBI taxonomy): Eukaryota > Metazoa > Chordata > Actinopteri > Beloniformes > Zenarchopteridae > Zenarchopterus > Zenarchopterus dispar. The sequence continues at coordinate 8,427,338 of JAOWBL010000013.1, forward strand.
GAGAGCACTGAAGAAGACAGTGAGTCGATCTCCTGAGCTTGTTCAAACTGCAGATGTTTTAACGTGTTAATAAAGTCAGTAAAAACCAGTGATCACTGGTAAAAACCCATATCCATTTCCTCATCTCCCTTTTGTCTCCAGGTGTGGTGGGGTTGGAGTGTGTGGTTCCTAGGGTGAAGCGGCCCCTCAGTAATCCTTGCATCCATCTTCTCCGCTCTGTTAGCTCCACCTCCTCTGGCTGGGACTGCCCCGAATCCCCACCTCTGTCTGCTGAGGAGGGTATGACATCACTCCTTCATTTCACTGAAGGATAAGCTGAAATACAAAGAAATGGAGCAGCTTCTCCTCCTATCGACTGTAGGAGCTGTAATCATAGACAAAAAAAAAAAAAAGATAATCTCATTCAAGCAACATTACAGGAGAGGTTTGGAGGATGTGGAAATTAAATTCAGAGATGCAGTAGTGTAACGTGATTGGTTTATCCGTCAGGCTGTGTGAAGCTGCCCTCGCTTCCTGAAGGAGAGATAACTGCCATAGAGGTCCACCGGGCCAACCCGTATGTTGAGCTGGGAATCAGCATTGTTGGTGGAAATGAGACGCCTCTCATCAACGTTGTGATTCAGGAAGTGTATCGAGATGGGGTAATCGCACGAGATGGGAGACTGCTGGCTGGAGATCAGATACTGCAGGTGAGGGATCAGGCTAAATCCAAAACGTCACGGACCTTCAAAAAAAGACTATTTAACTAAATGTTTAACACAAATGTAGCAAGCAAATCGCAGTGAAATAATGTTTCATTGTTGGGAGGTCTCCATGTGGTGTCTTTCACTTTATTTATCTTATTTATGACCAACTTTCTCCATCTTAAGTGCAGTTCAGATAGCTATTTTGGTTTCCTTATTGTAAATGTCACATTTTCAGAAGGATTTAAGTGAAGTTAGGAGCGGGACTTACTGGAAAGTCCAGAATGAGCTTGGACTTCCACAGGTGCTCACCAGCCTTCCACCTGATCCCCATTCAAACCAGCTCAAGCAAGCTGGTCGATCAGCTAAATGAGGGGTTAATGTTAGAGGCTGATGGCTGCAGGAGCTTTCAGTATGAGGGCCGGGTCAGCACCCCGTTATTGCTGAGGCTTTTGTTTGTTAGCCACACAGTGGACTGCACCGTCTTCTGAAGAACATGATCATACTGAATCCTGCAGATGTCTTATATAACTTCTTAAAGAAGGTAACATCCACAAACTGGCAGCAAGTTTAAGTATTTACATTCAGTTCATCTTAAACTATAAATAGATCCAACTAGCTCATCCTTAAACATAGTTGCCCATAGGAATACCCCTCCTTCGCCGTGCTGGAAAACGAACTCTATGACCCGTACTGATCCAGACTGAAGTCCATATTTCTGTTTATTTTGTCTCTCCAGAAAACATTTGCACAACCTCTCTTGAATTTTAGCCTAAATTGTCAATTCTTTCCTCAGCTTGGCAATTTCTCTGAGTACATGAGACCATGCATTTAAGGACTGGATTGCTTCTGTAAATTGTAGTGATGTCACAGCTTCACATCAAATTTTTATTTCTTTGAAAATATTTTGCAACTCTTTTTTTTTGTGTACAATTTTGGACAATTTCCAGCAAATAATTTGATTGTTTCATGGTCACCTCAGTAGTTTAGATATTTCAAAAGTGTTAAAGGATGTATACGTTAAGAGTCAATAAAGTGTCTGTTTTGGTCCTTGGCAGCTGAAGATGCCTTATAATTACGTACACCTTAATGAAAATTAAACAAAGAGATGCCTCCTAAAAAATGATTAAACCCAACAGTTCTTTAAGCCGATGTGGTCATTATTTGACTTTACATTCTTGTGCATAAATTGTAGAAATTAACCTCTTTTTGTTTAACAGGATAAAACTTTTCTTTAAAACTTTTCTTCCTTTCAAACCCACATGTTCAACATAAATTTCTGTTCTGTGGTCCTTCTATATATTAAAAGCTTCTCTACCCAATTTTTTCCCATAAAAAAAAAACTCTCTTAAAATTAACAGTGTTTCAGCTTCATTTAATGAATATTTTGGGCTTCAAGATGTCACTTCAGAGTTTGAAATCTCTCTTGTGTCTTTTACAGCTCGCTGAAAGATATTTCAGGCAGATTATTGAGTATTGAGATTTTATTTGTGACTTTCCAGCTGCATCTTTTTGATTCTTTCTTCATGTCCTTCTCCCAAGGTGAACAATGTAGATATTAGCAACGTGCCGCACAGTTTCGCTCGCTCCACACTGGCTCGGCCCTGCACCACCCTTCACCTGACTGTGCTTAGGGAGCGTCGCTGTGCCTCTCGGGCTCCTCCCTCCTCTTCCTCCTCCACCCCAGCTGTGCCCCATGCCCCCTGCTCCACCCCTGAGGGCACCCCTGCCAGCCCTGCCACCCTGAGAATCACTCTACACAAGCGCGACTCAACAGAGCAGCTCGGCATCAAGCTGGTGAGGCGAACGGATGAGTCAGGAGTGTTTGTGTTGGATCTCTTAGAGGGAGGACTGGCGGCGAAGGACGGCAGACTGCGGAGCAACGACCGTGTGTTGGCAGTCAACGAGCAGGACCTGCGTCACGGCACCCCCGAGCAGGCTGCTCAGATCATACAGGTGTGGATCCATGTTTCTGTCAAATTCTGTTGCTTAAAATGGATCAAAAAGCACCAATTAAGGTAGCTCTGCCTTTCTAGGCCAGCGGAGAGCGAGTCCACCTGCTGATTGGCCGACCAAGCAAACCGACTCCACCCCCACCACCTAAATCAAGCTCCACCAGAGACCTCTACTGCCTTGATCATTTCCTGCCTAATCACAGCTCCACTCCAAGCCCTGTGCCCATACACCTGTCCCGCACCAGCACCCACAGGGTGAGATGTGTCTGCGTGTATGTCTGCCACCCTCGGTCCATTAGTCCCATCTTTACATGAAAAGCATGAAACTAGAGATTCAGTATGATTAAAAAAGCATAATTATTATTATACTGTATTATACTGTACAGAAAAACTGTATTTTTGTGTGTGTCGTGATTTATCCCAGGACCTGTCCCAGTGTGTGACTTGTAAGGAGAAACACATCACTGTAAAGAAGGAGCCCCACGAGTCTCTGGGGATGACCGTGGCAGGAGGGCGGGGCAGTAAGAGCGGGGAGCTGCCAATCTTTGTGACGAGTGTCCAACCGCACGGCTGCTTGTCGAGGGACGGGCGAATCAAAAGAGGTGAGCGCTTGCTCTTAAATACCGACAAGAGAGTCAGCTGACTATCAGATTCAGATTCTGCATCTTCTCCCTGCGTTTGCCAGGTGACGTCCTGCTGAGCATCAACGGCCAGGACCTGACATACTTGAGCCACAGCGAGGCTGTGGGTACCTTGAAGGCCAGCGCTGCCTCGCCTTCAGTCCAGCTGCGGGTGCTGGAGGTCAGCATGGTGGAAGAGCACGACCACGACGAGCTGCTGCCTCACACTCATGACAGCGACTTCGATGCCAACTGGTCCCCATCATGGGTTATGTGGCTGGGTCTGCCCAGGTGAGCACGTGGAGGAAGATAAACTCAGAATTTGATTTTGTCGCTTAGTCACGGCGTAAATGTTGTTTCAGCTTGTTGCTTGATTTAAAAGGATGCCAGCATCAGAACTGTGGGCAGCCTGACCTTACTCTGCTCTCTTCTTGCAGCTACCTGCACAGTAGCCATGAGATTGTGCTGCGGAGGAGCCATCCCGGCAGCTGGGGCTTCAGCATCGTTGGGGGGTATGAGGAAAGTCACGGCAACCAGGCATTCTTTATCAAGACCATCGTCCTCGGCACGCCTGCGTACTACGACGGCCGGCTCAAGTGAGTGGTTCTTTTTTTTTTTTTTTTTTTGGTCACGACTATCTGCGGCTTATATTAGCAGCGATACAGTGGTGAATTACTGCAGCAGGAAGATAAACCGCGACCTCCAGTCTGCGATAAATGGGAGCGGCATGATAACAGAGTTCATTACAAGAACAAAGCATTTTCTCTTCTGAGTCATTTTTTTCACTTTGTTTATTTTTATGATTATTTAATGTAGTTAATTTTGCATGAACATGTAGCCTAATAAGAACAACTGCGTGATTATAAAGGTGCAGGATAAAAACCATGGCTGCTTTAGCGTTTTGAGGCTTCATTAGAAAATAAAACCAGCTTGCAGTTGTTCAGCAGAAGGTGACAGCTGAGCGAGCTTAGGTTTGCAACATATACTTTTTTTTTTTAAACCTAAGCTTTATTGTCTGTCTTTTTGCTATGTCATCACCATCTTATCTGAAAGGAACTAAAGCCTAATTAAACCTTGTTTCTACCTTGTTTTAACATCTTTTCAATGGACAGAAGCCTTTTTTTCTTTAGGAATATAAATTTATAGTTTTTTGGGGTTTTTTTGGAACAGTTTGACACTTTCACTTTCTTTTTGGACGACGGAATCCACTAGGTATGCAGTAATAACCCATAAGTCGTAGTTTCATCGAGCAAAAGCAAATATTCATCAAGTCCCTTCTATAATTTCATTGTTCTAGTTTCACATATTTCTGTAAACCTGAGTAATCTCTGAGTCGGTGCAGAGCTTCCCTCCAGAGTTCTCAGTCCATTCTCGTAATGACACATTGTGAATGGGCCAGGAATATATACGCCCAGGTGATATGAGGTATCCACGCTCATACATTTATGACTTTGATAAAACGTAATGACGGGACAGTAGCTTTGTTCTGAAATTAACCAGGAGAAGTAAGATGTGGTCAGTTGACATGTATTCACACAAACATAGTTTCTTGCATTTTTCAAAAACTGACACTGGATTATGTTTTCAGGAACTTCAACTTCCTCTGTCTAAGCCTCTTTTTTCCTGTGGTAGAAAGAAAAAGTGAAAGCATTTAAGGGTAAAAAAAAAAATCCTTTCCTCAGATATTACTTCTGGTTATATTCTATAGTTTTGCTTTTTGTTCTTTTTTGGTACCAAATTTGGCTAAGATGAAAAGAAGGACGACCAATAGCAAAATTATTACACTAACACGTATTAGTTTTGTAGTCAAGGCCTTTTTGGGTTTTAGATCTCCATTATCAAAATCTTCTAAAGACTTTTTCTGCATGATTTCTATTACAAAACCTTGTTACTAATCTGAGGTTTGCTTCTCTGCAGACTTGTTATTTAGACTCTGAGTGTTGTAAACACCTGGGAAACAATGTTTTTAGTCATCATATTGATCTTGAATCACCAACAATACTGATTCCATAGTGCTTTTAGAGTAGGCAATACGTCAGTTATTTCAAATATACACAAACATTGCTTTCACAGTATTTTTATTTTGTCACCTACCTAAACAGTTTTGAAGACTGACATGGCAGCATCTTTGCTCTTCTGTAGCTGCTTTCCCAAGAAAGTCTGTAATGGTTCCTTCATTTTGTTTCTAAACTCCCCGCATACCAATCTGATAAGACCTGGTGGCATCTCTGGGGATCAATTCTAATCCAGAGACCCCGCAACCTCCAAGACCCAAAGTATCTATTACTATTATCCCAGTATTAGACACTCCTGGACACCCTGAGATGTTTTTTGTTTAGACTCTGGCTAGTCAGAGCTCTTCTGGGAGCACTAGCAGGACCTGATCAATAATTGAGTAAGTGGTCATGTCATGGCTGATTGATACATTCTTAGCTGTTACGACCATTTTCTTTGATTACCACTTACCCGTCCCATGTGTTGCACGAGATTGGTCTTGAACTGCAACTAGTCAACAGTTGTTCTTCACTTTTCCATTCTTAACCATGGGTTACAAAAGATGATTAATTTGCAGCCATGACCAAATGCATCACTGTGTAAAAAAAGACACATAGCAACAGAAAAGTTGCTGGTGTGAATACAGACATGCAGAAATTCAGCAACATGCATGCCACACTGCTGATGTAATGCTGGGCTTATGGGCTTTTACAGATCCTTCATACACATCCTTAGATCACCACCTTTGAAACTGAATTTTTAGTAACTGCTATTTTGCAAGCAGTCATTATTAGATGGCTTTATTACTATTTTCAAATCTTTCACAGATATCATGCTTATGCTTTGATTTAGCTCCACTCTCTATAAGGCCTCCCTCCCTTTCTTCTAATTGGAAGGACAGCCCTTAGTGCTGATGAGGATTCTACATGCATGAATGACCAAATTAAAAAAAAAAAAAAAAGTGTACCAACTTAGTGAAAAGTTAAGAAACACTTCAGGTTGAAAGTGTGAGAATTGATCGAGGAGCCCCACTCTTGACTTACATGGGCTACTTTTATCTTGTTCAAGATTTTTTTCAAGTTTAATATAATTATCCAACATTATCAATATATATGACTGCATTAATCAGCATGTATTTAAATACCTGTGCATCACACACACGCCATGTCCTGGCTAAGTCACAGAAATCCAAGCTGACCCATCTCCCTGTGTTTCATCTAGGTGCGGTGACATGATTGTGGCGGTTAACGGACTGTCGACAGCAGGAATGAGCCACTCGGCCCTGGTGCCCATGCTGAAAGAACAGCGCAGCCGAGTGGCGCTCACTGTGGTCTCCTGGCCTGGTAGCCTTGTATAACAAGGATGAAAATCAGCCGGCTGTGCACTCCGAGTCCACCCAGAGGGTTCTATATTAGGAACAACCTTGGCCAAAGTGAACTAGTACATAAAACGGTACATTGCTCCATACCAGGCTTAATCCAGGACCAAAAGCATTCAGAACTGTGGTAGCCTCAGAAGGACCAAGCAGGAACCGATCTAGATTGTGCCACGTCACTCGACAGACTGCTCTCACAAACTACACTGCTGTGCTCATATGGTCATGTATTCACTCCTGCAGGGATGATACTGCAACTGCTGAACAGGTGATCAATGTTACACTCACCTCACCAGGCAGTTGTAGAATCCAGGGCTGTATTCAGGTGGAGGCATCGCAGGTACAGAATATTTAAAATGGGAAAAAAAATTAAATTAAGTGGTCTTTTCTTCTGTCACCCAGGATCATGACCACAAATCACTTTGAGATGTCCTGCCACACCAGCGTTGCCTCCACCTGAATAAGCCTCAGGCCTTATTAGAAACCTGCCACATCCTGGGGGGCTCCGCTGCCCTCAGGCCCCATCACCATGACAACCAGCTGTCCCATCAGCTGGTGTTTTATACATGTGAATGTGTTTCATTTGTTTAATAAACATTTCCTTTCAAGGATTAATGACCGTTTTCTATTTTGCAAGCAGGACAACGTTGGAAAGCATTTTGTGAACAGCAAGACAGCAGCAGCTCTGGAAAAACTGGGGTTGTGCTTTCGTGAGGTTTTATTCATACTTGGCTAGAGAAAGTTTAACAGAAATGTGACATTTTAGAATAATAGTGCATACAGCCAAGCATTCTGAGTGCAGCCTTAAGGTTTGTCGTCTTCTAAAGATGTACCGAGTAGCTTTGCAGCAAGCTGGTTTATGACTTCTTTATTGGCTGCAGCCACCACGACCTGCTGCGCTGCTCGGCCGGGACGATTCTGTTTAGGATGCCGTATCTGAAAGAGGATAAAAATGTTGAGTACTTTTTTAAAAAAAAAAAAAAAACAAAAAAAAAATTTTAAGTGGACAGACACTTTACCTTCAGCTTTGCCTTCGTTGGGTCATGAACCACTTCATGGCGCCACAGACTTTCCTGATGAATTTAACATAATTTAGTTGCATCTTGGCACATTTCTGATGCTGTATCATTCCTGTAATTTGCCATTTACTTCTAGAGGCAGTGCATGGAAAAGTTCACAAAAATATCAAGTACTTCAGTGCAGTTAGTTTTGAATTTAGTGTTTTCATTTCATTTTTTGGTTTAAGTACATCAGTAGTTTGTTTTGAGAAGTTTTAGGTTTGGTTCACTTAGTTTAATTCAACTTGAGAAAAAATTCTCTCATTTAACAAAATCAAAAAAAAAAAAAATTAGGAAAATTAAGTGCCAAAGAAAATAAAAAGTTATTTGATTTTCCATTTTGTATTGTTATAGTTAATGCAATGTTAAAAAGGTAAGATTTTTTATTTCAATTAAGATTTTTGCACCATTTGCCTTAGTTTTTGTTAAACTGCTTCAGGGTACTCAAACCTTGATGAGCAGCATGTAAGAGACACTTTTGCAATTTGAGAATAGCTCAAAAGGGACTCCAAGTTGAAGTTGAAGTGCCTTTAAGTGCATATCAAGATGTTAAGGATTAAAAACTCAATCATGAGGCTGAATCAGAACACACCATTCGGTGTGTGGGCCATTTACTTACCTTCATGGCAAAGCTCCTCCCACAGCCACCATGGGCACAACTAAAAGGCTTCTTCCCCTCATGATCGCCGAGTACATGGCTCTCCAAGTTGAAACGGCGAGTGAACTTCTTCTCACAACCTTCTCTGGGGCATGAAAACACCCTTTTCTCCCCAGAGTGGAGACGCAACACATGCAGGCGCAAAAACCAGTTGTTGCTGAAGAACCTTTTGCACGCCGCACATGGCAGCTTGACTGAAAGAAAAGTAGATATTAACACAGTCGTCATTTGTTTCAGTATAAGTTGGGTGCGTGGGGGTATGCAATACAACAAAAGTAGGATACATATGCATTCAAGTATTACATTTATACCTTTATGTTCTTTCCTGTGCTTCAACCATTCTGTCCACGTTTTCCCCTGGAAAGAACACTGTCCGTTGTTGCAAGGATAACCTGCCCCAAAGACGTACTAGATTTAGCTCAATTTGCAATATAAACGAACATTTACACGGTATGATTACAAACCTTCATGTACTCTCTCATGATGCTTCAGTTTCCCATGACTGGAAAATTCTCGTGCACATCCACTGAAAGTACAGCTACAATTAGAAAAAAAAAACAAAAAAAACTGAGGTTCCAAGGATGGGTAAAGACTTTTAAAAGTTATTCAAACAGTGCAGATTTACTCACTGAAATAGTGGACGCTGTTCATGGTCGCATTTGTGTGATTTTAGTTGCCTCCTCTTCCTGAAATCCTTTCCACAACCCTCAATATCACACTGAGGGGTTTTAAAAAAAAAAAAAACACCACTATAAATCTGAGTGCTCATCTTAAAGTACTTAGAAGAAAAAAAAAATAGAAGCTGTACTTGATATAGCCATTTCTGGTGTCCATGGGCTCGAGTCATGTGGTTCTTCATGCTGGCATTTGTGACAAAGGCCTCGGAGCATCCATCAGCCAGGCATCTGGGGATCAGACTTTAAAAATACTCAGAAAGCGACATTTCCTAATGATTTCAAATCAGAACGTGGTGGCTTACTTGTGTGACTTCTCCCCGCTATGACCCAGCTCATGTCTGGTGAGCTGGTAACGAGTGCAGAAGCTCTTGTCACAGCTCGCACAGGAAAATGGTTTCTAACAGCGAGGATGTACACATGCAGGAACATTTACTGACCAGAGCGAATCAGTCATACACATCAAGCAGTATTTATCTCCTTTCAGTTCCTTGCATGTGCTCTGCAAACCACTTACCAATCCTGTGTGTTTGCATAGATGAGCCTCTAGCTTCCATGACTTACTGAATCTAGCTTTACACTCAAAAAATGAGCAAACATAGCTTTTTTGACTTTGCAACCTCTCGCCCATCTTTAATAAGAAATGTTAGGTGTTTTACTTCAACCAGAGACAAAAAAAATTGTGTTTAAGGACAGCAGGTCACTTGGTGACCCACAACTACAGACCCACCTGTATCTACTTTATCTTATTGGAATGTACCATTTGTACTAGAAAGGGGGTGCCTGTCCTCATTAATGTTATTTTATTTTTTAAATATTAAAACAAAAACTGAAGAGTAGATATTTTTAAAGAAGCTTTTTTTAAAAAAAAACCCATTGCTTACCTTGAAACACTCAGGAGTAAATATTTAAGCTCCTGAGTTTAATAGTGATTTCACTGGTACGTTCCACCATACTGATTAATACAAGCTTTAAAAATGTCACTTAGGCTCCTTGCAGGATGTGATCCTATCTGCTGATCTGCTGTTTGGTGCCGAGTCAGGGAGAGAGGCGACTGGCTGTCTCCATTAATCAGAAACACTCAGAATTTACTCCTCTAATCTTAAGCTTATCGCTCCTCTAATAATGTTCTCTGATAGACGTGATTTATTACACTCAGGAACTGGTTGGTCTGCAGCAAGATCCTTTGTAACCCGCAAACAAGGAAGCTACAATGTAAAGCAGGATTGTGTAACATTTGAAAGAAAAAACAGAATCAACACTATAACTGTCAAAAGGGAAAACTGCATTGCAGTGCTGATTAAAAAGAAGTCGAGCAGTAATGACTTTTCTTTAAGTGCTATGACCTCAGCTTGTCATTTGCGAAAAGAGGAATATGTAAATGAAGTCCAATTTAAATAACATCACAATGTTATGATTTGGTAAGTTCATGAATCCATACTTTGTACACAACAAAGCAGAAAAATGTTAAATGTTGTGAGACATTTTTTAAATATTTTTTAGTATTTCATGAAAAAAATAGCTTATATATACCTATCTATCTATCTATCTATCTATCTATCTATCTATCTATCTATCTATCTATCTATCTATCTATCTATCTA
>JAOWBL010000013.1:8438059-8449791 GCA_028564865.1 Zenarchopterus dispar
ACTAGTTTTGTTTTCAGAAAAACACACAAACGCACATCATGTAGTAATGAGACTTTTAACACTTTCAATGACCTAATTTGACAAATCAACAGTGTAAATTAGACCTCACTGAAAATGCAAAATGCCCAGAGCTTAAATAACCTTTAAACTCTTTGAAAAGGTCTCCAAAGTCTTTTTTCTGGTTAAAATTCACCTTATTTCACCACAGGCAGGTTGGTTGTGATTTTGTGTTCACACAGACATTTTTTTTTTGACTGTTTACAAAAGCATGTCTAATTTGGTCTCTCTGCTGATAACACTTAAGATTTGCACCATGTGGTAAACCGTATGTATTTACTCTTGTTGAATCCCAGGATGTCTGCTTCCTGGAAAATAGTCTCGCACCGATTGTTACGAAGGGGCTTTTTATTAGATTTGAAAGAATCTTTGAATCGTCCTCTATCTTTGTCTTCTGTGTACATGCAGGAGCTTTTACGTTATTCTGAAAGACTGCCTTAAGAGCCATGTTATTTTTATAAACTGAAATCTAAAATACAAAAACACATTTTTAAAAAAATGCTCTTATATTTAATCTAACAATTGCTGGATTGTTGCCCTATGTATCCCTAACAGGAGCTGGAGGATCAGTCGAAGGATACAAAACTCTCTTCTGGACGGTTCAGCGCCGGGGTGGACTCTCCTTATTTTCAGACCCGTGATTATGAGGTTGCCACCACCTCCACTGATAAAGCCTTCTGCAGGAACCAACATGCAGACAGCATCCAGAATCTCTCCCACACGCCTTGTTCACTGCGTCCCAGTGAGCGTAGCCCACATGGCAGTAAATGCCAAGACGCAGAAGCTGCATCCCCTCAACCATTTGTGCTCCAGTACCGAGAGCACAGTCAACCTGATGCTACTGAGATGGGTATGAAAAAAATCTGATTTTCTCTTTTTTTTTTCTTTGTTGTTTGGGTTCATGAATGGGGAGTGGGGAAGAATCTGCTGTAACTTATAACTGTTTCTCCCTTCTTTTCAGGTCTATGTTCATTGGAAAAAGATGTTGTGGCCACCAATAAACCCCAGAGACCGACCTCACTGCCCATCCAGCCGTTTGTTGTGCTCCCCACAGGACAGCGGCAGTCTGATGCCCAACATCTGGACTGTCTACTGGAGCAGTATATAAATCAAAAGAGAAGCAACCCTGGTAGCTCAAAGTGCGGTCTCAAGTTCAAAGGGAAAACAAGCCAGTATTTATCTGATCTTCGGTCAACACCGTCAGACAGCTACTGCTCCATCTTCTTGGAGGCTCCCTCCAGCTCTGATACGTGCTCCACCTGTACTCCCAGCCCAGAGTGCTTTAGTCGCAGAAACACAGACAACCGGTCCTGCAAAATCCCGGAGTACCCAAGCACATCAAAAAACAGCCAAGATCAGAATCAGTCCGATCCAAAGCCTGAAACGGTTCAGGTGCGGGATCGTACAAGCCCAAGCTCTTGTAAAACTCAGGCTAACAGTTTCTTAACTCCAATCTCAGACCCAAATCAGTCCAATCTTGTTAAGATTCCTACCTATCAGGATCTGATTAGCATCACCTCCAAGCAGAGTCAGTTCCTGAGCCACACTTCCTACCATTCCTCCCACACACCACCCACATTACCCCTCACACCCGACACCCATCAACCGAATATGCAAGTGGCCGCGTCGCCTCCTGCAACTTTGCCACCACAACTAAACTTCCCGCAGTATGGAGCTCCACCTGAAGCCGAGTCTGGTTTTCACCACAGCAGTTTTACAGCAGCCCTCTCCACAGTGGCTCCTCTCTCCTGTTTGAGCTCGCTCCTCTCCTTGGCCACTTCTACCCTGCATCCCCAGCAAATCCAGGACTCTGTCGGGCTGGATTCAAAGCCCAGTCGGAGACAACACTCTGAATCTCTAATGATGAGTGACAGACCCCCAACAGAGTTCTGCCTCACGCCTGATACATCTTATGAGTCCATGTCTATCAGCCATCTTCAGAGGAGAGGTGGGGCTCAACTCATGACTCCAACATTATATAAAGTCATCTGCATGATCTGAAATACAGGTTATTATTTTCTAGCAGAAATAAGTAAACCAGTAGCAGTAAAGACTAGATTCATGCTTGTTTGGACTGTCTTGCCAGGCAAGCAATAAAAACCTCTCTGTGCCGCAGTAGTGCCTTCAGTACCCTGAAGGGGCTTCCTGTCAAACATGACCTATTTTTAACTCTCCCCGCACAGGATTGGCTGAGCCCTCTGCTCTGTAGCCTATGTGTGCTCGACTGCAAGCTTCAGGAGGATGAGGATGAGAGTGATGCCGTAGTGCTAATTATTTATATCACATCGGATGATTTTGCTTTAATGCCGTCTTAAGCATTATTTGACACATACTTAATTACATCAATGCCAATCTGTTATAGCATATAGTCTTTAATTCAGGTATTTGCAGCAAGAGTCTGTAGTGTGGCACTGCAGGCAGCACGAACATGCATAAAGAATTTACAGTGACATTTGCAGAGGATGGCCTGTAAGAGATGAAGAGAGAGACAGAAAGCCAATCAGTGAGGATTGCTCCTGAAATGAGAAACCGACTCTTTTATCTTCAGTTACCACTCACGTTTAAATTCCTACAGGACCCTGAAAGCAGTCCCCCATATTTTGTGCACCGACCATGTAAAAAAAAGGTCCAAATTACTTTTTTTTTTGCTGTTTTTGATTCGTCATACTTTTTTAAAATTAGAAAAACACAAATGCACTGTCACAATCCTAATCTGCTAATCGAAACAGCCAGATTTATGCCAACAGCAGCCTCACCAGTCTCAAACAACATGAAATGGGAAGTTAAATATTATTAGCTATAGTGTATAAACACTATTAACATGTCAGATTTTTCCATTTGCCCAAATTTCAACTCGGCTTGCGTGTTCAATGTCTCCAGGTTTGCTGAGGTCTGTGAGCTGTGCAGTGGATTTGATCATGGCTCATTTCGGCAGCACCAGAGACCCTGATGAAAAGGTATTAATGCCCTGAGTTAATTGTCATGAATGACGTGTCCCAGTAGAAAAGTACCAAACTGGTATTATTGGAGTGAATGAACAGCACAGACCAATTGTATGTTTTTATTTTTTTAAATTCTGTTTTGGGTGTAGATGCGTCTGGGTAACAGCTCTTACAGCCCCACCATTGCTGGTCTGGTCCTGGAGCACTTGTGTCCTGCAATCCAGAACATTTTAGATGACGGCTTGAGGGATCACAAACTGGATTTCATAATTGGTCAGCGCCGCAATCACTCCTGGAGTGTGGTGGAGATCTCCACTAGGAGTGGTGGGTGCAGTTAAAGCAACAGTTCATATTAACATCAGTTTGCTAAGAAGTGCTGTTAAAGCTGCAAAGTGATGGAGCCACAGTTGGAGATGATTATTCTTTTCTCTGCCCCAGGTCCATCCACCAGGGTCCTCCTAAGCCTGGTCTCCAAAATCCGGATGTGTCCCCAGCTCACCAGCCACTGCATGAGACTGAGAGCCTTCATCATGGGTTTGCTTAAGTAAGAAGTTAATCTATATGAGATGAAGAACATTGTGCATAAAACCATTTATATCACTGCTTGTTGTTTTTTTTTTCCATCACAGCTTGAGGGCTCTAGAGTTCTGGCTCAGTCACCTACAGAGTCAAAAAGGTACGTGCACATGTACATGCTTCCTAACACAATAGCTGATCCAGTACTCTGGACCTGTCAACCCACACTTATAAAAGTGCTAAAATAATATCCTTTAAACATTCTGTATTTCCTGAATTTTCCAGTCAGATGTCCAGAATTGTTTACATCAGTGCTGTATCTTGTGTTGCGTTGTTTGATCTTAGTACTAATTAGGATTTTAACTTGATAACATGCTTGCCTGATGTGATCATCATTATTAGTCGAATCAGTAAAACATGTGTGCCTTCTATTGTGAGCTAAAAGCATAAGCTTATTTTATACTTTCATGTGAAGTCAGTGAGCCAAGAAAAGTGCCTACATCAATCATCAGAGATTATATATATATATATATATATATATATATATATATATATATATATATATAGTTAAGTACTCTCAATTATATGTGGGCATTTACTATCCAAGCAACATTGTTTTAAAGTTACATTATATGTGTTCAGAACATTATATTAATATATTAATGCAACATATCAACCAGAAAAGTCCGTTTTTGGTGTCTCGTTTCCAGGAAGTGTAATTACAGTACACTTCTGGGTAGGTGGAGATCAGGCTGCCAGAGAAGGTATGGTAAAAGGTTAATGACTCAGGTGTAGCTTCTACGCCAAGAGTGAAACTCAAACTTATCTTAGGTTTGATAAAATTCAGTTTAAAGTCCCAGCTGTCTTCTAAGTGTGAAGACTGAAAGGTCTCAGAAACTGTATTTATTGCCTAAATACAGTTTTGGAGGTTGGAAGTTAAATTTCAGAACTAAAAAGACCAAGTCTGTAGGGTTTGCATTGCTTACCTTTTTATTAATTTTTTTTTAGTATTTTGATAATGTACATACTCACACATTTTCAGTCAGTCTAAACTTTGTCCAAACTTCAACCAAAAAGTCATATTGCTGCAGATGTGGATGTCTGTGTGTGCTGTCTCCACAGATGTGGTGACTACATATTACCACTCTTGGGGGTTTCTGTCCATGTCTCTTGGTCGGTGTCAGCCCTTGTTTCAGGAGCTGCTTCTCCTGCTCCAGCCGCTCTCTGTGCTGCCCTTTGACCTCAACTTACTCTTGGAGCCGCGGTTATTAAGTCAAAGACAGCTGTGTTCGGGGGAGCCTCAGCCGTGCTCGGCCCTGTTAGTGACAAGCTGGCCAAAACTGCAAGCTGACCGAAAGTTAGACAGCAGCGATAGCAGTCAGCAAACGAGGACCTCAAACCAGAGGGGTCGGGAGATTCTCAGTTCCCAGAAATCCACTTGCTACAGGCAACAACATGAGGGTCTCCAGGCCAGCAGGAGTGCATTGTTAGCTCCTATTCCTGAGTTTTGGCCAAAGGAGCCTCATCTTGAGGCCGACATGGTTAAAGCGCAGGACTCGAGCCAAGGTCAGGCAGATAATTGGTTTCAAATAAGTGTGGATGGCAGACAAGAAGAGAGAGGGGCAGACAAACGTTGTGGAGCACAAAATGCATCAACTTCTAACCAGACGGAGAGTCCTGTTCAAGGCGGGCTGCGCTGGGCCAAACTGTTTGGAGCAGATGGTACTTCCACCCGAGCAGAGAAAAGCTGTCAGCATCACACTGGAGCACAGAGCAGAAGGTAAGAACCAGGTTTGAAAACAAAAAATTGGGCAGATTTTGATCTTTCCTTCACCCTTTCACTCTTCTTTTTACAATATGTTGCTAGACACAGGCTACCATCGCAGTGGCTGCAGCTGGACAGATCGCAGCTTGGACTCTTGGCCCAATCAATGATGTCACTGAAGCCGGGAGGAGCTGCTCAGACAGGCTGCTGAGCACTAAACCCTCGGTGGTGGTGACGAAAGAGTGTGGACTATTTACTGCAATAACAAAAAGTCTTAACTGCATGAAAACATACATAGCTCAACTACACTTCTCAACCGAGAAGAAAACACAAGATCACAAGATTAAAAACTGGATGGTCGTCATAACAAACAGAAACTCAACGCAAACAGTTTAATATCCAGTGCGAACAGATGCTCCTTCACAGGAACATGTCCAGGAGTCCACCACATGTTGTGAACAAACACAGCAGCCCATCTTCTTTTACTCTTACCACTCTGCCTGAATACTCAGGAAACCAAACACACAGGAGTTGGGATCAGTTAACTCTTCCCCAACATCTCTGATGTCTCCCCTTTAACTCAGCTAAAAGTGAGGTCAATCTCAATACTAAATATCCTGACGGGTTGCTTAAATAACATTTGAATAAGGATGTTGCTCGTGGCAAACTAAGTGTCCGAGTACCTTCGTGGATCATCCAAGCCTGAGCCACCAAGGCTCATCAATGTGGATTTAGTCATGTGGCTGGTCACTACATGCAGGAATATGTGTTTTATAGTTAGCCGTGTTATTGTGGGTGAGTGGGAACTCCCTTAACATGCTCATGTTTAGGTGATACAGGATGTGTGCTACTTTTGTAAATGCTCATCGTCTATCATGAGCTGGCTCAGAGAGCTGATGTAGTTGTTATGCTTTTAAAATTACCCATAACTGTAGTATTTTGTGCTCACATTACTTGTGAAATCAGGTTTAAGTCTAAAGCAGATCCTGAACTGGTTCTCAGAAAATACCTTAATGACTCCCGAGGACTGCCTGCCGACCCCAGATGCACCTAATCACGATTAAGTGCTCATGTTTCTCAACTTTGTATTTCCTGCAGGTGACTATCAACCAGGAAATGTGATTATCTATCTCCTGTAGACTGTTGGACATTTTGGTGGTGCAAAGAAACAAACAAACAAACAAACAAAAAAAATCAATTTCTTAAACTGTGTGTCACTGTTAACCCTTTTCATAGCTCTATTTTTCATTTAATTTATAGGTAAAAATAAAGCAACACTCTTACAAGTGCCAAAATATACTAAAGACACCAGCCTCTTCGGGTACCTTGTTAGTGATGTTTCTGTTTTGACTTTAGTTCAGCATAGCCTACTCCCAGCATGGATTTATTGTAGGTGCATGATTTATCAAACATACAGTAAGCGCTCCTGTCTTTACTCAGTCTATGAACTTCCTTACAGCCCTGCAGATAGTTAATCTCCCAGTGTGGTTGTTCAGCAGCCGAAATGCGAGCCATCTTGTGGCTGTTTCAGGTATTTTATTGTGTGTGAGTCGTGCTTTTGACAGACGGGTTGTGAAATAGGTCAAAGAAAACATATTCCTCACATTCGCTGCGTAGAGAACTTGTGATGTTCAGCAATAATGTGAAGTTTGTGAAATAGTTTTAT
This sequence comes from Zenarchopterus dispar, assembly GCA_028564865.1. Lineage (NCBI taxonomy): Eukaryota > Metazoa > Chordata > Actinopteri > Beloniformes > Zenarchopteridae > Zenarchopterus > Zenarchopterus dispar. The sequence goes on from JAOWBL010000013.1 coordinate 8,445,006, forward strand.
TTCCCCTGTCTCTGAATGCTCCATCTAATGCCCAGTGACAATCAAACCCCTGTAAGTAAAGACTGAACACATTTATCTGTCTCCTGTCTTTTCTGTCACTCTGAACAATACTGCATTTACCAGGAGTATATGAGAGTTTAGCTTCGTATTTGTCAGCTGCTGGTTTATTGAGGTGCAGAGAAACATGTCAAACAGCAATTTATGATGTAGAGAAATTATAGGTCGCTAGAGGCCCCTTGAGAGCAGAGCCTTGTCTGGAAGTTTGTAATTATTCAGCATCTGTCTGTGACAGGAAGTAAAAAGTTTAATCTATTTTCAAGGGGAAGACCTTGCATGTTAAAGACTCCTTCATAATGCATGTATGAGTGCTGCTTGTATAAATACGCTATGATGGGAGTAAAATCTGCAAAACTGTGGCAATGGGAGGTTTAGGGAGGACCCAAATGCAGCATACCGGGTAATGAAAAAGGATTTTCAAAAACAAAAAAGCTCTGGTGAGACCCCAGAGAGAAGATTCAAAATCATGACAAAAGAAAAAAAAATCAAAAGGGAATTTTAGGAGCAAATAAGGGCTGAAGACACACAGGGAAATGGACAGAAGATGGTCAGAGAGACGAGCAGAAAAAGAAGATAATGAATTAACAGGGAGAGGAGGAAAACACACTCACACACAAACAGCAAGACCAAAAGACAGCCTGAATGATTAAGACAGACCAGAACAGGAAGAACAAACCACTCAAAATGGAGAACACGCTCAAGGTAATGCAGAGACTGAACCTATGATTGAATAAAACATAGAACAGAGGCCTCACAAGAAAATTCAAGAGTTAAACCAAGAAAATGCAAAAAATACGAAGCATAAACCTCCAAACAATAGCAGAATAATAACAACTGAAGACAGAAGTTATAGAGACAAGGACGAGGGGGAAACCAAAACAACTGCAAATGAACTCAATGATTCACAAAGAAACGATCTGTTTGAACAGTTTCAGTCAGGATTCAAGTTACGTAATAGTGACTTTCATAGGCGTGAAAATCACCAATGACCTCCTTTTTGCCTCCAAGAGTAGACTTGTGTCTATTCTTGCCCTGTTAGGTCTCAGTGCTGCATTTAATACAATCACAACATTTATTTGAGAATAAATGAGGAGCTTTTCTCATAGGAAACCTTTAATATTTGCTTTATAACAGCTTCTATTAAGCACCATTAGTAGGTGGCATGACATATGTTTTTATTTATGCAGATAATATTCAGTTATACCTATTCATAAAGGCAGATAGGACCAATGAGTTAGCTGGGCTACAAACATATCAGTGACATAAAGGCCTGAAAAACAGCTAAATTCCTGTTACTGAACTTAAATAAGAAGTTGGTCCAATGACGGACCTGAGAGTTTAAGTGTACGGTTAGGGTAAAATATTAGTACCCCATCTTTACATTCATATAGTATTTAGTATTACTGTGACCAGAATATATCATTTAAATTACACATAATTCCTCATGGAGCCTTCATATGATGTCAAAACAAGGAATGTCCTATCTAAGAGTAATGCAGGAAAAAAAATCTCTACATTTGTTTCTTCAAAATTGAATCATCCTTTTTAGTAAGATGTCCTAATATTACTCTGATGAGAATTTGCTTGACCAGTAACATTTCTTCATTTTTTTTCTCTTTCTTTGAGTCTCATCCTGGAATCCCTGGAATTCAAAGGAAGAGAGGAATTATGGGAATTCCTCTTCTCACATGTACAACCCTCAAGGGCCTACCGCCTCCTTATCTTAAAGAATTCGCAGGTCCATATCATCCCCACAAAGTGCTGTGCTCTCAGACGGCAGCCTTAGTATTTGTGGTTCTTAAGAAATGGGAGGCAGAACTTTCAGTGATCACAACCCTTTCTTGTGGAACCAGCACACAGTTTGTGTTGGGGATGAAGATAACCTCCTTACCTTTAAGACTAAGTCTTTATTCTGCTATAAACTTATGTTTCTAGGGGAACCTCCCATAACTTTTCTCATTCTCCTTTCTTTACTTTTCATCTTTGTAATCGAGATTATTGTCACCATTAACTCTGTCTCTCTGATTTTGCCTCATGGCAGGTCGCCCTGGACTAATTTGTTGGTATTTGTTTTTTTTTTCTTGTCCTCTCACCGCCCCAAGTAGTCAGAACAGATGGCTGCCCTTCATGAGCCTGGTTCTGCTGGAGGTTTCATATGAGGAGTCTTTCCTCTTTACTGTCACCTCATCCATACGGAGGACGAGGGATTGTATCTATGTGAAGATTCATTTCAGTTTTTCCTGATGCGCTAGACATTTTTTTTCTTTGAATAGGAAAGATTATAAACCGATTGCAGCGAACTAGATTTAATTGGACTATAAATGGACTGAACTGAACACTGAGCCTGTTTACTGTCGTCCCAAAATGTTTTCCATTCACTTTAGCTGGGAAGTTGTGCTATGCAGATATAACTGAACTGAATTTAACTGAAATGCACAAGTGTTTACCAGATTTCACAAGACATGTAAGCTCCTGAGACAGTAACGAAATCTGATCTGGTGATTCATGTTCTTGAGCATGAGTTGTTTTCCTCGATAAAATGGGCAGCACAAGCAGGCATCCGGGCATTTCAACCGGACTTGTGTAAGTGCATACTTTGAATTAGAAAGTCTGACGACATTCCAGAAGTACCCAAAAACACGAGTACAGACAAGCAGACGTATCGAGAAATGGCTACAGTCTCGTCTTTCCTCTTTCTCCTGCCAGTCTGTCTTTTTTGCTTCCATTGCTTGTTTTGATTCGCAGTTTCTTATTTTCTTTTCTTATTATATTTTTATAACTTGCGGTGCAGCAACTTTTGTTCAAATAAAAAACTTTTGATTGCTCCCCTGGCTTTCCAGTCTCCTGTATCTACCTCCTCCACACCCCAACATCACACTGGGATTACATTTTTATATAATTTTAATATAAGATTTTGTAAAAAATATTGTAATTTTTTATTTTTTACAATAGTTGAACTCAAAAACTAGACGTATACCTTTTCCAAGAAGCAAACTGGTATTTTTAAAGGAAGAGTGTGGAGTGCTAATGTGCACACTTCACACGTCCTTTCACCAGGTTGACACATGTCCTTGGACCAGTTTAAACCTGAATATGAAGTTGAAATCGAAAAGAGAAACTACAGAATTTAACATGAAAGAAAGCAGACATGTTCATAGCACTTTCAGAGAAATTTTTGATTGATTTTGTTTCCTCAAAAGTGCTAACTTGATGCCGGTGCTTTGAATAATTGTAGCCATGCTTAAAAGTCAAGAAAGACCCTGCTAATGAAACTCTAAGAGCTGAAAGTGACAACCATTTCTCTGTGTTTTTTTTAGTTTTTTTATTCTGTCCTTATCACATCTGTTACTATTTTCTGTTCATCAGGTCTGTTTCTATTTGTGATTTCAGAACTGTGAACACAAGTAAAAAAGAAATGTCCTTTTTTTTTTTACTGTTTCACTGACGCGTCTCAGCTTCAGTTTCATTATTAGAGTTTTTCTTTTTTCTGTTCATTCTTCCGTCTGTTTACCACCTATTTTATGTGCCAATCACTTGTTAGGAGAAGATCTGTCTGAATTCACTCATGGATGAAGATGGGAGTCCACAATCTGAAAATAATGGAAATTTATAAAAGTGACCTATAAATATGCATAGCGTTATAAATGTGGCATAAACACTGAATGTGCACCTTTCTGAGTTTGTGCATCCACATTGCTTTTACTATGCAACTACAGAGAGTTTGAGGTCATTTTGTTATTCTTATTTTTACACTAATTAGTCAACCCAACCTCTTGTACTATTCTGCAGTTGTCACATACCTTCATTTCTGCTGCGTGCTGCAACACTGTTTCACACAGCTGGTAGCTTAAGTGATAATTAGCATCCAGTTGTTTCACACCACAGGTTTATAATTATGAATTTTCCACACAGAATAATTTTTCTTTTGGTGTTAAGTTACTTCGGTACCTGTGTATGCTGGTGTCATCTCTTCATGTACCTGCAAGGGATGGTTCACTGATGAGCAATGTCGACTAAGTGGAGGGGAGCTAATCTGATGCAAGACCCTCCAAGCATCTCACCTGTGATGTCAGCAATACAGCGATGAGCTTCTTTAATAAGATTGGCTAAATATGAGCTTCACCTATATATATATATATATATATATATATATATACATATATATATATATATATAATAAAGTCAGCAAACTACATAATTATAAAGAGTTCAAATCAAACAGGAAAAGCATGAAATATTATTGACAAATAAATGAGAAACGACGACCCCTAGTGTCTCATGCGTGAAACAGCAGATCTAAACTGTTGCAATAAACTAAAAAGCAAAAAGTGGTAATTTTGTGTTCACCCATCTCAAGAATCTTGAAAAATATGATTCCTTTTTATTTTATTTATTCATTTTAATCACTGCATTGGTTCATTTTTATTTAAGGAGGGCCGGATTGAGGTGGTCAGGGGGCTACATCCACCCCTCACACTGTATTTTACCCATGTGTGCTCAAAACACTGTTCAGCTGCTCAGTGCTGTTTTTCTATGTTCCCTATTAATCTTCTTAATATTATATTAAACAGAAACAAAGACAAAGAAACACACACGCAACAATCAGAAAACAGGATAGAAAGGTCAACTCATGACTGCATGGCTATCAATGCAATGCATTTAGGATATCTAAAAATATTTGTGAATTAGTGAATAGTAGGGAAGACCTTTTAATTACTTAGCTGAATGA
>JAOWBL010000013.1:8449891-8503520 GCA_028564865.1 Zenarchopterus dispar
AATGCATTTAGGATATCTAAAAATATTTGTGAATTAGTGAATAGTAGGGAAGACCTTTTAATTACTTAGCTGAATGACTTATGATTGAAAACAGAAATAAAATCTAGTAGCCTAATCACCAAAACAGGGACAGACTTAACAGTGGGCCACGTCGATGTGATGAAACAGTGTGAGCTCTTTCTTGCAGCTCTGGGGTTAGGCTGTATACCCGCTGGAAGATTTCACAATATTATGTGTCTGGTATTTTAAGGCATGCAGGTCATGACAGGGACTTTTGTTTCATCTCAGCTTGTGAGAAACATGTGACAGGTCTTTAAGCTGTCACCTTTTCTTCGACGTCAGCGTTCCTTGGTTTTTTACTTCCTTTTCTGAAAGTAGTTTAGTGTCAGGTGGGATCTATATGATAGTGTACAGGTTTGGCACCAGAACCTTCACATAGCATTACAACTATATCACTCTTCTTCCCGGTGGTTTTTGGTGACAGGAAGGAGCAGGTATGAACATGTTGTGATGTAGAGAGGCGTGGCGAAGGAACGCAGGCGGATCAAAGGGGATAATCTCAAGCATACATCATCCACCATCCACTCACCTTTGTGCGTTGTTTAACTCGGCGTCTCTTTTATTCTCCTTTTGCAGCTGAACAGCAGAGACGTGACAGACGGAGCCGGAGCTTTGTGGAGATGAATCTATACAAGAGCTTTGGAAACCTCATGGAGGCATGGGTACATGAAGATCAGACTTACGCTGAGTCAGAGTGGAATCAAAGTAATTCTGAAGACACTTTTGTGCCTTCCTCTGACATGGAAACAAACCTGCGCTCAGAGTCTGTGGACTCTGGAGTGGAAACAGCCAGCTGTCATTCGCCGCGTCCTGCTACATCCTGCTCCGTCTCAACAGAAAATGCAGAAATGGATATTTTTATGCCACAAAGTAATGGACCCACTCTGGCATCAACTTCCCAGTCTCCTGTACTGGCTTCTCCCGTGCCTTCCTCCGCTTCCTCTTCTTCTCCGCCCTTGTGTCGTAGCAGAGCTGAGGAGGTTTCGAGCGCTTTGCACCTAAAAGTGGAACAAGCATTGCAAAGGACTGACGCTAAACATCTCACGTGTTCCAATGAGGCGCTCATCCGACAGCCTCGAGCATCTTTCCTGCCCAAACGGCACACATCAGCTATAGTGAGATGTCAAAGGTCAGGTAGTTGCACCTCAAGGAGGGATAATCCATCAGCAGCCGTCAGGCAGATGTCAGAAAGACGACCACTTTCTGTAGAATGCTACAAGCAGAGATCTGAGGTAAGACTGTGGGTCCAAGGTTGTGAACCAAAATCTGTAACAGTTCAGGATCTTTGAAGTAGAGAAATTGTGCTACAACTAGGTACAGTGTCTCGAATCTGTGGAAGAAAAAAAAAACTTGGACTAATATCGTGATTACATGCTTGTCAGCGACTCACATTCTTAGGTTTAGCAAACCACAAGGTCATAAAAAAAGTATCTGGCAGAGAGTTGTTCGTTAAAAGATTGCAACACTCATTCACAAAGTTGCTTTCAAATTTAAGGAAAGGCATGTCGTTACCCATGCAGGATCTTCTTTTCTTGCTCACGACCTGACATGAATCTCTCTGCCGCGTGAGGCACCACAAACCGGTCTGTCCAGGTGGCAGGCATGAGAGGAATGGATGGAGACATGAGGGGGTGGTTGAGTCCTCTGAGGGTTTTTGATGGACATGAATAATGTGTTTTGAACCAGACAGGAGGGAAAACATTCATGATTTGGTTTTGATTGTGAGCAGTGACTTACAGTCGTATTAGTGTTTATGCTTGTGGCAGGCAGAGGTGTTGAAAAAATAGGATTAAGTATTTGCATGTTAGCAGCGTGTAATATTTGGGTGCTTGGGTGTGCGTGTGCAAGTATTCTTTGTATTGTTGTGATCAGGGTTGCCGGCTTTCAGGAATGCAGCACGAAGAGGTCACATAAAGGCTTGTTGTAATAACTGCACAATTACTTTTTGTCAGCAAGCCTAATTAAGGTTTCTTTATTTGGACGCTCATGTGATGGAGTTGGAAACGCTAAGTCAACTAAATCTGGATACTCAGACTAAACAGGTTGAGATTTTAATTGTTGTTTCCAAAGTTCACCTTAACATTCATCAGAGTAACCCAGTTCATAAGGTTATTAGAAGAAATATAATGTTGCTTCAGCATGTGTGAATAGTTGTTTGTCATTCATCTGTGTGTGACCCTACGATGGACTGGTGAGCTCTTCATGGTGTAGTTTTTAATTAAAGTTTGACACTATTTATCTTACCTTTTTTTTATTTAATATAAAATCAAAGAAGAAATAGCTGAAAAAAGCATTGATTAAGGTCCTCAAAATTTCATGCAAAAGCTTGAAATAATTATTACTTTACAGTTTAAGAAACAGCAAATATCTGTAGAAAATTTCATGATAATCTATTCCACGGCTTAAGATTTTTTTTTATCTTAAAACTAAACTGCTCAGGATCATGGTGAAGGCGGCTGAAAAGAGGCACGAGATATAATGAAAGCAGTTACGTTTTGGTCTCAGGTCTGCATGGACAGATAATGAGACAATGGGCAGAGATGAGTAGGGCCCCTCTCTTGTCCCCTAACCCTGTCCTACCAAGGACAAAAAAATAAAATTAAAAAATACAACCACATATGACTTACTGTAGTTTTATGTCTCCTACTACTTTGAATAGTGTAAATGTAATTTTATCTCCATTTAAAAACTTTGTATAATTTTTATAGTAACATTTTGATTGTTTCAGAAAATCTGAGACAGGCTTTTGCTTGAAGTTTTAAATTATATTAAATACTTTACGATAGAACTGCTAATTCAGTAATGAGTCTAGTTATTGCTGAAATGTTTCAGACTAAACAGTGTTTTTAGTGTGGCTACAAATAAAAATAAAAGATCAACTGTGTTATACACCTGTGATTTGTTAATTCTGCAAATTCTCAATGGAATTGAAAACATTTTTGAAGATTATGACAAACCTGTTTGTCTGATGTGACCTGTGCAGGACTGTGGTGTGGAGAAAAGGCAGGAACTGAGTCCTGGGCTCTGCTACTTGGAGCAGGTTTGTCAAACGCTGGAAGAAATTGCCAGACAGCATATGCAAAACCGAGAATTACAGATGGAAGCAGACGCTCTCTGGGAACATAAAGACGTACAGGTGAGACGGGTGATGTCACTTCTTCAGAGGTCATTTTAGCATCTGACATAATCACAGTTGTGCAGGTTTATCATTTAGCAACGATTTTGTGCCTTCATGTAGTAGTAGCTCATATTTTCATATGTCTATATCATTGCAACATTGTCTTTCTCGCCAGCTGACTTGTCAGAGTGACTCTCCAGCTGTTGAGAAGGAGCCACCTTCCTGTGATGGGCCTGAAAATCCAAAAGATTCAGAGAACATTGTGAATAAACCCCAGCAGCTGAAAAAACATTTTCGGCGGAGATCTGCCTCAGACACAACTGTTGCATTGCTTCATTTAAGTAAATCATCTTGCCCTTCTTTCCTTCCTAAGTACATTCTTGTTGATATTTCTGTATGCTTGTAGTTGTATGCAAATAGCTGGTTTGACAGACTGTGTGTATCTGATGCAGGAAAGTTGAACGAGAACTGCAGAGGGCAGCAGCTGAGTACAAATGACCTGCTAGAGACGGTAGAGGAAGACTGTAAAATGGAGGTGAGATACGTCCATGCACAACATATATACACAAGTCCTAATTAAGCAATAAACACAATGGATATAATAGCTAAATGAAATGTTTTCACTGAAACATAGTTGTTATTCTTTGTATGATTATCATTATTATCATTATTATTTGGGACTACAAATATTTGTATCTTCTCAGGACTTGACAAAGAACGAGCCAAATAAAACTAAGAAGAGCTGGAGGTTAAAGATTGGGTCTTTGAGAAGAGGAGAATGGGCTGTGCCAGACACAAAAGGGTGAGATATAATATGTATAAGGCTGTAATCCCATGATGCTCAGGGGAAATGTGTTTGCCGCTCCAACATGGCAGCCAGCCACAATGAACGCAGCGGCCCAGAACTAACGTACACTAGATGGAGAGGCTTCGGCGAGAGGTCATGTTCAGTCACTGTATCTGTTCCTCTTCAACACCGTCCCTCTTTTTTTCATGAAATGTATTTCAAACACTGCTTTCACCACAACTTCTCCGCCTTATACTTTTTAATTTTTTTTTTTTAGTCTATCAAGCCAGCAGATGCAGCCATCTGAGAAAACCTCAGTCACCCGACGGTTGAGCCAGCTGTTCAAGAGGAAGAAGACAGTTCTGGCTGTATAAATGGACCTCAGAGTTTGTCTGCATGTCTTGACGTTTGGGTTTCTGAAGAGGAAAAGGTTTTAGTACTGACACTACTTTCAACATCACTTCCTTTTGCCTCATGATGCAGCAATCTACTCTATTTATTTATTCACTCGTAAATGGACTCTTTATGTATAGTATGTATATACTCTGTGTGTATTTTTAATGGTTTTAATATGATTTTTTAAATCTAAGATGAGACAAATAAATGCTTATCAGGAATGAAAAAGTGCTTCTAGTTTGTCAATCATATTATTTATTGCATTAATAAAATAAACCCTTCATAATTTTCTCCAACTTATAGTGAAGCTTTGAAATTGCTTCTCCAACAGTTATATAAAGTATTAGATCCATGCAACTGAGCTGAACAAATTATCTTATTTTTTTAATTTTTCCCTTTTTTTCTTAATAAATGATTTGAACAATTGTTCACAAATCTTGTTTTATAGGCACTAATAAATTAACCTCAGATGTATCCAATGGATGACTTATTTTTAACTTAAGATTTTTTTTAAATAAAATAAAATAAGTAGCTGTGGATAAATGCCAAAGTTGAGGCTTAAAAATGTCAAAAAATCCAGTAGTTGAACCCCTTAAATTACAATCAGGCAGACGTCAGGTAGGCCTGTTAAAAGTTTATTCACATTTGTTTTAATCAGAAGTATTAATGTCCCATTTAATTTTATTAAATACATTATTAGTTAATCTGCTAATGTAACTAAAATAGTTCATTTAAAGAAGTCAGCTGCTCATATAAAGCTATTTTCACTGACTTTATAAAACAAGTTCAAAGTTAGCACCTTTTAGCTGTTGTCCCAACAAACAAGCTAAAGGTAACTCATGAGCCTGAGGACTGTGTTTTTTTGCGTTCACATTTCATGACTGGCATTCAACACTTGTGACATTGTTGTAAACTAATTACATGTTTCATGTTACCAAACACGTTCACTTATGTTAGATAATGTACATTTAATTTGCTAACTTACGCTGACATATATATGCTACTAATTTTAGCTATGCAGCGAATTCAATGGTGTAGGTTTAAGCATTGTGTGGTCCCAACAATCATATTTGCTAGTTTAATGATAATTATTTGGTCTTCTGAGCACTGTAGTGTTAATGTTCACATTAGCTTGATGATTAGTATGAGACACGGTGCACCGTTATAAGCTAGAGATCAAAATCTATGAACAAATGAGCTCTACTGGATAGTTGAGTTGAAAAATGGCACAAGTTTAGAAATTAATGTCATTTTTTTATGTCTTAATGTCACTATATCATCACAATTCTTAGAAGAGTTAAATAGGGCACAAAGTAATTGACAATGAACTGTTTCACTGAAATTACCTATTTTTAATGTTTTTTGATTTCTGGAAACATTTAGGACAAATATACAATCAATTTTTTCAAATTGCTTTTTATATTGCTTTTAATTTTAAAACTCCCCCAGGACAGAGCAAGTACCTTCAGTGCATTCATCGTACAAAGGCTTTTTAAATGTCATTACACGGTGTGAAAGATTCAAGTCTTTTGCTGCCACTGTTGCCTCACATCAAGAGGGTTCCTGGCTTGAATCCCAGAGTTTGAATGTTCTCCCCGTGCTTGCATGGGTTTTCTCCAGATACTCTGGCTTTCTTAAACATATATGTCAGGTTAATCGGTTATTTAAATTGCCCAGAGGAGTGGCTGTGAGTGTGTGTGGTTGTTTGTTTGTGACCATAACATGGACTGGTGTACCCCTGCCTTTCATCCGAAGAGATCAGGGATAGGCGCCAGTGGATCCCAGTGACCCTGAATAAGAATAAGCATGTATAGATAATGGATGAATGCTGCTGTTTTTACGTGATAATTAATAAAAGAGAACAGCCATGGGACACAAAGAGGTACTTGTTTAATTTATTTAATCTTTATTCACCTAAACTGGGGGAACAGACCACCCCTGGCATTCCCATGTAAAGAGATGTCATGACAAACACGTCCAACCAAACAAGAGAGGGTGAATAAGTTTCCAGTCCATACATAAAATACATTTATTTACTATATACTGAAGAACCAGCATCCTTTAGTCCCACACAGCATCCATCTGTGCTATGAAATATAGAGATAACATCTATGGAGGAATTTATTTACTGTATGTGTGAGAGAAGGGGGTTGGCAGATTGGGTTTAGCTTATAGACAAGTAGATTGGTGATGACGGGGAGCAGCGTCGAGTCATGCCTGCAGTGCCTCCCCCATGTCTACATGATGCCACAGGAGGACAAGGGGTTGGCGATCTGGCAGGTGCAGGCTGACTGGCAGTATTGACGCACAGTCTGGTAGCAGCTGCGGTCGGCGTCCCCACCCCACTGCACAGGCCCATTAGGATCAGAGGGCAAGCGGCTCAGAATGCTGGTGTTGATGGCCAGAGCAGCCAGACCATAGTCAGTGAACAGCACCGTCTCACGCCGGCAGGTGGGGCAGGAGATGAACTTGTACTTGGGACAGGACTCATAGAGGATCTGCAGGCACTCCTCACACACCGAGTGCAGGCAGGAGAGAATACGTGGGCGCTTTCCGGCAAAGTTGTAAGTGTGACCACAGGTGGGGCAGTCCAGGGGCTCGCAGGGCATGACGGGCCCTGAGGAAGAGGAGGAGGAAGTGGAGGAGGAGGTGGAGGAGGAGCGCAGCACATATTGATTGACTATGACGTCGTCCATCTTGTAGTGGAACTGGTGGTAGCAGATTTCGTTGGCACTGGTTTTCCGCTGCGCCAGAAAGCTCTGCTCCCTGCGCATCACGGGGGCCGGGGGGGACACCATTGGCCTGGGAGACCCTGCTATGTCCAGTGTAAGGTCACTGCAGGCCTGGTTGACGATGATTTCTCCTTCACCGCCACCGTCCCACGCCACTCTGGGTGGTGGGGCATAGCGTGGCTGGGTGACAGGCACAGGGCACTCTCTGGGAAACTTTTCTGACTGGATGATCTTGACGGTGTCCATGGGGATGGTGATGGGCTGACGCCTGAGGCAGGACATTCACACACTTATGGAGATATAAGAGAGAAGAGCTGTGTCTCTGATCAGTGACGGACAGCCCCGCCAGGTTGTGCACAAGTGGAAGAAGATCAGACTCCTCCGTTGAAGTCAGCCATTAGAGGGCACATGGGGACGGATGATTCCCTCCATGTTTTCTTCAAAGATCTCCCCTGGCAGGCGCTCTTGTCAGCCTGAGTCTTTGTGAGGTGGAGACGTAATGATGAGCTCAGCCAGAGTAACACAGTTTTGGGCTAATTATTACGTAAACAGTTTTGTTTGTAGTCCCAGGAAAGTGTTGACTACTTGAACATAGGCTTCTCCTGGCGTTGTCGTCTTATCTTGTGCTGTCTCCGATGGTTCTCAACAGAGCTCACAGAGATCTGTAAAACTTTAGCACAAGTATGTGTTCCTGTTCAGTCAACTACATTGTCTCATGTGCACACAAATGTTCACATATGTACACACCCTCTGTAGGTTAGGGGATTTTTGCATTTGCAAAGTGTAATGGTGTTGATCACAGACACTTCAGAAAGGTCAAACAGGCCCCCTGTAAGTTTCTTACCACCAACCGCTTAGCTTCCTGTTTATAGCTGTGGTTTGGTTATATATACTTCAGTGTGTGAAAGAGACAGAATGGCCTTCAGTCTTCACACTCTGTCCAGTTTGGCCAGGAGACTTTGTGGGACCTCTTTCCTTGATACGCTGATATGAAGGACGGAGGAGGTCTTGTTTGAAAGCAGTTGGAATCGCTCCTTCACACTCCTCGGCTCCTGGAATTCCTCAAATTTGGGAGTGAAGGTTTTTTTTTTTTTTTGGACTTTCAGAGAATCTTCAAAACTAAGCAGAAAAAGCGATAAGAGACGGATGCCTCTGTGCTCATTAGTATCCAACAACGTGCTTCACAACACCTTTGATTTCTTTGGTCCAACTTCCTGTGAAAAGAGAGACACATTTTTTTCAGTATTTTAATGCAGGAAAGAATCACATTTTGACTTTCTTTTTGCTTTGATAAAATGTTAACTCTAAGTGTGAATGAGCGCTATCTGCATGAAGATCAGTTTCCTTGTGTTTTATCTGATTGTAATGATGCCAGGGTATTTTCCATGGGAGAGAAAAATTGAGCTTTATTTCCTTTTGCGTCTTGGCCCCGGTGCTCAGCTGTGTCTTTTCAAATACTAATATGAATGTTTGTTTGTTTTTGTTTTTTTAACTCAGAAAGCCCAGTCTTCATTTGAAGCGTATGCATCTAAACACAGTTTTCAGAGCTGCTGTCTTCTAAGAAAATAGGTTATACGTTATATTTATTCTGGAGAAAAATTGACCAAAAAGCAAGTTGTTCATTACAAGGGTTCTATGTTCCTATAGAGTGAGTAAAATTTGGCCTGTGTGCAACAGGAGGGTTAATGTATGATAACAGAAAGGTGAACTCGGGAGAACAGGACACAGGGAAAACCTATGAGGCTGCTCCTGTTTCCCTTGTTTCTTCTCATATTTGCTCTGTTTGGAACATTTAAAGGCCACGGTCGTTGGGCAGAGAGTATTTAGACACTGGTCAATGACACCACGAGGACATGCAAACTAAGAAAGCATAGTTATCAGTTCCAGTCAGATTTCACTGTTTCTTACTTTCGTCAATACCGCTGTGGTTATGCTGCAAATGCAGACAACTAGAAATTCAACTCCTTTCATCTATTTCTGGAAGCGCATCAAAGAAAACACCGCAAGAACTTGGACGTTCTTGTCAGAAACTCCTGGTTAGGTTTCCAAAAAAAAAGGCGGCTCGTGTGGTAAAGACAAAAGGTTTAATTTATTTATTTAATATAATCTCAAACTCAGGATTGAAAATGATATGCTTTAGACTTGTGACTTTTTTTTTTTTGGCTTCATTTAATATAAATTCTCTGTGAAAATCTGAGTCACAGAAAAAACACAGAATAAAGAATTCCAAACCATTTTTTTAAAAAAGCTTTGAAATGACACGTACTTACATTTTACATGAGACGTAGATATGTGAAAATGGGTTTCATAAAAAGAGTGAGTGCTAAGAGCAGGTGATTGTGACACAGATGCGGTTCTGCTCTCGCCATTCTTCCTCCTTCTTGTAAACATTCAGTCATCTTTCTTCATTCGTTTGAATCTAACGCGTAGGAACATGTTACAATCTGCATGGAGGGTTTGTGTGTGGGTTTGTGAAAAAAAAAGAACAAGTGCACAGATGAACATTTTTAACTTGACCAAAACAAATGCTGCCAAATAGCTGAAGAGGGAGGATGACACATCGCTCATTCTCTGCGAGGCTGTCGACAGTGATGATTCATTAGAGGGAAAAAAAAACTGAGCAGAGGCTGAGCAGAGGAGGTGACCTACATGCTGAGGAAGAGAAATGGAGAAGGGGGGGGACGGGCAGGGGGGACACAACAGGATAGGGAGCTCAGCTCAGAACAGGTCCTCAATGCTATTTATGGTTTGTTTATCTGCGCACCTCTTAGTGGTTTCCTGCCCCCTCACTTCTGTTGAAGAGTCACATTGAATGAGAAAGATGCCCCTTTTTTTCGTCAGGCGGAAGTGCTTTGCTCATCTGACGCAGTGAGCCATATTGAGGAAGTTTTCATCTATTTAGCATTAATCTGTTAAAACCTCACCAGTCATTTTCTATCTCAACAAATGGTTCTGATCATCAATATGTGACAGCATGTTTCTCTCATTTCTCACACAAATGATCTGTGGAGATACAACAACCTCTCATAGACATTTCATAAAGCTGCACATAACCTAAATATGATTATCATGAATGTTTACAGGATATTCTATAAGGTAGAAAATTTCCTGATGTCATATTCATACATAGATTTGTAACAACAGGTAACGGTTTTGGACACACCTACCCAAAAAAACGTCAGTGATGGAGACTGAGCGATTACCTTAGCCAAAGAAATGTCTACATTATTTACATCTCTTGTCAGATGTTTTATAGCTGTAATATCATTTATTGTAACTCACCTATTTTATATAGGTTTTGAAAACATGTCAGGTCCTTCATAATGTTGGTTTCTCCTCTGATCGCATATTTACTGACCTAAACCCCTTCTATTACCATTTAAACTGTGTGTGTGTCAAGGTATGGTTTTTAACTAGTTTAGGACTGAGTTTTAAATTTAGTAAAAACCTAATAAAAATTTGGTTAAGTTATGTTTTGAATTAGGACTTGACCAGCTGAGATCAGGATCAAAACATGGGGTGATGATTACTGGGAGTACACATTAATGATGTTAATATCATAACAATATAATATTATGCTAAAAAAAAATCTCTTCCAATATGAAAAACACCCTTTAACCCTGAAGACCCAACCATGTCCGTTCCCTCACCAGTGAGTACCGATGTGTTTGCATGAGGGGGAGTTATATGATACTAGGTGGAGATTTTAATGTTATTATTTCATAATGCAACTGCACATTTAAGACATTTTAGATACAAGGTTCACTAACAAAATCGAGAAAACCTGAAACACATCTTTTTATTATATGCTCATTTGAGGCTATTACAAGCATACACATCATTTTTGATCTTTTACAAGCTTGGGAATGTCAAGTTGAAGCCAAGAAAAGGAATCAAAAAGAAAAACAACAACAAAAATGATGGTTCATGTCTAGACGTATTCAGCGGATCAAGCAGTTTGTAAAAATAAATCTGTCTGATAGCGGCTGGGTTGAGTTTCTAAAGCATCTAGGCTGTGTGAGGAGCCTTTGTGCCTGGGGGAGATGAAGGAGCTAAAATTACCCTCTAATTTGGTGACAGTACTATGACGAGGGCTGATAACTGATGCAGGCTGGCTGCGGATGGGCCAGCTTTGGCGAAGGCTCGTCCTGATCGACGGAGCCCGCTCCGGTTATGTAAGGAGCTCACGGGCTACCACGCCACCATATTCAGACAGCGTAAACTGCTGCAGCTCTCTTGACCTTGTGTTTGTGTGCGTATGTGTGTGCGCACATAGCTTCCAGCAGAGGACTTATTACACTAATGAAATCATGGCAGGCATTTGACCTCGTCATCAACAACCAAAAGGAGGAAGAGGAGAGCTGGCCACAGAGATGTCAGTGGAGTCAGCAGCAAATTCCTCAAACCATTAAACACACACAGAGCTGCTTCTGCATTTTAGAGCCACACACGCACACTGGAGCGGTCTCACCCCCGGACAACTCCCCATCACATACACGGTACCACCCTTTACATTCCTGCGGACAAACAAGCAAACTTGTGACAGGCTGGTATGAGAAACTGAATTTTTTTTTTTTAATTTCTCTACCATGCTATGAAAAGGAAACCCACACATGAAACATTCCTGTGATATCACCACACTCCCATTATGTGCTCCATGTGCTTCTTATATATATATATATATATATATATATATATATATATATATATATATATATATATATATGTATGTATATATATACACACACACACACCTCAGGCCTTAAATAGTATAAGGTGAACGTTGAAAAAATGAAGAAAAAAAAAAACTCTGACACTTCAGTCCCACTATCTGCTTGTCTAAACATTCCAGGTCACCTTCTACACCCATGTCCTGCTCTCATGTGAAACCTTTGACTGACTTTTGTGAACAAGGCCTATTGAGAGCCTGTTGGGCGTTACCTCAGTGCCCTCCCACGCTTCAGGTATGCATGCCTGGGTCAGTTGACACGTTATCACCCACCACCACCACCACCACCACCACCTCCACTTCCGCCAATGCTGACAGGTACAGGATCAATACAGCTGGCCTAATATCCAGGTATATGGCCATGCCTACACCTGGCCGTCTCTGATAACCACACCGTCTCTCACCCTGCCTATCAACCACAGAGATACAGCATGCGCTCTGTTTGACCTGCCATGCAATTTACTTGTGTCTTTGTCAACGCTTTAGGCATTCTCCCGAGCACAGGCACTGCATCACACCCGTACTTGCATCTCAGTCGCAAATATTACTCTCATGACCATAGACAACCTGTTTTACTGAAGAATGAGGAGAGAGGAAGGAGTGGTGACTTAAATGGGGATAAATCCAGCGAGTTTTTCCAGAACTGGTTCAACCAACATACATGAAAGAAATAATGATCTACACTTATCTATTTTTAAGGCAAACAGTAAAAGGTCCACACTTAGTAAGCATCAATGTATGTTGAACAAAATCCATTCACACAAACATTTCCTTTTAAATATACACTGCAAAAGCAGCCTCTCTAGAAATAAGCCTAATATGCCATGAATCTAGTCCAAATGCTCTTATTTTAAGCAAAACAGTTTTCCAAATGGGGAAATTAAAAACATATCTTGATTAGAATTCTCCAAACTAGCAAAACTGTCTAAATCTTCTTTTGATTTTCTTGAAAAAAAGACCTTTTTACTTTCTTAAGAGTTTTTGCAGTGTATGCAAAACCAGATGAGCATACAGAGGTTGGTTGCTTGGTTCAGGTAGATTTTGAAGTTAACCATCTTGCCCAAAGGCACTTCGACACCTGCTGGAGCTATAGATCCAGCCGTCACCATTCTTTGGTTGGAAGATGAATATTTCTACACTCTGATCCACAGACACCCCACACACGGCTTCACCCTAATAAGTTCTTCACAGTTTACTGATGAGAGCAATTAACTTCATACACCATCATAAAATGTTCATACTATCATTATTTGTAGATTACATGAGCGTTTTCCACCGTGTGGCGTGCTTCAGTGCTCTTCTTTCAGATCAGGGACGTCTTCCAGCCGGGTCTTATTCCAGATTTAATGTTCTTGAGACAGAATAATCCAGAGTCAATGTTTTTTTTTTTAATCAGTACTTCATGTGGGCGGTTAATGAAACTGACTCTGGAGTAAGAATTTTTATTTTTTATGCATAGCTGTATCTCCAGCCTAAGAAACAGAAATCAAGCTACTTTTCTCAGTCCAACTCAGAATAAATCAGGGGATCTGAGATGGTTGGTAAATGAAATGTTATATCTGCAGATCGTCTTATATTATAGTCCACACAAAATTTTGTCTATGGTCATGTCCTATTATCTACTGTTTGTGTGTGTGTGTGTGTGTGTGTGTGTGTGTGTGTGTGTGTGTGTGTGTGTGTGTGTGTGTGTGTGGTTAATATGTAACATTTGGGTCGATACAGCTGCTCCGAACTGCTGTCTGAGTTGACAGACTCAATCTGTGTGTGTCAAACGTGTGTGATTAAGGAGTTGATAGTGCTCCACAGCTTTTATCCACAAGCCTGGTCTCTCTGCCCTCCTCCCACTCGCTTGCTCGCTCTCTCTCTCTCTCTCTCTCTCTCCTTCTATTTACCTTTTCTTTCTTCAATCAGTAACTTCCATGAGTCAGTGCCACACATGATGCTGTGTTGCGTCGCTGAAAACACACACACACACATAAAGGAAGTACTGTAGATGTATAGTCAAGATGAAAATCACAACAGGAAAACCCAACAGTTCAGATTTCTAAAAACCAGTTTAAAAAATGCACTGAATGATTTGTAATCAGTTTCCTTGTGTGTTAAACTTGTGAGAATAAACAAAAAATTTCAGATAAGCCTTTAGTTATCTGAATACTTCGAGCAAAATCCAGACCTTGCCAATCAATACCGAGGGCTTCGGCTGCCAAGCTGCTCATTGATTGATTGCATTTTGTTCTTCCATCAGTTTTTCTTGGTTTTATCTCTTCAGGTTGTTGGACACTTATTACTCTGAACTGATAAAGCTGATGTCTGAATTCCCTGACCTCGGGCCAGTGGGGTTCTGAAAGCCCAGAAAAAAAAAAAAAAGCACAGTCCCTTTGCTCACAGCAGTATTGTCATGTTCATTTTCTTATTATTCCATAGATTTTTTTTTTTGCTCCCTCATCAAGGATGGTTTATTTTGTTTTCATTTTTTAAAAAAGTGATGTATGAATAGAAATTAAAATACTAGTTCTTTGAACTGACTTTTTTCTTTTCTGCTCTGTCTCTGCAAACTGGTGCTAATTTGTGCAAATATTGGGTAAAGTACTGAGGTGGAATGAGATAACCTATTTGTCACATAACCAGCCAGCCATTCAGCCTCTGCTGATTAAACAGCACGCATTAAGTGCTCCGTACATACACAAACACTGATATGACCCCTCATATAACTTTTTTATTTTTTATGTGGAGGAAGAGATTTTTTTTTAAAATCAATATGAGTCTTCCCAAACAGAAAAACAGTATTAAAGTCCAAAAAATACATAAAAAATCAGGAGTAGACATAGGTTTAACTTTAGAATTACCAGTCACCTGATTTTTTGTATTCTTTCTGGTCAAGAGGGTTACAAAAAATATAAGAAATAAAGCTTAAACACGTTGAAAGTTAACAAATTTAAGGTGAAATCCTCCTTTTACATTTTGAGATGCACAAAAATGGTTGGACTAATCAGAACTATAATTTAATACACTTGATTTTTTTGTTTGTTTGTTTGTGTTTGTACCTCTCCGCCTTGGAAATTAAACATGAAAAAAATAATACCCCCTAAGTCAGAGACAAAAAGAGTTTAACTCTTAATCTTAATGTGGTAAAATACTGCTGTGCAGATGTGGAAAATGATCCTCCTGGTGATTATTGTTTGGGAACCGCTCCATGAATACCTGCTTTCGTGCTTTACACCTGAAACAACATCAGTCAAGGACCTGGATGGTAAGTATAACCTGTTAATCGAAATAAACAGTACACAATCATCCATTATTAAAGACAACACTGTGTTTTTGCTGATTTCCAGCAGATGCCTGATGAGTTCAGATTAATCAAATATTTTGTTGCACACCGCCACCTAGTGTAGCAAATGTAGAAGACTAGTAAGTGTCCTCTTTCCCACTCCTGCTCCTGCTCCTCTTCTGGGAAGCATTAAATATGAGGGTTTAAGTGAATTTATATGTTTGTAATTGCTATCAAATTTCTGTACTTTCTGTAAACCACTTCTTACTCTGATCTCTGTTGTGATGTACAAAATACATTTACAGAAAGAGGCGATTTTTGCATCAATTCCATTTTTCCAACTCTGCAAAATTGACAAATTAAATTCTTATGTTTTTGGATGCATTTTAAAGCACAGGTAAATTGGTAAAAAAATTGTCAGCAACTATTTTAATAACAGGAAATTTCATGTCTGCAGCTTTTAAAAAGTGATGATTCACTGCCACTTTAATAGTTTTAAGATCAAGCCCACTGTTGAAAGAAGTTTGAATTTGTCTCTTTTGCATTTGGATTATTCAATCCTGGACCTGTAATTGATTATGATCTGAACGTCAGGGTTGTGGGCACTTTTATGTATAATAGTTCAAAATCCAGATTTCAGTTTAAATAAATCTGTTGAAATTGTGCATCCTGAGAACTTTACATCTAATACAAGAGAGATCCAACAACTTGGCGATGCTGTATAGACTTTTAAGGCAGGTTTTAGTTCTAGTTTGTGACGCATGTACTGTACTTAAGCCCAGAGCACACCTACACTTTGAGGTTTTTACACCTCCAGTATCAGCGTGAAAATGTTTAAGAATCAATGCAAGAGTTATAAGAAACCAAAGGTATAATGAAGTCTCACAGTAAAGTCTGACTTAAGAGCTAGAAGACGTAGATTGTACCCCTTTATTGTTGTTGAATTAACCATAGTAATGTGTAAATGTATTACATATCTGGTAGCTACAGATGTACAAGAAATGCTAGTGACACATGAGCACATCACTCTGCTGGTAAAATGAACTGTTTTAATTTCATTTTGAGCAATCAAAGGTGGAGAATCATCAGAGTGATGGCTCATAACATCTGCACTTTCAAATATATGAAGAAAAGACATGTTGACAAGGAGGATGTGTACAAATATGTTTTATTTTGTTGAGGACTTTATGCCATGAACTCATAGGGGATGGGCTCCAGCAGCTGTGGCTCGTTCTTCTTGGTGCTGACGAAGTGAGCCTCACGGGGAGGAGCAGGCTGCAGAGACAAAAATGACCCATAAATGACTCAAATACAAAAATAAACTGTGGGTAATAATGATCTCAAGGTAAAATCGATTGTAGCAATTTCTAGACATTTTAGTGTTCCCATCTGATGCGTGATTACAGAGACCGATTACTATGGCAGGGTTTTATCACCACAAATTAATATTCCTTCACTGAATATTATTTACAGGTGAATTACCAAATTTTCCTTTTATCTTCTATTCTTACAGTCAACTGCAGTTACAATAAACCAACAGGTCATTTCAGATCAGCCCATACCTGGCGTTTCAGCTCCACCCAGGTGCCTTTCTGCTTGGCCTCCAGTTTCTTGCTCTCGTTCTCTTTGACACGCTGCAGGAAGCTGTCCCTGCTTTTTGAGTGCTTCACGTGCTCAATGCGCACATTAATCCTCTTGGCCAGGATCTTGCCTCTGTCAAAAATGAAGAGATACAACATTAATAATGTATAAACAAAACACTTCTCTAGATAGCCTAGACTCCAATTTGTCTATTGTGCCATGTAAATATTTGTATTTTAGCACTGTTTCCTCAACACAACCCCAGGTCCAAACAGAGCGTTAGGCTGGGGTGCACAAGGATGAACTACTTTCCCCCACATGAATGACCACTGAGGACAGAAATGTTCCAGGTGGCAAAGTGAAGGTGGGGTCAATAAAGTGTGAAATTAAACAAAAACCCAAGATCTGAGACAATATACTAAAAAATATATATATATAAAAATCTCCAAAAATGTTAACTGACAGACTGCTAACCCTGATATTAACTGCTGATGTAATAAAACTCTTAAGGCAGTTTTACTAAGTGATCAGTAGCATTCCCAAGACCAACTGACTCCTGAAGTCTGAGTAGTCCCTTCTGTGCTCAAACGCAACACCATCCCTCATCTCTGGCATGACTGGCGTCTACGCACAATAGTTCTTCATGATAACCATTTAATGCAGAAATTTAGAGGAAACAAAAAAAAAAAAAAAAAAAGAGAGGCTGCATCCAGCCAAAAAAAACTAGGTTAAAAAAAAAAAAGTAAATGAGACAAGTAAATAAAAAAATTTAAAAAAAAAACAAAAAAAAAAACCATCACACAAAGTCTATATTACTGTCATCAAGCGTGTTGTTCTCTGAGCCCAAGCAGGTGCTAGTGTAACAACATGATGACAAATGTAAAGGCTACAATTGTACTCAAACACAACAAAGTCTAAAATAATGTGATGGGGGGTCATGAAGTTAAATCATGCCATCATGTTTGGGCACAGTATGGTACAACCTGGCAATTGTAAGTGTGCACTTAAATGACCCAAGATGCAGACAAATGTGGGATGTATTTAATCTCACATCGTGCAGGAAATGCCTGCCAACATAATACAGTCAACATATGACGAAAGAGAGAGAAAAAAAGCAACAAATTACAGACCACAGTTGGCTGTGAAACGTAAAAGAAAATAAGCACTTTATGTCAACACCAAAAAGGACATGAATATACATGTCACAAAATAAATGCCACATTTTACTTACTTGACCTGCTTGTTGACAATGATGCCGACAGCATGTTGGGTTACATTGTAGACACGCCCTGTCTTGCCATGGTAGCATTTATGAGGCATACCTTTCTGAATGGTACCTGTGCCCTGGTTTAAAAAAAAGAATGACATCACAACAACAGCAGCAAATTAACCATCTCAAATATTTTTCTCTTATTCTCTACAGCATGTAACCAGTGAGGCATTTCATTTTCTCAACTGAGCCTCATCTGAGTAAAAAGGACCACTTCTTTATTAAACTTTATTTACTTTTCTTACATAGCAGCTCAAAATGTACTATTTCACATATAGTGAATTTTTTTTTTGCTTAAGTTCACCGTGAATAGAACTGAATATAATTTTCTCTACAATTTAAACATCTCAACATTTTTTAATACAAACTTGGAAATGGTGATAATTTCTCATTTTCATCAATGCATCCACAATGAAGAAAAGACTCCACATCATTCTGTCTATACTTAGAACACACTTCACACCACCTGCATAAAAGGTTTAACACTGAGGAACTTTTAACTCACCTTGATATCAACAATGTCTCCTTTCTTGTAGATGCGCATATATGTGGACAGGGGGATTGGGCCTATGAAGTAGAAAAAGTCACATCAAGCCATCATGGACTAATAATTGTGGACCTGTCACTGCACAGTAAATTAGGAATTGTATTTTTACTGTATACAAAGACTGGACGATATTCATGCCCCGGGTGACCCAATCAGAAGATGAAAGCTTTAAATACAATGAGAATACATCTTAATCCCCCTACCCTCACCCCCAATATTTAAATCGATAGGATGGTGTGATGCAATTCCTGCTCCTCATTTTCTTGAAGGGGGGAGGGGGATAAGAACAAATCAGGGCTGTATTCAGACCATCTACTACAGTATTCACAACTGTGCAGTGTGTGCCAAATACACCTTTCCACAATGGTATAAAACAATTACATGTACTTTTAGACCTGCAATAAAACACACCATCCCCATGCCTCTCCTCAAAAAAGAAAAATTACTTTTACAATAAAATTAATCTCAAAGATGGGCAACCCCTATCTGGTGACAGAGGGGATTTAAAAAGAAAAAAAAAGCTCCACATTACTTAAGTGTAAATGTATTATGAATAGTAGCTGGTTTTCTTAGCATCGCTGCTGCTGCTTTTTAGTATGTAAAGCACATCAACATCCTAAAAGCTACATATTGACAAAAACAGTGTCTTATGTTTATTTAGAAGCAATCTTGAAATACAGTCTACACAAGTCAATTTATTATGCATGCTGTTCAATGATCCAGCAGACTTAAAGACTGAAAAATAAAATTAAAATAATGTGGTCATTTGCAGCCTGGATTATCTCTAAACAGAGTTTCTTTTTGTTACCAATCTACATCTTATAGGTGTCAACAGGCAAGAAAATTCAATTTTAGAAACTAGGCTCACCATGCTTGCGAAATGGCCTGCTGAACATGTACCTGGTCCCCCTCCTCTTGCCTCTGGTGTTCGTCATGATGCCTGATTACTAAGAGATGACAACAGAAGAAGAAAACACTTAGTCACAAAAAAAAGCCCTTTGGTTTTTTATAAGTTAAATCCAGTTCATTTCAAGGACTGAAAATCACATCTTAAAAGTAATGTGCCATTTCATCTCATTGTACAGTTGCCTATAATTTAAAAAATATATATATTTTGCTTGTCAACTGCAGTAAGACTGAGGACTATAAAACTACAAGGAAAACAATTTTCTGAACGACAGGAAAAAAATTTGTTGCCGAGGTATGAGCACAATTAACTCAGACTACATTCCTTTCACCATGATACAGTTTTATGTCAATGTATCAAAGATTGGCACTTAAATCCCAAAGAAAGAGATAAGTGTTTTGACTACTGCTGCTAACGTGTAGCGTATTGAACTGTAATTATGGGGATTAAAGGAGGTAACGAATCGCAAAATGTTGGATACAATCTATAGGCATGTGGTTTTGCTTCTACATACAACTTCTGACCATGGACCAATACCAGACTGACTGTCTGTCAAAATGATTAAGGGAGAAATTGGTGAAAATACGGTTTGCACCAGACTCTGGTCAGCGCTGAAGGGCCGCATGGAAAGCCACGCTGCTAGTCTCTTCCAGATTCAACGGATAATATCGCTCTCTAACACCATTTTTCAACTAATATTAAAGTAACGTGGTATATAGACGTATTTTCGTTGCGCGTATAAACGTAATTCTGTGCGAATGTAGACAGTATTAAGCTGAAATTATAAATTAAATTGGAGAACTTCTTACCCCCGGTCTCTACAAGATGGCGGGTACGGCGGAAAGAGAGATTCAAGGCCCCCAAACTCCGCCTTGGTTGTGAGCTACATCAGGTAGGCCGTGGCATTGCCTGAACTAAACAAGCGAGCCTAACGGAGTAAAGCATTAGAGATGATAAACGGGCCAAGTGCGAGCGCCCTTTTGGATTAGTATATTAAAGATACTGACCAAAATGGCTAGTTTTTGTCAACATTTCCAATATCAAATTTGGTTCATTTTCGCAATATGTTTTTGTGTTTTATGTCACAAGCGAACCATCCATTACCGCATTTCTTTTTAAAAAGAGGTGCATATCCTGCTCGTCCGTTTGCAAATATTTTAATTATTTGTAAAGGTTTGTAAATAAAACTATTTCGTTGCAGTGACACGCATGCGCACAACCGAAGTAAGGCTATGTAAGCAATTTGAGTATGCGCTGTTGAAAAAAAAATCTTTAATGAATATTACCCTTTTTGAATGGCTAACCTTTTTAGTAGCTATCAACAATACTTTGTTTGACGTGTGGGGGTGCAACAATGTGTCAAACTCACAATAACAATAATGATAGTCAAATTGGCACGCCTTATTTAAGCGAAGACGGAAGCAACATCGAGGTATTGCTCTTGTGATCTTGAGCTATTGGTCCGTCCTTCACGAGCTCAGCAGAATCGTATGCCCGTCCCTCGCGAGGGGAACCAGACCAGTCTTGTCAGCGCGCGGCGGTGTTGTGGAAGATGGCGCTAGCCGAATGGAAATCCTAATGACAGTCTCCAAATTTGCCTCTTTTTGTACCATGGTGAGTCCAGGGCAATCTTATTGTGGAATTATTTAGACTTTTGAGTGGTAGGGAAACCGCAGCTGCTCTATTAATGACTGTGTGAACCATGGAATTATAAGTAAAAGGAGTTAATTATGATGCCCGTGCTAGCCAACCAGTATTCGTTATGTAGCCAAGCGAGCAACCACCCACTACCTTCTCCCCTCCACTCTTTTTATGACAATGTATGCATAAGTATTGACTTTATTTCGTAACTCATAGCGTTATAGATTCATTAATTATTATTTATCAGGGCTTATTTGAGGACAGTGACAGTGCACCTGCTGTTGCTAGGATTCTAAGCTAACTTGCTAACGCAAAGCTAAACCAGTGTTTCAGCTTCCCAACAACTGGAACAGCTGGGTTGACTTCAAGCTGAGATTACTAAACTGCTTTTTGGTTGTGTTAACAACGAACAGTAATGTTAACTCATTTCACTGGGCTGAATAAATTGTTAAACATTATTAACGCATACACTGACGACGTTGTTTAACATTGGCTGCGCAGTTTTTCGCCCGCTCCAGGTCCATGTCCTTTCTGCATAGGTTTTACTTTTACACATCAGTTCGTAGCTTATTAAGTCATGGCAAATATAGAGATACTTTAGGGATGTGTTTTTTTCCCCCAAACAGCCATCAAGTCTTGTTCAAACGTATAAACCATTGTTCTCCAGAATAACCTGTTATGCAGACCGAGTATAAACATGTTCAAGCCTTATTTTGGGGTGAGTGTAGGTACTGGTTTGTTCACCATTATTGTCGGGGAAAAAAATAATACATGCTGTTAAGTCCAATAGTAAAAAAGAAAAAAAAAAAGAAGGGGTGGAGTTGTTGAACAGTGTTCGATAGTGTTCATATCTTGCACGTTTAAGCACGCACGAGTTTTTGTTTTTTTTTTCTTTTTTTCTAAACTACATGACCTTGAGAATGACATATTTCTACAATCTGATGTAATTTTATGCTGAGGTAGTGCTGATGTGTTTTTGTTTTTTGTTTGTTTTTTTTCGCTATTGTCAAAACAGTAGGTGAACTTGCAGTTTGTCTTGAATATATGTATTTAATGTGTTCATTTGCAGGGCGCCAATGCCTCTGCTCTGGAGAAAGAGATTGGATCTGAGCAGTTTCCGGTCAATGAGCACTACTTTGGCCTGGTCAATGTAAGTGACTGATGTTCTGTACAAATAAAGAATTTTTAATACTTTCATAAGTAGCGGTTTTCCTTTTCACTAGTAAGCAATTAATCTGTTTAAATGTTTCAACTAAACTGCTTATATAGACATTTAAAAGAAGAAATTTATGTTTACATAGATTTGTATTTGCATGATGACCAGTAATCTAAGCAATATATAATTCTGGTATTTTGCTATCACTAGGTTGTATAAAGTTTATAATTTTGTATAACATTATTCATACGATGCGAGAAATTATGTGCAGGGAAATAATTATTTCAACCAAGTAGAATCAATTGAGTTAAATATTAACATTATTACTGAGGGCTAATATTTTTCCTGTTGAAAGGATTATCAGTTTTGCACCACCCTTCTCAATGTGTCCAGCTATCCCAAACTAACATAGATTCTTATATTGGATTGTCATTGGTCTTTTTTTTTTTTTTTTTTGTCTTTTATTTCTTTCAAAGTTTGGGAACACCTGCTACTGCAACTCGGTGCTGCAGGCTCTGTACTTCTGCCGACCGTTCCGGGAGAAGATCCTGGCGTATCGCAGTCAGCCTCGGCGGAAGGAGAACCTGCTCACGTGCCTGGCTGACTTGTTCCACAGTATTGCCAACCAGAAGAGAAAAGTGGGCGTCATACCACCCAAGAAGTTCATCACACGACTACGCAAAGAGAATGGTGAGTGGAAACCTGATCTGTTTACTGAGAAAGCCATGACGGAGGAGAATTTGTCAGAACTGCTTTAAAATTCCTTAGTCTCATGGTTCTTTTCATTTGCTGCTGACTCCCGCAGAGCTCACAGGCTGCAGAGCATCCAAAACATCCTGTAGTTCTTGCTGAACTTGTAGCATCTATTAAGTCTCTCACCTACTTTTTGACTTTGTGTCTCAGAGCTATTTGACAACTACATGCAGCAAGATGCCCATGAATTCCTGAACTACCTGCTCAACACCATTGCGGATCTGCTTCAAGAAGAGAGGAAGCAGGAGAAGACCAATGGCCGCCTTGCCAACGGCACATTGGACTCCCAGAACAACAACAGCAACGCCACACCTGCTCCCACCTGGGTCCACGAGATCTTCCAAGGCACTCTGACTAATGAGACGCGCTGCCTCACCTGTGAAACGGTAAAATCCCTCATTCGTGTTTTATTGTCGCTCAAACATCAAATATGTCTAATCATCTCACTAAGGCTATTGTTTTAAACAAGTTTTTGTCTAGGTCACATGTCTATGCCATGGATTTTGTTTTTTTAAACTTCTGATTGCTAGCATTGATTTTAAGTAATATTAATGAAGACATTCTTTTTTTTTTTTTATTATAAAGGTGTGGCTTTCATTGTAAACTATAAAGACATTACAACTTTAAAGGTTACTTCAGATAGACAACTTTCAACTCAAAGATTTCTGTGCTGTTCAGGTTTACTATCTTGTAACTGGAAATCTTGAGGCCATTGTGGTGGTCATAGTATATGACTGAACAGAAACAAGAGGTCACATGATACAGGTTTACTCAGTGGCTCTACCTGTTTTCCAAACCATGTGTTAACAAAACACATGCGAGAAATGACATAGAAAATGATACAAAACCAAATGTGAGACAGAAGTTGCTTATTTGAAATGAGTGATGGAAACTGTTTTAGCAATTTATGTTGCTTCATTGTCTCTTTGTTGAATGTTGTACAGCATCTCCCCCTTACTTTGTGGGGTTTCCTTCCTCATGATGACTTTAGAGCTTTTGAATGATGAAGTCGTCACGCATGATTCTCTATCTGGTTTCTAGACCACATTTGGTAAACAAAACATATGTATCAGTGAACATGGCAATAATGCAGTACTATGCACAGCCTGTCACAGTTCAGTTAAATTTTACTCCATAACATCTGTACATACTTTGTCATATTAATGCTTCAATTTCCTTGTTGAAGTGTTGTACAGCATCTCCTCCATACTTAGTCGGTTTTCCTTCCTCACCCAGTGCCTTGCTCTCTCATTTTATAGCTTATGTGGATTCACTGACGGCTCCAGATATTTAGCATCCTCATTATCTGAGATCAGCAACCCTCTTTGATGCATCTTTTAAGTAGTTCACTCATAAATATCAAATGCTGAACAAATTAATTCAGTAATAGTTTATTAATCCCCAAAGGGAAATTATATGTTGTAGTAACTGTCATTATAGGTTTCTTCAGAGTCATTATAGATAGTTATGGCTGAGGGCAGGAAGGTAGTCTGCCTTACAGCAGATCTGAAGAAGCATCTGACTAAAGGCAGTCTGCTGTTGAATCACTGTCTAGGCAAGAGGATGCTAAGGTTTTGCTTTTTTTATTATGTTTTTTCATTTTATGAAGCATCCTTCTTTGAACAGTCAGCTCTAGAGGCTCCAAAACAGTCTCCAGATCAGAGCACCAATCACTCCTAAACTTGGCACAGCATAGATCAGATCTGATGAAGGATTCTTGCTGGCAAGCTCAGCAACTTAAAGTCAGCACTTGAAGCACATACCATTGTCAATGGCTTTAGCATTATTTCAGAGAGCTGATATTTTTTGTACTGATTTCTCTTTTATCTTTTGTTGCTGTCTTTCTTCAGATAAGCAGCAAAGATGAGGACTTTCTGGACCTTTCTGTGGATGTAGAACAGAATACCTCCATCACACACTGCCTCAGGTAAAGCAACACAGTTAAATACCAAACCATAGCTGCATGAGCATTTTCAGTTCATCAGCTTTCAGTTACGTGACGTTTTTAGGGAACTGGGCAGATAAAGCACAATCTAAAGACAACCTCTAGGGTTTGAGGTTAATTTTAATAGAAAGCTGTTACTTCTTTCACATGCTTGAAAGGTTTGTTGTGAAATATTTTGAATATTGATAGAGGAGCTATGTTTTAGCATATAAATATTGATGATGTTATGCCCTTCAAGTTTTTATTCTCAGAGGCTCTGTGGTTTACTGTTAGAATGTGTCCACATCTTGAGGACCAGTCAGATCCTATGTTAAGTTTTAGTATTGACAATCTCACATAGCAACGCGATTTAGATTTAAACGTTTAGGAAGATTGCCTCTGGGATTCCTGAAGAACGCAAATGTGACATTCAAATACATTTCAGTTACCAATTTTATTTTGGAGCTTTTCAATTGAATGTTTCAGTGTACAACACAGTTGCATTAAAAATAATAATTGTAAGTCTCTGAAATCTTTAAATCAGACAAGTTCTACATCAAGACTCCCATTAAGAAAGAACAGATCTATACACCATATAATATAATAAACCTGTTGTAAACTATAATCACGATTGTTTACGGTATCAAGGTACCATCAAAAGAAGGTTTTCTACAAATGTTTTCAACGTGATTATCATAATCGTAATGTCTTAACCGTAAGTATATGTCAGCATATTCTGGCTGAAAAACAAACTAAATTTAAGTTCAAATTGGGTGACAAATACCTTGCTTTATAGCTTACATCTGCAGCCATGTTGATGTCATTCAGATAAAAGCAAATAACTCATTCTCCTTAATGAAAACTAAACTGGTAATAAACGTAAAATCAGTTACTTTCACATTACTTGCCTTTTTTCGTTACTTTAACAGAGCCTTGTAATTTTAGCAAGAGAGTAGTCAGAACAACTTCAGAGGTTGACCTTGCGTCCGTTACAAAAGCACACGTGTCGTGTCATTCTGGACAAATGCAGGTTTTATACACTCCCATGTTTTATTTCAGCATATTGTACATCCAAATTGTAACATTAATGCATCAGTTTTGGGGGGGAAATCTTGATTGAAGCAATCTAAAGGTGCAGACAGATTAATTATTCTGACGTGAATTTGATCAGCCTGTATGTGAAATCACACACCAACATTAGAGATATTTTTCTAACCTCCAAGCTGAAGTGTCAGTGCAGTATGAGGACGTTAGAGCCGGAGAGAGAAGGTAACCACAGTAAACTGGTTGACATTTG
Source organism: Zenarchopterus dispar (assembly GCA_028564865.1). Classification (NCBI taxonomy): domain Eukaryota; kingdom Metazoa; phylum Chordata; class Actinopteri; order Beloniformes; family Zenarchopteridae; genus Zenarchopterus; species Zenarchopterus dispar. The sequence continues at coordinate 8,476,058 of JAOWBL010000013.1, forward strand.
TTTGACGCCAGATGTTTTCAGTAAAGGCTTGTAAAACTGCCCGATGAAGAAACGAGGCAGGTGTTGGTTACAATCCACAACTCTAAAGCTAATAAATGACCTGGTTACTTTTCTAAATTTGGTTTTCTGTGGAGATGCACAGTTTACTAACCTGTGTTTGGTCTACACAAAATGAATCTCAAGTTTAGCTTAACAAGCACATGAAACTAGTCCCCACAAGAGCCAAGATGGAAGATCATTAACTAGGACTTCCAGTCAACAAAGCTGGAATTTGATTCTTTAAGTTAGTGTTGTTGCTCTGCATTATATCATATGTGGGCCTTCTTTAAGATTATATCTGCAGAAAATATTCTGTAAGCACCTGCATTTACACACACACACACACACACACACACACACACACATTACTGCAATGTGATACTTTTAATTTGGCCCGCCTGTCCACTGAGCATAAATCTGAATCACTTCACTAGAAGCCGTGCCAAAGTCTGCAGCGATGTGCCACAACTTTGTTTTTCACAAAATGAATCCGGGTCTTCTACCTCTCATTATTCTTTGTCATTTTAACTAGGCTGCCGAACCTGTGCAGATTTGGGGAAGATGTATTTCCATTATTAAGGCAGAATAGTTTGTTGGTCAGCTGTCAGACACGATTGAAGTGGAATGGTTAGTTAGTTAGTTTCAGTCTTGAGGGTTTTTTTTGTTTGTTTGTTTGTTTTTTTCAAATTTTTGAACATAGCTCCATTCTTCTTTTTTAGTATATTTGGGTACTTATTTTCCAAACGTGTGAAGTGGTTTGATGCAAACCTCTGAATTTGCCCTACTCTGATTTTAGTCAGGATTTGAATGGAGGAGCAGCGGCTGTACCACATGTAAGAGTCACTCCTTCGTGTGGAGTAACACCACCCTCTCTGCTCAGTGTTGTGCCAGCCGCTCCTGCTAGCTGGTCCACTCACATCCCCTCTGTGCAGAGTGAAGTGGACAGACTTCCAAAATTTTCTACACACACCCACCCATTTCTAAACTTAAAAGCTTTCCATTTAAAGAGATTAAAAACAGAGTTGGCACTTGTCTGTCTTGAAATGGAGAGCTCTGCAAGGAACTGAAGGGAGAGATTTCTTTTTTTTTTTTTTTCTCCCAAAACACTGGTGGCTCAATAGTGTGCCTATTGTCTTGTGTAATGACTCCAAAAGGTGAAAATCCCAACTAAATAAGGAGGGTATAAGAGAGTAAAGGTGAAGTATCCACTGACTTTCTTTTTTTTCTGTTGTGTTGTTTGTTTGTTTGTTTTTAAACCTCTTAGAGGTTTCAGTAACACAGAGACACTGTGCAGTGAGTACAAATACTACTGTGAAGAATGTAGAAGCAAGCAGGAGGCACATAAGAGGTGGGTATAAAAAACTCTAACATTTCTAGTGTTGGGACATTTGCATTCATCCAGTACCTCACGATGTATTTTTAATTGTAGGATGCGTGTAAAGAAGCTGCCAATGATACTGGCTCTACACCTGAAGCGCTTTAAGTACATGGAACAGCTGCAGCGCTACACCAAACTGTCCTATCGCGTAGTCTTCCCCCTGGAGCTCCGCCTCTTCAACACCTCTGGGGACGCCACCAATCCTGAGAGGTTGTACGATTTGGTCGCCGTGGTTGTGCACTGTGGCAGGTGTGTATGTGAACCCACAGCTAGAGTGCAACTCTTTCTGTTGCCACAGCAACCAGAGACATGCAAGATATACTTTTGTTCTTGTAATGAGATTCATTTTAGTTTCTTGGCACAAGATCAAAGTTATACATTTTATTGTAAATCCATCTGAAAAGAAAACATAGATCCTGGTCTGTCACTGTACAGCTGTGCCAACACCGCGGCTTTTGACCTAGTGCAAGTTGGAGAAAGAGATGTATGTTTATTCAGGGTGTTTTCCCTGCTTTACAGCACGTACATGCTGAAACAGCCTCCAGCCTTCACTGGCTTTGAAAAGGAGAGAAAAAAAACTGGTAAAATACATTAAAAGCTCAAACTTTGCTGGAGTTAAGGAGGCAAGCTGGAAGCTCTACATATGTAAATTTAGTCAGCTCTTATCCCTTTCGGCTGAATAGTAGTTACAACTTTTTTTTGCAGTTTCATTTTTATATTAAGTTGATTTTCATTCAGTAAGATTTTGATGATGATATACTAAACATAATATACCTACTTGATCTGGTAAGTTTAAAATGACTCCCTGTTGGAGGTATGGAAAAGTATCCTAGTGAAGATGAGCAGCACATGTTCTTGTACAGACGTAGACGCAGATCTAAATCAAGTCGAGACCCCACCCCATCAAAAAAAAAAAATTGATGCATTTGATGTTTAATGTTATAGGGGTCAACATTTCTTACTCCAACACAGAAACAACAACTTAAGGTCACATGTGATGTTGATTATCTTTGTAGGTTTCATCTCAAGGCTATTCATCAACTTATTTAGTGAAATTGTCTATCAAAGAAAAATAAAATTATGATCTAAGAGTGGTCCTTGGGATGTGTGAAACCTTCTTGTAGTTGATCCAAACAAATTTATATAAAGAAAAAATTTACCTCTGACAACCCAATATGATGTTTTGTTTTTTGTTTTTTTAATTTTTTATTATTTTTTTGTTGTTGTTTTCTTTCTAGTGGTCCAAACAGGGGTCACTACATTGCCATTGTGAAAAGTCATGACTTCTGGTTGCTGTTTGATGACGACATAGTAGAGGTGAGTTTATTTGTGAATGTTTCAGTTGCATTACTCATGGTAATCCAGAATCGCACTTTTTCTTACTCTGATCTGTTTTTGCTTTTGTAGAAAATTGACGCACAGGCCATAGAAGAATTCTATGGACTCACTTCTGAAATCTCCAAGAACTCTGAGTCGGGCTACATCCTCTTTTACCAGTCCAGAGACTAAATATGGATCTGAGTGCTTCACCATATTAACCAGGAAAACTTTTTTTCTTCCCTCCTTGAGGGGAGCAGCAGACTATAGACGCACCACAGCCACCCGCATGGGGTCATACCTGCCAGCACAGATGTAATTCATATGTGTGCTTTTACGCACTCTGCGCTGCAGCTCAGCCGTGGACGTTCCCCCTCCCTTTACGTACCAGCTGACCCTGCTGGCCTCCATGTCCTTCCCTTTCCCCCCTCATCCACCGCTGCTGCTGCTGCCGCCGGGACAATGAGACGATAATGAATGAAACTGTGTTAAGATTGTTTTTTGAAAAGGAGTGAGGGTTGTACAGATGTTGTGTGAGTGGGGTTCTAGTTTTTGCCTTGGGGTGTTGGGTGAGTGGGTATTTAATTCATATGATGTAATAGCTGGCTTGGAGTCTTCACCTCCCAGAATGTTATTCTGAACTGGGAGAGAGTTTTTGGTCACGGATGTCGAGGAGGATGCATGGGAGGTGGGCGTCAAAAGTTATAGGACACTCTGGACTGTGTATTTTTCCTGTGTACAGAATGTTATTTGTATAAATATTACAAAAGATATTATTATCATCATTGGAAAATGTTAGACCTTGACAAGATGTATTAACACTATGGTGCACTTTTGATACAGTTTTGTAGGTGTCGGCAAGCTTAACGTGAGGGTTTGCTTGAAAAGGCCTGTTGTGAAGCGATCATTTTCTGTTTTAAAGAAAAAGAAATAAAGACAATGAGACTGAGGGAGGGTGTGCTCTCATTTCTGAGTCCCACAGGTGCCCACTGATGACTCATGCGAGCTCATCGTCGCCCCCTAGTGGTGTGTCCTGGTACCCTCTTTTTTTTTTCTTTTTTCCTTATTGCAACAGGAGCTATTTTTAATCCATTCAGACCCAAAAGGAAAGGTGCTTTGAAAAGGATGCGCGCTGCCCACGTAGTGCTTGGTCATCTAATGTGATTGAATATATTCATGCAAACATGAGCTGTGATGACTGGGAGGCTGTGATGGAGAAGATGGAGGACAGGGAAGGAGGGAAGGGATTGGTGGCACACATCAGGGTTGCTGTAAATAGCATAGACAGGACCAGAATAGCAGGGAGGAAAGTGAGCTCCTGCATCCAGCATCTTCACGTATGAAACTGGAGACAGGCTGCACAAAAAGAAGAGAAAAAAATCACCCAAATCAACAAAGCACTGGAGCTCGGTGTGTTCAGGTGATCTGGAATAAGATTAATGAGGGACAAATAAGATATGTGATTTGATTAATAATGGATTTTTTAAAAAAGCGCAAGCAGTTGGATCCGTCCTTGATGCCGCAGGGACCAGACACTGACGGAGTTCAACCAGTCTCTGGCAGTCTGGCCCTTCTGGGACTCCTCCTTCATCATCGACCCCCTCCTTTTCCTCCTCCTCCACACACACACCCCTACACCCCTCCCGCTCCTCCCTTCAGACGCTGCTCCACTCGCTGTTCCCTGCACAACCGCAGTCCACGGCGATGCGCCGTTAACGGCAGAGCCGCTCAACTCTCTCTTCTTCCTCCTCCTCCTCCTCTTCTTCTTCCATCACCCCCCTCTCACCGAGCTGCGTCTCTTTCCGTCGGCGCCGCATCCTCCCCGTCACTGCCATGGGAATACGCGGCTGTCTTTCTTCCATCTAGACGGGAATTCTCACCTTGCAGAGTCAAGGTAGGCTGGGTTGTGGTTATTGAGCATCCTTTGCATTCATGGGGAAAAAATATATATATATATTTATATCTGCTAGACCCCTCTACCCCCTCACCCACTTTCAGCATCCTTTCGCTGACGTGGAACAGTTTGTTCACGCAAGGTGCACAGGATTAAGCAGCTCTGGGCGGCCAGCTGTGTGACATGCATGCATGCGGGCTGGGAGATGGAGGTGTTTCCGTGACGGGCGCGGTTTCCTCCGAGCGGAGAGGGGCCACTTGTTTTCTAGCAGCTGCGTGAATTATTGCCATCATTATCGGTTAATTGTGGCCTGAAAGTTGCTGCGAAGCGTTCATTTTTCTGATGTCTTATTGGATTACCTCTCGCTTCATTTGAACAGGGCTCGCTGCATGCAGTCCAACAGGCCTCCTCTGTTCTAACAGCTTTTCCAGTCACTGGGTTCACTTCCCGGGGCAGAAATGTTTTTTACCTGTTACCAGTGGAGCAGCAGTACAAATTCATATTGCTCTTCTGTTGCAGTACAGCCATCCATTATTTAACAGGTGTGAGGATGAAAGAGACTAGTTTCAGACGGGGCCCAAGGACCTCAGTTGCACATAAGCAACAGTAGGTTAGTGCATGCTCTTGCATAAGGTGCGCCCATGAGCCTCTGGTTCGGTACCACAATGAGTAAACACCTTCAGAACATCTTAAATGAGGTGATATTTTTGTGTGTGTCGATTTCAGACGGGGGGCACAATGAGCGAAGAGCCACCGGCCACCCCAAGCTGGCTGAGCCCAGACCCCACGGCATGGGCCAGCGGTGGCGGGGGACCGTTGGACAACAGCACCAGCCTAGGGACGTTCCCACCAGAGGACTCCCTTCCGCCGAGCCAGCTGCCGCTGCTGGTGAACCCCTGGGACATCGTGCTCTGCTCATCCGGGACTCTGATAGCCTGTGAGAACGCCCTGGTGGTGCTGGTGATCTGGCAGAACCCGGCTCTCAGAGCTCCCATGTTCCTGCTGATTGGTAGCCTGGCTCTGGCCGACCTCCTGGCCGGCTTGGGCCTCGTGCTTCACTTCACCTGTGCCTACTTGCTCCGCTCTGACTCGGCCCAGTTGCTGACCGTGGGCTTGGTGGTGGCCTCCTTCTCTGCCTCCGTCTTCAGCTTGCTGGCCATCACTATCGATCGCTACCTGTCCCTGTACTACGCCCTCACCTACAACTCCGAGCGGACGGCGGCCTTCACCTACACCATGCTCGTGCTGCTGTGGGGCCTCTCCCTGTGTCTCGGCCTGCTGCCGGTCACAGGGGTCAACTGCCTGGCGGAGGAGGCCACATGCAGCGTGGTGCGGCCACTGACAAAGAACAACATCGCGGTGCTGTCCGTCTCCTTCCTGCTCCTCTTCGGGCTCATGCTGCAACTCTACGTCCAGATCTGTAAGATTGTAATGCGCCACGCTCACCAGATAGCCCTCCAGCACCACTTCCTGGCTGCCACACCCCACTATGTCACAACACGGAAGGGCGTGTCAACCCTGGCCATCATTCTGGGCACCTTCGCCGCCTGCTGGATGCCATTCACCGTCTACTCTCTCATTGCTGACTACACCTACCCTCCGCTCTACACCTACGCCACGCTGGTGCCCGCCACCTACAACTCTGTCATTAACCCCGTCATCTACGCCTTCAGGAACCAAGAGATTCAGAAGGCCCTGTGGCTGGTGTGCTGCGGCTGCGTGCCCGCCAGCGTGGCCCAGCGTGCACGGACTCCCAGCGACGTCTGACCAAGCACACCCAGGTGGGAAGAAAGATTCAACCTGGGTCGGCCTGCTCCTCGCCGGCACCGTCCAGTGTCAGAGGGAGCATCAGCCGGGGAGGACGGCGGCTTCGGGTCTGGCTGGAGATGCCACGGGCAGAGGCAGTTTGGGTAGTTATCCACAACCCACAAGAATGGAGGGCGGTTTTTTTCTTTGTTAGACTGACCACAGGGCAAAGGTATCTCGCTGTCTTCCCCAGTAAAAGCCACGACGCCAGCCGCATCCCGCCCCCTCCCGCTCAACTCCTGCCACACCCCTTCTCATTTCTTTTGCAGAGCCTCATTTCCCCTCATTTCCAGGTGCCAGCTGCGTATCCAGCTTCGGTTGACACTTGCGTATTTTCCTTTTTTGGAAAAATAGAAAGCATTTTTTTTTTTTTTTTTTTAAATTTTAGTTTGCGCTCTTGCGCGCGTGTAAAAACAAACACCACAGACAGTGTTGCGCGTGGATGGCGGTACAGGAGGGAGCTGAAAATCCCGGCATTTCCAGTGAAGCCCATGTGGAGCAGCATCCCGGCGCTCTGATGCTGCACCCTGAACGTGTGTAGAAAACTAAACAGCCGATGAGAACTAAAAATAGACCCGATGCTCTCTGATCCGCGCTCTTCGGGCGCAACAGACACCGCGGAGGAAACCAAGCCGCTCCTTCTTCGCGCCTCTCCCATTTTCTACCCCTCTTTGTTCAGATGAGATTCTGCGTGACAGTAAGGTTATAGTTCATTAAAGTCAAGACAAAGTCTCAGCCACCCCCCACCTTTAAACCCCTTCTGGGCTTTTTTTTTCTTAAATTATTTGTATGGATCCACCAAAACCAAATATAGGATGATTGGATTATGTAATCTGATTATACATCTCTCCACGTCACTGTTTCCAAGGAGTTACTTTACTTTTATTTTCTGGGAGAAATCTCTTTTTTTTTTAAAAATCTATAAAGTTTCAGAAGAACCCACATGTTTGAATCATTTTAAAATAATCCAATTGGATCAAATTCATAAAAATGGCCACAAAAGCAAAATAACGTGTCTCTACAGTCATCACAAGCTCACGTTGGCTCCTAAAATCTCCCAAACCTGTAACATCAGATCTAATTAGCAGGTCTCTCTGTAATTTGCATGCAACAAGCACAGATCCACCGTTTTCCTCCTGAGTTCAGTCTGGTAGGTCACACCAGGCGCTGCAGGCGATGTGCCGTTGTTTCCTGATGTCATCATGACCTCAATAATTGCGTCTGTGTTCAAGGTACCACAGTGTACCTTACATGTACTGCATTATAAGAGCTACAATTACTACTCCAGCGTCACAAGAGCTGCATTGTGTTTGAAAAATGTGTTGTTTTTTTTTTGTTACAGCTCTGCTTTGTTCCTGTTAAAATCACCTGTAAGCTGCTCTGAGTTAATGTTTTCGATCTTTTGGTTTCCATTAACGTGTTTGTTGATTCTCCGTCCTTTCAGATCATGTCAGCAATAACTAGCCTACAAATGGTGGTTATTATTATTATTATTATTTAGATGTGAAGCAATACTCAGACAGCAATAACATCCGCATCCCACCTTGACTTCTTCATGCAGGGTGAAGTACCATAATATCTGCTCGGGTCGGGATGTGTTTAGGAGAACGGGCTCAGTGATGTTTCAGTGATGGGCTCCTCTGGGTGACATCAGACGACTCGTTCACCACAGTCACACAGCTCCCTTGCTCCGCTACAGTCGGGACGAAAGCGTGAACTTTTTCCTTCATTGCCTCTGCCTTTTCTGAACTGTCCTGGGTGTCGTGACCTCAAGTAACAGTGTGTGATTTGGGACTCAGCTTTCGTGCATATGGTTTGTGTGAGTTGCATGGCCTGTAGGTGTGTGCATGTGCGTGTCGTGTGCAGACCAGGGTCTGCCTCCTCGTGTTTGATCGTCACATCTTGTCAGCACCCTGACCTTAGAGCATAACACTGTCAGTCTTCCTGTAAATCCAGCGAGAAGTGGCCTCCTTACATGTTTGTAGAGCTTCTTGGAGGGAGATGGAAGTGGGCGCTCAAGCACTTCAAGCCAAAGTGAGAGGGACTCTGAATGAACTGAGTCCTAATCCTGCTGTTTGTTTCCCCGTATCCTCTATCAGCAGTGTTATATTCCACTTTAAATCGATCTGATAGAGGCAGCTGCCCGTTAAGTGACTTCTTGATAAACCTATGAGCTAAAAACGGCTACTTCCAAATACAAAAGAAATGCTTCTTCTTCTTCGTTTCCCTGCTCCCTCCCATGTCAGTAAGCCTGATAGAAACATCCGGGGAGTTCAAAGTTTTCATCTTTCTGGGCTCAGATCAGGTGTAAAAGTTTTCTTTTTTTTAAAAAAATGGGAGATTAGTGAGGAAATTTAAAAAAAAAACAGCATTTCTAAGCATGGGAACGTAGCCTGTATATGTGAACTTGTGCACAGTGTCAGACTGAACTCTGTAGTTATTTGATGAGCACCAAAAGGTCAGACTGACACCTCACAGATCACCACAAACTGTCATTACTTTACCTTCAGAGGAAAATGTCTGTTTTGTTATTTTCATTGAAAAGTTATCTATATTGTTTCCCCACTTTAGTCCGGCCTGACTTGACTTCCTTTAGATTCTGACGTTGTATGAAATAACCGCGCTGTTTTCTGAATGTAGTATTTATCAAATCTAACTGAAAACTCCCTCCTCTACGCTGATTCGTCTCCGTGTAAAGGCATGCTGAAGAGGAGGGACTTTAAACCACCGTGCATGGTGCTACCAAAGCCAGTCGATCTAGATGATGAGTCGGGTCACTTTTAAAAAATTTTTTTTTTTTTTTTTTTTTTAGATTTCTCTACCTTAGCTGTTAATGTGGACAGTGTTCTGGTAGATTCTACTTTTCCTTGCTTCAGTATGCAGCTGTCTGTTTAAGCCGAGCAAAGGAAGAGATTTGGCAAAGCAGATGTTTCGAGTAGAAAGTCACCACAGTAGAAAGTGACGGGTGAATGTGGATCTCTTGTGCAGCCAACGGTGTTGTCGAGATTTTCACTCCAAGGGAGGTTTGAATAAGGGCTTTGTATCCAAGAGAGGTCAAGGACCGTGATGTTGGATGTATAACTTATCAATAAATACACCTGTTTATCTACTAAATGGTATCACACAGATATGTAAAAGCATTTGATTTTTTTTTTTCTTTTGGAAAAAAAATGGTGTACGTGATGGACTTTTAGACCAGCAAGAGGTGTCTTTATGATGGTTAATAATTTAGAGCTAAATATCAAACACTCAAGGGCCTGTTAGAGTGTGTGTGTGAATGTGTGAGTGTGTGTGTGTTTTGGGGTTGGAGATAGGGTGGTGCCACAGTAACAGCATCTAGTGTAGACATATGCGTAGTTTTCAATGTGAAAATGCACTTTATTTTTTGGATGAAAATGGCACAACAAATTAAGTATCTGCAAAATGAAACGTATAAAATGATAATCAACATGCACTAACTTAACTGAGATATTGTAAAAATATTTGTGTGAACGTGGTGTCTATTTTTCCAAGGTGTTAGTTGTACTTTTTATTGCTTTGGTTAGTCCACTCAATTGAAAGATCTTGTTAATTTTGTATTAAAAACAAACATGTGCAGTGCATAAAAACTCCCGCCTCGACTGATTTTCCTCTCATCTTTGCCGTGGCTAACTGCCTCCCTTTTTTTTTTTTGCACTCTTCTGTTTCCTTGGCAACTCCTTTCATAGCTGTTACTGTTACTATGGAAACTGAAGTCAGAGAGCCAGGTATGTGATGTCTCTATGACAAGAATGGAACAGTAAAGACACATGGCAGCCCAGTTACAATCCTTCATTCATGATTTTATTTCTCACTGGGTCAGAGGTTACAGAGCTTAATATACCATATACATGACCCCCTCTCCCAAACAGCAGTGAACGATTGCAAATGCAGGTGGCTCAGTTATAATAATTCTGATCAGTAAGACTTTTTACATTTTATGCTCCATTCGTCACCACAGCATTCTGAGTAACAGCGATCATCTCAGCGGCCTGAGACTGACCCCAGCTGCCACTAGTCTCATTCATCATTTCCAGTTATCTACAAATTAAAAACTTGCCACATGATTCATGGCAAGTGTTTCAGTAAAAACATTTTAAAAAAAAGGTACATTAGTTAGCTCAAGAGGAAAATTTCTAATTATTCCTAACACGCTCAAGTTCTGACTATACATGAAATGAGCATTTTTACGTGGTGTTTTAACAGGAAAAGAAACATCCACTGGGGTGTATTCACAACGCTTGGAAAAAAAATAATTAAATTCAGTGTTAAATGTGTCACAGAGTGGTCATTATTAGTGTGTATTATTCAACTCTGTACAGTGTTTTTGCATACTGAATACACCCCTCAGATTTCCAGTTTTGGACCATTCAGCTTATATCGACCTACAGCTTGTGATTGTGTGCAGGTGTTTTGTGTGTTTTCAGCAAGTCTGTGACGACCCGTTAGTGTGACAAAGTAGGATTCCTCCAGGTGAGTGTGAGGTTGACTTGCTGTGTGTCAGTGGTTACCCTTTTTTTTTCCTGTATACGTCTGTGGGTGTGTGTTAATCTGACCAATCATTTTCCTCCAACTCAGAGTCATCTTCTGAGTCAGAGTACTCCACAGCAATGCGTCGGGACAGGATGGTGGCCACGTCATTTCCGACAGGCTCTCTCTTAGCTTGCTGCTCCTGCTGTTCCTGCACCTTCTTCAGCTGGATACCTGCAGCAGCAAGATGGGATTTTCTCAAGTATTGAACTATTTTACAGTTAGCTTCAAGTTCCCGACCCTTTTCACATTTATAATATGCTAAAAGGTATTAAAATACTGCACTTAAACATTTTTACATCACTAAAAAAACAGGCAAATTTGTTGTCTGCATCTTAAAATTTGAAAATAAATATAATTTTTAGGTAAAGTGAGAAGGTATGACTTGAAATACAATTGGAAATGACTTTCACAGAGGGGCTCAGGCTAAGTGATGTCAGTAGCAGGACTTTGTTGAGAGATACCCATTTAATTCCTACGGAAGCAGTGTGGTGTACTTAGTTTTTCCATGTACAAATTTTGCAGGGTTGGATTAAAAAAAAAATTGAATAAAACGTGGTTTAATATGCCATGTGTTAATTGGAGGTTGCATTTACCACATTTTAATACCTGGAGGAATCAGATGATTCCTCATTTTGTAAAATTTTAAACTTATAGAAGGTTATTTTATTGTTGACATGACTGTAAAATACAAATTATGCAGTTATGAATAAAAATGAACTCAATATGAATTGAATATAATCACTAGCACACACAAAGACATTACAGTTCTTACCCATACGTATAGCAGCCAGCAGATCACTGCGGGCATCGTTGACTGCTGAATTATCAGCTGGTGCAGTGGAAGACATTTTGTGGGTGGAGGGGTGGGAGGCACCAGCAACAAGGGGTGGAGGCGGAGGACCAGGGGGAGGTGGAGCTGCCTGGGCCCCTGATACAGGTGGTGGAGGCGGAGCGTAGCCGCTAGCACCAGCCATTGACCCGGGAGGCAGCGGACCTCCAGGTGGTGAGGCGAAGGCCGTCTGAGCAGAAGGGATGAGAGGGGCGGGGGGAGGGGGAGGAGGACCAGCGTTGGCATAGCCATCCATACTGTAAGAAAGACAGTTTGCAGAATTAACACAAATCCTATCAGTACAGCTTACAGTTACTGTTTGAGGTTGAAGTATGGATCAAGTGATTCACTAGATGGCAGTATTACACAAAGAAGAAAACAAGGCGGACACTGTTCAATGTGGACATAAAAATCTTTTTTTTTTCTTTCTTCAGACTAAGAAAAGGTATTCTCAATGAATTAACAGTATCACCTTTGTGAAGTAGTTCCTGTTTGGGTTAGCTTATTTAACTTCCTTAAATAACAACAAGAAATAATGTTTTGTCACTTTTGGAAATCTGAAAGGAAAATTAGCAATTCAAAAAAGAAAATAAAAGCAGAAAAATAACAGGTAGCAGTAATGCCAACTTTAAAATGTCTGAAGTCGGATATCAAATTTGATCTCTGACAAAGATTTTAGTGAACAATCTGTCATCTACAAACACATGCTGTATCATCTATACATTGACTCATATAGGCTTATCATCTATGTAGTGTGCATAATGTGTTGTCATATCAAACATGTTTTGTGACACTTGCAATCAGTTTTTTTCTCTGAAGAAGGAAAAAAAGCAGTAAAAGAATAGACCTGATAAAACCATTATTTACCTGTAGTCCATAGGCAAATGAGACACAGAACCACCATTCATAGCCTCAGCAGGTGGAGGAGGGAGTGGGACTTGGTGGTGAGAGCGACCCAGTGTCCCACCTTGATAAACCATCATAGTCCTGCCTCTGTTGTCATGGTCACTTACTCCTCGAGCAGCATGTCCAGCAGCCATGTGGGCAGCCAGGACACTGGGTGGAGGACCAGAGTAGGTGTGGGCATGGCCAGCGTGGTTCATGCTGTTGGGGTAGTGATGCTGATCCACAATGTGACCCCTGATAACAGTAATATAATTGCTGATGAATAAACAAATACTGGTACTGCAACGACAGTGACTACACACTAGTGTGTGTTCAACTACCTGTTCTCTGGTGACATTGAGCCCTCAGAGGAAGCTCCTCTGTCTCTGTGTATGGTGTGTCGATGGTCTGGCCGTAGTTCCTTATCCAAAGCCATCATGTTCCACTCCTGACGACGGTTCCTTGCCTTGCGAACCTTCTTAACCTCCCTCTGCAGTGTCCCATCCACACAACGCCTCTGCTCCTGCGACAAAGAGGAAGAAGAGTTTCAGATTCTGTTAACAACATGAAAGATTTACTAAACGATAGTTTCTTATTTTAGTTCTTCAACAGACCATCAGACTGAGTTGCACTGAAAAACGCTATGTTTTTATTGAAAGCCAGGCAATTTGAATCTTAACGTGATATGTGAAATACTTGGTCAGTATTTACCTTCTGCTTCCTTTTCTCTTTCCTCTTGTCCTCAGTATCCTGAAGCATTTTTTCTTTCCACAAGTCAAAGAAGTAGGAGGGGTCTGTGTAAAATTTAAGTGCTTCCTTGTGGTCGTCCCTGCAGCAGAAAACAGTAAGAAGGTTATTGACTTACATAATAAAAATGCCTACAAAGTCAAAACTCAAAAGCTACAAAAAGTTTCAGTTTCACTGATTTAGTACCACAGGCAAATGCTTTCAACAGAAAAAGTCCTGTAAAAAAAGAAATGCTGGATGTTTGAGTGTTTGATGGGTGTTGTGGGTTGGACATCACTGACCTGTATGGTGTGAGGATGCTAAGAGGTGGAGGCTTGTCGCTCAGGTTGTACATCTCTCTGACAGGATTGGGTACACTGCTCTTGGACACCACCTGTTGGTCTTGTGTTGTGGAGCTCTTAAAGGCTTTCCTCATGTTGATATCTTGCAGAGAAACTGGGAACAGAAAGTGGAAAAAGTTGACCAATGATAAATGATTGGAGTTCAAAGAAAAAAATTGGAGAAAGCAGAGATAAATGGCAGAAAACACAAGACTGAGAAGTCTTCGATAATGAATGCTGGTTTGTTGTTCTGTTTACACACCCTCCTCCACTGTGGAGTCCAGCTGTGTGACTTTGACAGCTAGCCGGTCGATACGGTCCTGAAGAGAGTTGGCACGCAGGTAGAAGCTGTTTGCCTCCTTAAATAGCTCGCCAAATATGTCCTCTGCATGTTTACCTGGAAAGGAAGAAAGAAAGAGATGGGCGATTTGAGTGAAATAGAGACTTCTAATCTTTATTTGGGATCAAGTAAAGCCTCACCGAAACTAAAGCCTGATCAATACAATGAATGTGACACAATGCAAAATTAGAGTCTGAAAGGCTGGATTTGAAATGGACACTCATTCAGTTACATACAGCAAGTTTCCTTATGAATAATTAAATATGAATCCAAAAAAAAAAAAAAAAATCACTCAAACCCTGACCTAAAGCAACTATGTTAGTTGTCTGTGATGTTATATTTACAAGTTAAATTAAGAAAAGACAGTGACTACTGGTGACTTAACGTCAGGATTACAAGTTAAATACCTTTAGGTATAAACGTTAAGCTCAGTATCACACAAAAGCATAACTTATCCATGAGCCCATTAGAGACTACTCTCTTTAAACACAGTCTGGATTTAGCCGCACCTTGAAATCTTTGTTAAATTCATACATACTGAAAGGCTATGAACTCAAAAAAACCAACATGCAAGTATTTGTTATTTAACCCTCAATCAACACATCAATGAGGATCAAGACTTAGTTTTAGTCATAGATTTGGGATTCAAGCCAAAGATGCAATGTGTGGCAATTAAGAGCATTTCCAAGAGAAGGGATAGTTCCTTGTTAAAGCTTTCTGAAAAGCAGAGGTTAACATCTGCAGAGGAGCTCTTTTTCGTGTGGGACTGACGTTTTGCTTCTGACTCCAAGTCACATTTGTATTTTTAACAAACTGGGTTAAGGAACAACCAAAGCAGGCAAAGGCAGAGGTATTCCTGAAAAATGTGGGCCAAAGAGGAAGTGGATGGACTGCAATTTTCAAATAACTATATTAGCCTCGAGTCAAGGTGATCAAAAGACCCTTTGTGACAACACTGCAGTCATGCATGTGCTAAAATAAAAAAAGACAAAACGATAAATGAAACAAATCAGTAGCTTTTGCATAGTTCTAATACCGGTTTAAGAATAGTGCACTGTGTTTTATGTTAAATGTAGAAGCTTAAGCGTAGGGCTATTTCTGTCCTCCTTGCTCACAGGACGGGCTGCAGGAAAAACATTTAGAGGAAGGAAGAATCACAGATCTGGCATGCTGAAACTATTGACTCCGACCTCTCTAGGGGATTCTTATAGTCCTCTTACACACATGTGCACACAAACACCCACAGCATACATAGTCTGTAGATATTCCCATCATGCCTGTGTAAGTGTTTATATTTAACGCACACAGCTGTTGTTCAAAGGCCCACTCCCACTGTTGGAACTTGACACAATGGAGAAACAGAATCAATGGGGCTGAGCAAAAAAAAAAAAAAAAGTATGATTTATGCCTCTGAAAAGCATCAATAAACTTTTAACAATGTTAGAGTGAGAGCAGGAAAATAGGTGGGGCTGAAGATAAATGAGAGAAGAATAACTGCCAAATGAAAACACTTGACTGTAGATAGGTATGAAGGAGATGGGAATAGAAGATGGATGGGAAGATAGAAGCCTCTGATGCTGTAATAACCCTGCTCAATACATTTGGCGCTGAGCATAACAATCAATAGATGTGCACGCAAAAAGCTTTCACACATACTGACAAACTGAAATACACTCTAACACACATACAATACAGCTGCACAGTCGCATGTCTGCAGCTGGAAGGATAAGTTGATTCTGTGGCAATGTCTGAAAGGATTACATTTCAATGCTCCATGTTCCAGTGTGAGTCTGGTGTAAGCCTGCTGTTGGCCCTGTGACCCCCCCAAATCCTGTAACCATGACAACACCCGAATCAATCACAGCTTTGGGATTAATGATGGAGGCATCTGATCTTGTCCTAATACAAACAGGCTACACACGTCATTGACTGACATTGAACTTAGCGGGGTCAACACCCAAGGATACTGTAGTTTTAATTTGTTTTTAAAGTTATCCTCGTGTGTATGTGCTCCTGTGTGAGTTTTGTCTCCCCAAATTTGAGATGTTCAGCAGAGCTTTGTTTACTGAAAGGGCTGTGTGTTTGTTTGTGTGAATGTGTATCTTACTCAGGCTGCTGAGCTGACGGATGATGGCAGAGAGCGTGTTGTTCATCACGCACTCCAGCTCACTGCCGATGCCCTCGGGCAGCTCCCCTCGGCAGAGGTGCCGGGGCTCGATGTTCCTCTTCACCAGTGGCATGGCGAGGTTTCACACCAACACAAACTGCAGGGAAAAGCAAGTAGCACACGTTGATAGAGAAACAGATGCAGCTGATCAGCATTTAATTTGTTGAAGTAAGACATCAGTTAACCACCTAATTACTTTTATGATTAACGCTGTGTTGCATATATCACAACAAGTCAATGTCAGAATTCCCAAGAGGCAACTGGTCATTTCATTGACTGTTTAGTTATAAATTACTTTATTACTATTCAATTTATTAATATTACTCAATTCATAGCTAAACAAAGATATGTAAATTGTCTCATATCAATGAGATTACACTTTCTATGAAAAAAAGAGCAACAAATATCTACATAACTGAAAGTTAAACCAATTAACTTTCTTACGAATAGATTTTTTGAAAAAGAGCTGGAGTTTAAGATAAACTGCCATCTCTGCCGTTTTAAAGTTTACATACTGTATGGTTAAATATTTAATGATATTATGTGCAAGAAATTCAGGCACATTTACAGTACTGAGTTTATGTCATTTATGAAAACAAATGCAAAAGCCAAGCAAAAATGATCAAGACTAGAACAACATTTTTCTATTTTTCCTCATTCATCCTGAATGAGGTGGGTTAATCACCCATTTATGTTTTTTGTAAAGCACTTTGAATTGGCTTGTACATAAAATGTACTAAACAAATATGCCTTGCCTTAGAAGCCCAACCATGCCAAAAATAAACAGAACAAAAAACCCCTTCCTTTCAAATTAAAAAACTAATGGCAAAAAATCAATAGCCTAATCGACTGCATGTGGAGCCATCTGTGCTACAATGTTGTAGAACCCCCCAAAATACTTTATTTATGCAGTTTGCTCAGCTCATATGCATCTATTTTTAAAATTTATTTAAGCTCTATTAGACTGTCATGCAGTATCATTAATAGTTATGCCTCTCCTCCATTTCAAAAGGCAAACGTCAACCTCTGTGCAATACTTTTTTGTGATTTTCACATAGCAGTGATTGTAGTAAATGGCTGCATTTTATTATAAGGTTTTGTTTCATGTTCTCTTTCTCTCGTCGTGCAGTATTTTGCATGAAAAACAAGCGAAACACGGCTGGGCTTTTGACCGGAAAACCGAGAGTGATGATCAACATTGGTGCCAAAGCCAGAAGACTTCTGGCCACCAGCAGAGAGATTAAAGCATTAGAGATAGGAAGATACTGTGCGCCAGCTAATCCCAGACCAGCTTGTCCCCAGCCCAGCTGGAAAACTGACACAACCAGAGATTGTGGTTACTAACAAATATACAAGAAGAAAAATATATCTGCCCCAAAGGAAAACTTGAACCTTCATGACTTTCTCCAAACAACAAACAGGGATGATAAATAGTTTTGCCCACACCCACTGCAACAGTCAAACCCTGATTCTCTCTGATCAAGGACTCTGAACTCAGGAGTTCAAAAGACTACAGATGATCACTAAAAGCAGAAGAAATCCAACGGAGCTTCAGAGCAACCATCTTATCAGTGTCTCTTTCTGCTTCCTGTTTTGAAGTGAGAGTCTGGATCCTGTTTCCTGGTCCTCCCAATGTCACATCTCTCCTTCCCGTCCAAACACTTGGTTAGAACAATACAGCTATGGCTCAAGGAAAAAAAAAAAAACACACACACACACAGGAAAACAGACAGACACACATCCTTTCCCAATCAAACTGTTCTCATTTTTAAAGAAATTATTCTCTTTCGCTTATAATTCAAGGAATGTGCTACTGTGGACAAAAATAAATAAATAAATGAATCCCTGGAGTTAAGCAGGTTGGAGAGACACAAGAGATCTGGCAGTCTGACAGAGAGCTAAGAATAGCAGACAGGTACATGAAACAGAAAAAAACCCTCACCCCAATGAATATGACTGTTAACCTGACACACCAACAAAATATAAGCCTTAAATAATCTTTTTTTTTTCTCATAGTCCCAGCTTCAAACCACTGCAATCACATAATGTGTCATTACAGCTTGTACTAAAAAGCTTAGAGACTCTTCTGTTCACCCTGGCTAATTGCCATAAGCAGTCTTCATCTGACCATGTTTTCTCTTGTTTTCATAGCTAGTCACTTCCTGGAAAAGACAACAGTGTCACATCAACACACATCCTCACAAAGGCATGAAATTACACCATCATGTGTTGCCACAAAGGACAATGAATACAGCTAATAAGCACTACTTTGGCACAAAATTTGCTTTCTGCATACACATTTTGCACTTCACATTTCTGCTGCACAGAAATGAGGTAATGCAAATTAGAAAATTGCATGTTTTTGCTTGCACTGTCGGGCTTGCATCACAATCACCCTGATGAGGCGAAATAATGAGCGACAGGGGGAGAGAGGGAGGAGGGATGGGCCTTGTCTGCATGTGAGACCGGAGCAGAAAGTGAGGCAAAAGAGGGTGCGTGAGAGAGACACCAAATGGGATAAGACTGTGACAGATAAGATACAGTGAATAAGACAATTTTGTGTGTGTATGTGTACATGCATGCACGTGTGTGTGTGAGAAAGAGACAGACAGACAGTTAAGGTTGTGTGTAAAATAGAGTACCGTGTATTGATGTGTTTGTGTGTAAGGGAGGAAAAAGTGGATTGAGTGGGGGGAAGGGTATGAACAGGGACCTCGGGGAAGCGACTGAAAGGTTCCCGGGACAATAGAGCTCCGTTCACACGGCAACAGCACTAGCTCTCCCATGCATCCTTCCCCTCCTCCTCCTCTTCTTCGACCTTCTTTTAGGCCCCTTTTACTCAAACACTGAAAGCACATCAAGTAAGCGCTCCTCCTTCATCCTCCACTCACATAGAGAGGAAGACAGGGAGTGTAAAGCCTGAACATAAACCCACAGCTGGTTTAACACACATATTCTCAGTCTCACATGTATTGTGCCGAACTCGTCTTTAGGGTCATGTGTTTGGATGCTTCAGGTATTACAACACACCATGCACCCTCAGCCTTTATGCCTGACAAATGTGTGCAAACACAGCAGGTAGTCTCTAAAATGTCCCATTAGCAGCATTTTAACAGTCCCATCAGCAATAAAAATGGCTTTGATCCTTAGAAATGTGACTTTCAGACTGCATCTGGGGTAAAAAAAAAAAAAACACTTCCCCTGTGATTCGTCCGAGACGCCCACACATCTCTGCCCCAGCATGCAATTGTGGAGGCAGTTTTTACTACAGTTGTGAGATCTTCATTAATTTCTGAAAGGGAAGTCATTACAAATTTATGACCCTAGTACAGCTTTCTTGTGTCAGAGGCTTTTTTTCCCCTCATTCTGATGTTGTGAATAATGTAACCTGGATTACGTCATGTCATACTGCCCTAAATATGATGCTGAAAAAATTTGGACGTGACTCTTTCTTTTCCGTGAACATGTCCTTGTTCCAATATTAGCCAGGGACACACATGGTGAGATATCTTGGTAAACTTTTAGTGAATACTGAATCATATTGGGTTTAAAAAGAAATCCAAGCCACATTTTCCTCTCTTTTCTGAAGCCGAATTTATGTTAGGGCTGGACAAGAGGCAAATACTATTCTTTACCAACTTTTCAAAAAAATACAATAATATAATGATTTCATAACCAAATACATTTTTCTGAGCTAATATTTCTGTCCACAGCTTAACTATAAAGAATCATAACTAATTATAAAAATCTTTCCTGTACAAAATTAGTTAGCTGTTTTAACACAGTTTTAAAAAAGTATGCGATTTTGTGCTCCTTTTAAACACTGTTGCATATCTAAAAATATTAAGCTTCTTCAAGCTCACCACTCAGCCTTAATGCTGCATCCCTTGAGTAAATCATCAGGATTATTGTGGCTAAAATACCTGACTTTTTAATGAAATTGTGACCTCCAAGGTGTTATAATCCCAGTGGATAAAACATTGGACTGAAAAGCTATTTTATTTGTTGTTGCCCAGTAATTAAACAGTGATTCCTGTACTTATTGCATTTTCTTGTAAGAGTAAATTCAACACTTTAAGTTTTTGTACAGTTCTTGGTCAAATCAATCAAATACAATATTAAGCATTACTTATTTTGATTAACCTGTTCAGAAATTAAATTAGTCATTTGTTGATAGTAATTACTCATTGACATTAAGAAGTCATTTGACTAAGGTTAGTAAAGGTTAGCAAATTTCTATAAATATAAACTGGAATCATTTATATTCCAATATCTGTCACTTTATTTATTACATTTGTTAATTAAAAAGCAAATAGTGGCATGCAGAAGTTATTGCAATATATTAATGGGATATTTCAGGCTCAAAACACAAAGTTTAGAAACACACTCCCTTTTTTCCCCCTCTTACCCTCAGACTTATAAACATGAACACACGGACACGCACATTCATTGTGTGCGCGCACACACCCATGCACATCCCCTGTGTGCGCACACGCAGGCGTAAATTGATGGCAACCGCGATCAATCACCGTTCCGCACCGTCGCCTCCCGTTAACCGGCGGACTGACCCACATCTGCTCATCTATCTCGATCACTGCGACTTTTTTCTACCAGTTTTAATCCGAAATATGAATTGCACTTTTTGGTTAAAGTGCCAAACTAACCGAGACACACAGTCAACGTAAATTGTCTGGTTAAAGAAGCTGTAAAGTTACTATTAAAGGGGAATAACGGTCATGTTATCCTCAAAAAACGGGTCCGCTCTCTAACTGACCACTCGGTTAGCTAGCTTCTGTCCACTGGTCGACCACTCAGTTTTGGACAAATGGCAATAAAGTCAACGGAAATATTCACATAAATGTCACCATTGTGAATATGAGTGTCAGCAGTCGCAATGAAAAGTATCACAAAACCCTCACCAGTACTTGAAATATTAGAAGATATCGGCCCGTCCGCATGTCCCGTTAGGTACTCCTATTAGCTCTGCCATCCCGTATCCCCCAGCCCGTCTGGTCACTGTGGGGAAAATCCTTTGAGGATTAGGGACACACCCACAAGCCGGATCAACAAATCATAAATGCGAGCAGGGGCTTTAACACATGATGGACGTTCATATCAACCAATGGAATCTCTCGAGATGAATAATTGACAGGGAACCTCCCGAGCTCTGTTGCAAATAGAGTGGGCGGTGTAAGTGTTGGGCGTCGCTTGAAGGTTTGTGTTTTTTTTCTCCGCTCAGCTGGGTCCCATTCCTTTCCAAGATAAATGCTATAAATTAAGTCATCCGAAGCTCTTGGTGTGTTTTATAGACACGAAGACCCATTTAAATAATGAGTAAAATCAGAAAACAGTGAAATGTAAAGGTTCGTATGGGTTCATTATGTTACCAGGCACTGATGCTGGGTGACAAAAATAGGTGGACCAGCATCCTCCAGGAAGAGGCTCACTGAGAGGGCTTTCTATATTCAGATCCGTGGTCCAGTCTCTCAGCAGTGTGTTTGGACAAAAACAGGCAGCAGAAGACCACAGGCACAGAAACAAAGGGAGAGGATAACAATAAAAAGACTATTTAGGAATAAGAGAGTCAAAAGGAGTTCTGGTATTTCAAATCAGTTTTCATTCCTGCAGGAGGGGAAAGCTATGACCTACACAGCTGTCAGTTTAGACCAAAGCATTGTGGTACAAAATAAAAGAGAAAAACACAGCACAAGAAAGAAAAAAGACTGTTCATAACTTGATATTTTCCATAATTAGCATAATTATTCTGACTGGAATATATATTACTGCTCAAACCACAAGCTGCTGAACTGCTCAAAAGAAATTTTATGTGCATTTGATGATATGCCTGGTTTATGAATTACATTATAATTCAAATGACTCATTCTTTTTTTTTTAAACTTGGTTTACTGTGTGCAATATGTAAAACAAAAACATAAAGAACTAATTTAAAAAAAAAAAAAATCAACTCCTTTTTGAGTTAGATGCAGCTGTATGTTTGAAGCTTGCTGGGTGGATGCTTAGCTTTTCCAGTTCCCATGTTAAATTGCCCTTGGAGAACATAGAGAACCTCACATTGGACTTCGATATGTTCCTCACTTGAATACAACTTTTAATTGAAGCATCAGCTAAAAGGACCTACCCTTAGATTAAAGAAGATATTTATACAAAATATGTAATCACAACACATTGAAGGTGAGACAATTTGCTTTTCCATAAAGTATTTGCTCACTCAGCTTTACAGCAGGTGCGTGTTCACAAATAAACAGAACATGTGCTCATTTACTACTGTTCCCCACTACATGTTTGTGAAATTAGATCAAGTGCCTTGCTTTGAAAGTTAAATGTGCTCTACATTTCTGCTTGAGATAGGTTTTTAGCTGCTCATAAGGCAAGGCCCTCCTTTGACTCGTTTTCTATTTCATAACTAAACAAATTATTTCAGTGGTTAACAGATCTGGACTACAGGCAGGACACTTCAGTATCCTGGACCTTTTACAATGGAGCCATGCAGTAATACGTGCCGTGTGGTTTCACATTGACCGCTGAAACAGAAAAGGACTTAGCTTTAAGATTCAGATTGTCTGGATGTCAGCAGATATTTTGCCACACTGCTTCAAATGTGCAAGTCATATGCACTAATGCACCCACGTGTCAACAAAGATGCAAATTTTTGAAATGCATCAATAACAAGCTGGACAATTTCTCTCCTCCTGAGTAGATAACTTACCAGCAATGACTTACAATAACATTTTGAAATAATCTTAAACCAATAATAGTGGTGGACCTTGTTTCTTTTACTTTTATCTGTGTATGTACGATTAAACAACACTGTTTTGTTTTACCTATTGGTGCCTGAGGATCTAAAGGCCATTGAGCTCAATTTAAATGTCTTTCCCTTGTATAAAAATCTCTCCAAACTTAATCTTATAATATCATGTACCATAAATAGTGAAATCCTTAAATTTAAAAAAAAAAAATTGTACACCAAGAAATATCATTCTTAAAAATAGTACCTATTTATCTGTGCCTTAGATGTTAGGTCCCCCACTAATGTTTACATTAAATATTGTTTTAATCCAAACATTTAGTGAAATCATTAACATTACGCACTTGGAGAAAATGCTGCTTTTACAGACACACTCAAAATATCAAGAAAATTATTGTTTCCATTTTTATTGTCAGGATACTTGCTTCATGTAAAATATTTCAATACAATACAGTACAATGCATGTTCCATCTGCCATCCTCCATGCGACTGATTGGTTTTGTCATCATGTTGTAAGGCTTACCCACAGCTGTAGCTGGTGAGTGCTCAACTCACGCAAGGTGCTATTCCACTCTTGCCAAGAAAACAAAACCATGAAAACAGATTAAATTATAAACTACTATTTTTTTTTGTTTGTTTTTCTTTGTCCTCTCTTAAAAACCCTCAACGCTGCAGCTGTAGAGGCTCCACATCCTCATAGCATGCTTCACAGCAGCTCAGTTCAGTCCTCAGCTGAGGCCCAAGTGGGACCATATACACAAAATAAACAGAAAGACGGACAGGAGGACAGACGGACTGGGAATCTGTCAACGCTGGCAGTCACATAGCAGCTTTCAGTCTCATCCAAGCTTTGACGGGAGGAGGTGAACTGGCTGGAATTGGAGCGTAGGAGGTGAAGCAGATTAGGGGAGGAGATGACACAACGGATAAGCGTGTGTGTGCTCCAATCAAAGTCGTAGTCTTGAGTATGAGTAATGGAAGCAGTTTTGATGTAATCACGTAGCCTCTCTTTTCATCCTCCCAACTTGTGTTTCACCAGTCAGGCTTTGCTCTATGTCATGTCTCTAATACTGGGGTCTCATGTGTTATCTGGAACAGCTAAAGACTGTCTGGCCTAACAGATTGCTGCAGAGAATGTGCCCTCCTTGGGGTGGGGCAGGGTGGTTTGTGGGAAGGTTGTTGCCTTGGACATCCCCACATCCCTCAGTACATTCATTCAGGTGGGCATGGTGAGGGCTGTGTGTGTACATGTGTCTAGAAATGTACGTATATATGTGGAAGGGGTGTGTTTCAGTAGCGATGTGTCTGGTGAGAGTACTGGGGTGGCTGTTGGGAGGTAGAGGAGTATCCCATGCTGCTTTGGGGCAGTGATGTGCTTGGTCCAGGGTTCTGGTAGGCAGCATGCGGATTGGATCGCTGCAATAATAAAGCAAAGAAAAAAAAAGCTTTTAAATTTACTTCATCACACAAAATCCTCACCCCAGTGCTCTAGTACTGACATGTTGGCTTAAAGCTGCAAGAATAATCTTTTGGACACTTGAAGGAAGCAATCAATTTGATAACGCTGCAAGTCAACAAACTAAAAATATGATTAAAGAGAGGGGAATTATAGTGTGGCACCAAAAAAATGGTCATCACTGCCTCTGATGTTACTGCATCAACAGATGATTTCACATGAAACTGGACGCTCCAGACTTCCAGAAGATATATAACCTGTTCTGCAACCATTAAAGGGCCTAAACTTCTTCACGAAGTAAAAACCTCTATCTCTTCTTGTAGACAGCATCAGAGGTTCTGATCCTCACAGAGCTATTAACTTTGCAGAAATGAGAATGAGTATGCTGAAGCAGGTAAATGATCATACTTTCAACTCCAAATCTGTGATGGTAAGTGGATTCTTAAAGGGGTTTATATGCTTTCACACGTGGGTCGATAGGTCTCTTCAGGACTTTCATGATGTGGGATGTTGGTCTATTGAGGGCATATGGAGATATATATATATATTTTTTTCCCTTTGGTACTGGAACAAGGCAGGATGTTTTCCACAGTATCGTAACCTTCCCCTGCCTAAGCTTTCTCACCTAAATAGCAATTTTCCTGACAAATGCCCCACCAGACAAGATCATTCTTTAATGATGTGGTCATAGAGTTTGGGATATGTATACTAATTTTTTCTTTTTTCCACCTAAAAAAAAAAAAAAATTCTTCCCATCTATTTGATAAAGCATTTTTGAAGAAGAGCTGTTACTGGAGCAAGAATGTAGGCAGGAAGCAGCTAGAAGTAAAAAATAAAAAAAGTTACTTTTCCAACAGCGGTGATGCTTTTTGCTGGACATGGTTTAGTGGAGGTGGGGACGCGGGGGTCAGAGAAAACTGGATCAGGGCTGGCTGCTGCCAGAATGTTACAATAAAGGAAATGAATAAATAACGGAAATGACAAAGGATGTTTGGACATGTGGTATTCAGCACATGTCAAAACATCCTTATTTTATTTGTTTAATGGACTTTTGCTTTGACCTTCATACAAGCTAACGCTCCTTCATCTAAAACAGTTTGTCAGCTATCAATAGCTTTAAAAAGCCCAACCATTAAATTCATTCCTAATGATACATTTTGATGTCTATGTCTGACGATTTCTGTAATGTTATTAGGATGACCAGGATGTGATCATCTTAAAAAGCCTTGAATAAATGTCAACTGGACATCATCAGTTCTAGCTGACTGGTGGGGAGTTTCAGGCCTATAAGGTGTGATATACCCAGTCAGTTATTGTTGTTTGTTGTTGAAATCGTATGTTAATAAAAAAAAAAAGTATACACTTTGGGCTTGGAAGCATCATAAAAAGTGACTAGATGGACAGGCATGGTGACATTAAGATGCAGAGGAGCTAGACATATGAGACAGTCACCTGGTACTCTGAGGTCATGATGAGGCCACCTGAGGTAGTGGTGGGTGGGACAACTCGCACTTTCTTCAGAGGAGGGCCTTGGGCGTGGCTGTTGTCTGGGTTACCAGTATGCCCCGCCCCATTTGTGTGGTTGTTTCCCTGTTGCTGCTGCTGGTTCTTCTAAAAGGTCGAAGAACAAAAAAATTGTGCATTTGTAATTGAACTGTAGTCACATATTGTCTGTGTAGAAAACAATTTGTTGTTTATTGGATAATGTACTAGTGTTTCCATTACTTTTCCAAAGATACATCAACAACCCTGTTGAATAAGTGCAAAGAAACAGTAATCAGCACAGTAATCTTTTACTTTATCTGCCTTGTCCTCTGGCTCCTCTTCTGTCAAAAACTCTCTTTTGGGGTAAGGAATCTGACACCCTGCAAACACACTAGAGAAAAAGAAAAGTGGTTTGTCATCTACACGCACTTACTCTCATGACTCAGATCTAATTACCCAAGAAACCTTTTCATGAGATCCCTCAGTCATTTTAATCGAGTTAAACACTCAACGGATAAACTAAAAAAAAAAAACACAGTATGCATGTGCGACTTTGCTGAGACTCACTCAGAAGTGGGTAGGGGTTCCTCTAAAAAGTAGGGGTCCTGCATTGCCTGCTCAGATGTGATTCTACGAATGGGGTCCATGGTCAAAAGCTTTTGCAGCTACAATGAAAAGCAAACGTTTTATTCTCGAACAAGAAGCCATCACAGAACTATGAGTTCAGCAAAATCTAAGCAATGAATCGATTACTGAGTTATTTCAACTCACCAAGTGGAATGCTTTACTGTCTGGCTTAACTTTATGTTTTTCCATGTACTTTATAAGGCTGCAATTTGTGTATCTGTTAAAAAAAATAAAGAGAAAATTATGTTGGGATGTCTTCCATGCAATTACAAAGTGAACTTGTTATTCAGTAACGATTGTGCAGTGCATCTAATCAGTGAGCACGTTTTGCTTTGACTCAGTTTTACACATTTAAAGTATTACAAAAGTTTTCTGCAGACTCACGTATTCCTTCTAAAGTCTTTCATCAGTGTAGAGTGTTCTGGCATTTTTTTTATGTCCTCCCAATCTTTATCTGTAAAATGAGGGAAAGACAGGATTACAGCCCAGTACACACTCCCTCCCTTCAAGAAAAGTTTATTTGGGTTGTACTTCTGGAATAAGATTTATTAAGTATAAATAATCAAGACATTCCTACACTAACTCACTCTCAACAGAAAGAGCACAGGGAATTTTTCTTATGACTTACATTTTAAGATCCTTTAATGTAAATGCAAAAATAAATTAATTACTTAATCAATTAAATGATGGTAAGCTTTTATTTTATTAGTAAAACTCAGCATGAAATCTATGACCACGCTTGCAAATAAATATGAAAATGCCCAAATTTCTTCAGAATAACATATATATATATATATATATATATATATATATATATATATATATATATATATATATATATATATATAAAAAAAAA
>JAOWBL010000013.1:8506454-8549405 GCA_028564865.1 Zenarchopterus dispar
ACACACACACACACACACACACACACACACACACACACACACACACACACACACACACACACACACACACAGAGGCATGACAACATCAACACCAGACCAGACTGCAGGCCCCGAGAGAGCTGTCTGCACAGAAACAGAAATAAAGGGGGGCACTTGGCAGCTGGCACAGGGACTTTGAGAAGAGGCTGAGTTGCATTACCTCCAGATTTGTGTAATCAAGCTCACCTCTGAGGCTCAAAACAATAGATAGGGAGAGGAAGCAGGCCCTGTCTGGCAGCTGGTGAGGGACAAACAGAGCAAAGGGACTGGCTCGCACTTGAATGAATTGGTTACCACCCCTCCCTCCCCCTGGCCTAAATCATCTCATAAACCAATGCTTTGTGCCTCCTCGGGCCTTTGCCAAATACTGCAGCACAATTTAACTCAGTGAATCTCATAAACAGCAGCAACACAAACATCTTTAAATACTTTAGGGCTGTTTTTTTCTGTGGTTCCTGCTGTCACTGTTGCCCAGGCTGTTATAATGGGCCTGGTAGCTCAAGCTCTCTCCATCTTTGGTCTGGACATGGGTAAGATTGTTACAGGGATCGCAATGGGAAGAGCAATAGAGTCTCAGAAAGGAAGGTGGGGAGGTGTCTTGATGGTTTAAATGCATGGACTATGAGCCCCTGTGGCTATAGCTTGCATGAAACTTTCCATGATTTTATATCACTTTTCTAAAAGACCAAATTATACATAAACAATAAAATTATTTTAGAAAGAAATGTAAGGATTACTTTAAATAGCGACAAAAAAAAATCATACACAAAAGGAATTAAAATGTAAACATAAACTTGAATATTCAAGGTTTTCAGTTAATTTCAATGTATTAAATCATTTTACTTAATTTTGGCTGGCTTTACATTTTTTAACTTAAAATCCAGATGATGTTATTTATCTCCTGTGGTGGAGGTAAAGTTATGTTCCAACTCACCATCAAGAGTACACAAGGAGACACACTCCGATGTTAAAATGTCATGGGACAAAACAAGAAAATAACTTCTTAAGCTGCAGAGTTCAATATGAGATCATCAACTTCTCAGAAAAGAGTGGCTGCCCATTATTACAATATCTGACAGTTAACTGCAATAGCACAAACATCATCAGCTAGAAATACCACCCAAGATCTTAAAAAAAAGAACAGATATCTTTTTATATCTTTTATTATAGCTGAAATATGAAAATTTACACTATATTGATCTCACTATATTTTGAAGTAAAAATCTATGCATAATACACATTCTTAAAAATTGTAAACTTCAAAGGAATATCCTACTCTTAGACTACCTGATAAGAAACATCACAAACTGTTCATTTAAACCAGATTTCTGCCTCCAAGGTGATTTTGGGCCACATTTCAATTAAAAGCAAAACAGGGAATTACTTAGCAGATGTTATTGTGAATTCCAACTATATAACCACCAAAAACTTTGAGCACAAACAACCTGAGACCATCAACAGGTGCAGATAGATATGCACGCAGGTGCTAAAACCCAACGATTACCACGCCACAAAATGGATCTTAGGCGTAATAAATCTCAGAATTTAGACAGATTAACAACATAGCCTCTATGTAAAAGTACAGAAAGCTGCAACCTCACATGCCAGTGCTACACAATGCCTCGTCAGCATCCCCACAGTGGAGCCAGTTCCAATACCCTAACCCTTCACAGTGTATTTCTCAACATAAATTTGCAGCTTAAAGCCTCCTCTGCCAGCTGCGTTGAAGGGAAAACGTCATTTAAATGTATTTAGGAGAGGGAGGGGGCTGGCGCAGGGTTCACTGGCTGCAGGCCTTGCTGGTCATCAACTCACCCATCTTTTCTCTTCGCCTTGTATACATGACCGTAGGTGCCTCTTCCCACTTTGCATCCTTCGTACTCAAACAGGTCCTCGACACGCTCCCTTTCGCCGGTCAGCTTCACTTTGAAATCATAGTCCATTTTCACTACAATTTATGCTAAATGTGTTCGTTCCTTCCTTTTTTTTTTTTTTTAAAGCGTCGCTTGGGAGGCAACTAGGCTCCTCCAACGAGCTCGGTTTGGTATTTCAGCTAGTTGCCTTACCCAGCGTGGCCCTTTCCTTTCTTCAACCAAGCTTCCACATCGAGTTTTCAGATCGACTTTAATGTTCCGGAAGGGATGACCGGTGCTGGGAGATAGTCCAAGTGGAAAAAAGGTCGAATATTTAAATTTCTTTCTGTTGTTGCTGCGTTTCTCTCAGCCGGTATCTGCTCCAAAGAGACGCACTTCAGTCGGTAACGACGGCGTATTCCAGATCAGCATTGTCGTGAAACGTCGTAAAGGCAGACCCGCAGCAGAGAAAGAAGACAGCAAAATGAGTAGAAAGACTCCACCACGTGGAAATCCATACTCGTGGAAATTTGAGCTCTGCTATAAGTTTGATCAGCCAGGAACGATAACCTTACATGGTGAAAAAGGACTTTCCATACTCTTGAATTAAATATATAAACTAGACCATATATATATACATGTATATATGTATGTGTATGTGTGTATATATATGTGTGTGTGTGTGTATATATACATATATATATGTAGATATGTATATATATAGATAGATAGATATGTATATATATATAGATATGTGTATAGATATATATAGATATATGTATATATATATATATATATATATACATACATATATATATATATACATACATATATATACATATATACATACATATATAGATAGATAGATAGATAGATAGATATATAGATATATGCATATATATACATATATATGTATATATATACATATATATGTATATATATACATATATATGTGTGTATGTTTGTGTTGTTTTAATTCAGCTTTTTTTCAGTACCTGCATTTGTATGAAGTTACTCTAAAATTTTTTCTTATTTATTCATTTCTTTATTTATAGCTAGTTTGATTTAGAAAAAAATAATGGAGAGAATGATCCTTTGCATCAGTGAGACTCTGCTCAGACTCATTGACTAATCCTATTGTGTGAATCTGACATCTGACAAAAGACTTAAAAGGCGATGACCATACAATCACAGGTGTCATCGAGAAAAAGAAAAAAAAAACAGTTGATACAAAACCAAACGTTTGCCTTGAACACTTGGAAGTAAGCGATAAAATAAATTAAGAAAAAACACAGCAATAAATAAATACATCCACTCGGACTTTGAAATTCATTGGTTTATTAAGCCAACATTAAATGCTAAAACAAACCGTTTAAGCTACGCTAATGTTACTCTTCTACTGTTGTTTATTTTCAAACAATTTCCTCTATATCTTTTTTAAAAATACACATATTCATGTTGGAAATCACTGGTTGATTGGAAAGCCTGATTTAGGTTCGCACAAGAGTTCAGAGGACCATTATCAAATTAGTAATTATTTAACCAGATAGCTTTTTTAAGAGCGTTCACATTTAAAAATATATTGAATCTGTGTATGTTCGTGGTTCGTGTTTAAAATTACAAAAGAATACATCACGATTACCACTTGAAATGTATCAGTTTCAAGAATTGTTTGGTTGAAAAAAACAGAAGGGATTGTGTTATACATATACAGTCCCGCTACTCAGAACAGTCACATAAAGACAAAGAAACAACAACATTATACAAGGTTTTGTTAATGTTGTGCTATTAAAGGAGGAACCACGGTAAAGCACATTGTTTCCGACGGAGAACGAGAGGTTGTACCACTGGTCCCATCTTGGTTTGAGGGAGAGGAAAGCAGAGCGAACCGTCCATATTACAGCTGCTTTGTCAGGTACTTATATTTATTAAAAAATGTCTCTGTCAATTCTTAGTACTGTCGGATTTAATCAAGTGCTGTATTTTCAGTATGTTACCTACATGATAACACTGTCGTTTCATCATATTATATATTTTTCAGCTTCGTAGATTGTTGGCAAGTCAGCTAACATTGGTGTCGACTGATGGCTAACGTTGCTAAGACGCTAGTTAGCAGCTGAAGCATTGCGCATTCAAATAGACTCTTCGCTGTTTCTAAAATGCTCGCGGAGTTGGCTGACGTGTTAGCGTGCCAATGCTGTATATGTATACCGGGCGCATTATGTCAGTAACTGAATTGTTCAGTTGTGCTCGTAACATTCTTTGTCTTTCCTTCTTCGCCTTTCGTCTACATGGAAGGAAGCGTCCGACGTTTAGTTTGTCATGTCCCGCCTCGGCCGAGCAGCGATAGGACGCCTGGCGTGTCCATCACTGAGACTAGGGCGGTGATTGGTCGCAGGCAGGACGACAACGCCAGTCTTGATGCTTTATTGCCCTGCCTTCAACATGGCCTTCCACACACATAACTATCACTGGGTTAATATTAGCTTACATTAAGCCTATTTGAATATGTTTGTGTCATAAAGAATATCGGACGCATCTTACTATAAGGGAGCTGGAGATTTGTTTGCGTGTGAAAAGGATTATTGCGCTAACGTTTAACCTAAATGCCAGCAGAACTTGTCGTACCCTCATTTAGACAAATGCTGGTGGAGTCTCGATAGAAAATGGATGACATTGATTTAACAGTCGGTCTTAATTTGATACTGCGCTGCAAGGGAATGTTAATTGAAAAGCTTTAATTTGCATTGTATTTTGCCCTAGTTTGTGCATGATATACAGTATAACCAGACCTAACGTCACGGTTTCTCTCCTGTTATCTGTCCACTCTGCAAAAAAAAATAATTAATTTTAGGCTTTTTTTTATGGTGCTTTGCAGCATTTCGTAGGGACAAATGTTCATTTGTGTAAATCTAGTGTGGGTATTCACTAATGATAATCAATCTCAATATGATACCCTTGTTCATCTGCCACCCAGCACTTTCCATGGTGATGGACCCTCCTGGTGGGGGAGATGAAAGGCGGAGGCAGGCAGAGCGTCTTCGAAGGGAGGAGGCTTACTATCACTTTATTAATGAATTGAGTGAAGAGGAGTACCGCCTGATGAGAGACAGCAACCTGCTGGGCACCCCTGGTGAGAAACACCACATGTTGTTTACTGATTGGGACTGTTGGTGTAGTTTTATTCACTTATCTTTCATTTGTAGAAGGTTTACAAGAAATGCATTATGTTCACAGATGCATCAATTGATCACAAGCTTGTTTATGTTTGACCAGCCATGAGCAGTAACTTTATAAACATGTTTTTTTTTTTTTTCATCCTCAAAACCTGTATAGCAATTTTGCAACACAGCAGGAGCTGACTGGTTGCTTCTGTTACCTATCTCTTCAATCCTGAGCTATATTCAGACTTCTCACTCAGATGCAAGAGTGTGAGCAGCTTAGATCACAAGCCAGTTGAGAACTCCTGGTTGACACGGAGCTGCAGACATCAAAATATGCTCAGCTCTCTAGTCCTCTGCTATCCTGTTCCTGAATCAAGAGAAGCAGAGACAAATTCCTTTCCTCTGATGATTACCTGTAGAGCTGTTCCGCAGTGCAGGTCCAGCAGCCCGGCAGGTCTTCTTTTTCTCGTAACGGAACGTTCGTTGGCAGTTGACCCATTTGAAACTTACATCCACTGCTACTTAGGCTGTGGTGATCATTAATGCAGTTATTGT
Source organism: Zenarchopterus dispar (assembly GCA_028564865.1). Classification (NCBI taxonomy): domain Eukaryota; kingdom Metazoa; phylum Chordata; class Actinopteri; order Beloniformes; family Zenarchopteridae; genus Zenarchopterus; species Zenarchopterus dispar. The sequence continues at coordinate 8,512,066 of JAOWBL010000013.1, forward strand.
TTTCAGACCGATTTAAATGTATTAATCCCTTGATGTGGTTCACAAATTTTTTGATAGTTGCATTTTTCCCTTGGCACAATTCCTTGATTTTTTTTTTCTTCTTCTTCTTCTTAATGGCTGTTATTCCACTATCCTGTAATCTTTCTTTTTTTTTTCCAAATTTGTTGCATTCCTGAATGAGGGATCTGGTTAGGTGTGGTGAATATTTGTTTGTGATTATATTACACAGTGACTTTTATTGTTTATTACCGTCAGAACACACTAAATGCTCTACTTTAATTCAGACTCACAATGTTTTAAGATTATTGGTGATCATACTAGGAGGACAGCTGTATTTTTTTATTTTTATTTAAAAAAGCTGTTTTTGTATGTAGTGCCAGAAGGAGGATACATTTCATTTGGACAAGTTGAAAATAACATGCTGTTCTTGTCAGTTGTCAAAACTTTTAACTCAGTCGTCGCCACACCTCAGTCACTGAATCACAGTTCCTTCCAAACCACCTTGATAGTGCTTTGATTCATTCATTTGGAAGGCGGGGATTGCAAATGATGGAATACTAATGCATAACTACATTGTTATTTAAATGAACAACTAGGTCATTACTCTCTACTATCCATGTCTCCCTTTCATACGTTCATCTTTACCAGACTTCAGCCCATATCCATCAGGATCACCTCATCACTCACTTTTTTTCAGCTCTTTTACTGCAAACAGAAATAACAACCTTTTGTCATTCTCCTGTGACTATCAAAGAAATTAGTGACTGACTAAATGCGTAAAGGACAAATCAGAATTTTTTTTTGTTGTCGAAATCTAAAAGGTATGGCTTCACATTTTGTTGGACTACAAAGAACTGAAGATAAAAGCCTGGCGTGGGATTTTTGAGTGTCTTAGTCGGAGTGTTAATTGACAAGTTGAATATCCTTTTTTGACAAGAGAAACACCTGGCTGGCATTTAAAATAAAATAATAATAATAAACAAAATAAAAGAAATTAAAAAAATGTCAGGAACTGTCTTCTCTCCTCAGTGAAGTAACATTGATAGGATAATTAGTCGATATTGGCTAGCTAAATGTCCATGTTATCTGTCATGATAGTAAGCCTATAATAGGCTATTTATTACACCAATGCTAAACATCCTAACTCATGTAGCAGCCTGAAACCATTTTATGATGGTTACCTTGAATTAGGCAAAGTGATTGATGGTGCTCCTGTAGATGTGACGTCTTATTGAAGTATTCTGTCTCGTGGCAGGTGCTTCACAAGTAAGACTTGCATGTCAGATTATCTTACCCTAAGCCGCGGCTGCCTGTAGCTTTAGCAGCACCTGAAAAAAACCCTAAACATCAAACACTGTCTTTTGCAACATTGGAAAAGTTTAGGGATTTGTCTGCTTTGGTTATCATTCAATGCCTACTGATTTTCTCATACCAAAAAAAGGTAACAGTTTTTCTCTGAAATGCAAAAAGAGGGAGTGAGCATTTGCACTTTCCATGACATTGTCTCTGATAGTTTACCCATAAACTGCAAGCTAGCCTAAGACTAGACTTAATATTAGTAAAAATATAGACACAGATATGGTTATTCTGGTACATAGCAATCTGTACATCCTTATGCATTACAGGGGAGGTGACTGCAGAAGAGCTACAGCAGCGTTTGGATGGAGCGAAAGAGCGTGTCTCTTCTCAGCCTCGCATGCAGCAGCGCTCGCAGACTGCTGACTCTGGAGAGCATCAGAGCAGTAGTGGAGAGGGAGAGGATAGAGCAGCTGCAGGGAGACGAGGAGCAGGTAGGAATGTGACTCTGACCTCTCCTGATCTGGCTTTCACTCTAAGATTTGGTATGGTCATTGTAAATTCTCTCTTTCTTTCGATTAGTTTACCATCACAGTTCTCCACTTTCTTTCACATAACATTTTCTATATATATATATATATGTATATATATATATATAAAACACAACATAATAAATTGCTCATTTTCATCAGGAATTCCATGATGCTAGATTTTATAAAGCAGTCATAGTTTTAACTTTGTGTTCTCCTTTATGCTAAATGCATGCTAGCTTCATTACAATATAAACGTGTGTATGTTTTTTACTCCTCAGGAGGCACGGAGCCCGGAGCAGAAACATCTAATGGTGATTCCTTACTGGAGTGGCTGAACACTTTCAGACGCACCGGTAATGCAACTCGCAGTGGGCAGAGTGGCAACCAAACATGGCGTGCCGTGAGTCGGACCAACCCTAACAGTGGAGAATTCCGTTTTAGCCTGGAAATCAATATCAACCATGATCAACCAGAGCCAGGAGAGCATAATGACACTGTTGACAATGTAGACACAGCTGAGCTCCCTGTGACTGCTTCCAACACAACTGACCCATCTATAGACACTGCTCCACCGCTATCCAGCACTCGCCCCTCAGCTACACCAAGGCCTACCCCATATCCCTCCCCGCGCCCAGCCATAGGAAGAAGAATGCAGACAAGGCGTACGCGTGGCAGTAATGCCACACTGTCTATGAGCCCCCCTGCACTTCCTCCTCCTCCTCCAGAGGCCACGCCTGCTGTTGCTACTTCTCAACGGAGGGGTACCACTTTGCACTCTTTAGCACCTCCCCCCACTGTCCCCAGTGCTTCTGTTAATCAAACTGCCCATGTTCAGCATCAGCTCCTGAATGTAGAAGCGGAGCAGGGGCATAGTAACGTGCCTGCTTCTTTAGACTGTCCCCAGGTGGCACCTCAGTCTGGGTTGCAAGGCTCAGCTGCAGGACGTGAAACACGTGGCAGTAGGACTCGATCACGTGGCCGTGCACGGAGGGCTGCAACAGGGAGTGGCGTTTCATCTCGCATGTCCAGACGAAGTCGTTCCCCTTTACACAGAGCATCTGTTGTCAGTATCTCTCCGCCATCTGGCAGTGGCCTCAATGCCTCTGCCATTCATACTGTTGAGCCAAGCAGCGTCACAACCTCTGTGTCGATGGAGACCGGCTCAGAACCTGCTGCTGCAACAGAGTCAGCTGTAGAGACAGTAGAACGTCAGAGTGAATCACATGTATCAGGAGCGGGAAGTTCAGCAGTGAGACGGCATCCTACCATCATGTTAGATCTGCAAGTGAGAAGGATTCGCCCTGGTGAAAACCGCGATCGGGACAGCATTGCCAGCAGAACGCGATCCCGTGCACGGGTTGCAGAGAATACTGTCACATTTGAAAGTGACAGTGGTGGATTCAGACGCACCATATCCCGCTCCGAGCGAGCCGGGATTCGCACCTATGTGAGTACGATTCGGATTCCACTAAGGCGCATCAGCGAGACAGGCCTGGGAGAACCCAACTCTACTGCTTTACGGTCCATCTTGCGACAGATCATGACTGGATTTGGAGAGCTCAGCTCCCTAATGGAGACGGAGGCTGATTCTGAAAATGTTGCACCAAGCCACGGAGATGTTGGTGGTACAAATGGCAACACCAGTCCTGTCAATAATCTACAAACAAATGAGAGTGCAACTGGCCAGCTTGGTACTGGTGAGGTTGTTCAGGAGAGGGTGGGGCTTGTGGGGAATGATGATGACCAGAATGGGCAGGCCAGACTTGGGGGAGGAATAGTGAGCACCACAGAGGGACGAGCCAACAACAGAGACACCAATAATCTAGTAGAAAATGGCACCCTACCCATTTTGCGGTTGGCACACTTCTTTTTGCTTAATGATGAAGAAGACGATGAACATCCCAGAGGCCTGACCAAAGAACAGATTGACAATCTATCAACCCGCACTTATGGTCAGGCCAGCCTGGAAGGTGAGATGGGTCGTGCATGCAGCGTCTGCATCAATGAATATGCTCAAGGGAACAAGCTGCGCCGTCTTCCCTGTTCCCATGAATTCCACATTCACTGTATTGACCGCTGGCTTTCTGAAAACAACACCTGCCCCATCTGCAGGCAGCCTATACTTGCAGTGCATCGTGACTGACCTGTTCACTCTAAAACAAAACCATCCTGCTTCTGGCTGGCTGAACTGAGCAAACCCAAGTGGGCTTTGCATGTAAATAGCTTTGATGGGTTAATTTCTTTGAAAATATCCATTATGTTGAACAAAAATGTGGAGAAAAAAAACCTATTAAATCCAGAGAATTAATAAAGGTTTATTTTTTTAGAATTTCTGTTTTCAACAGCTCGTCTATTTGCCTCTTCTTATGACCTTGGTTGCTACTCCTTTTCATAAACCTTCAGAGGTCCATATGTCATTGATGGAATTGATGCATAGGAAGCTCTGGAGCAGCTGCTAAATAGTCTCAAATTAACTCTTCGATGTCTGATACATACGACATCACTTTTCCCCAACTGGACAATGCAAATCATTCATATACTTGATTTAATCAGTATAATCTGTAAATAACTCACCAATGCTTATAAGGTTTCTCAAGTAAAACGCTACTCACATGCCATCTGCTCAGAATGGAAGCACGAAGTCAGTTTTTTTTTTTAACTTTAAAATTCGCCATTTTAGAGCTTCAACATACATTTTAAAGGGGTCTTTTACAGTTAATTAAGAAATGTATGATTTATTGTGATTTCTATGAGCTATTTGTTCAGTTCTTTAAAAAAATCTGTATTTTTTCTTTGTTAAAACCCTCATGAGGCTGTTCAGACCTGGTGTTTTTGTGTTCTGAGTGATCTGATCACTAGTGGACATCTCTAAGCTTGTATGTGAGTGCGTGGCATTAAAATACATCTCCACATGCATCTTTAGCAAACACCTGTGATCATATCTGTGACTTTCCTATGTACAAATAAATGGATCACTTTATCAGTTGGCTAAATAAAAAGTGCATAATTAAGTATTTTTTTGTAAAATTTAAACTATCAGTGAGCTGAATTATATCATTAAGACAATAACACCTTTCCTATTTTCTGGCTTGGTTTACAGCAGATTTACAATATATCAATAACATCGGTTATGTAAAAGAGGAAAGGAGTGAAAAGAGAATAAAATGGTGCTTTTTGGTGTTTATTTTTGCAGAGATCCGTGTCACTCCTCTTATGAACAAAAATACACCAAGGCTTTTAAACTCAATTTTTTTCATTTTGAACCAGTCTTTGAAGGAAAGCCTGAAAAGTAAAACATAGACACCTTTTCTTCTGTCTTTTATATATTCACAGGTTGTGTGAATCCTCTAACTGCTTTCACATCTGTGTTGTAGTGTCATCTGATTGGGTCATATAGAATGCATTATGCACCAGGTCTGAACGGGGTCCGAGTCTCATTGCAATATTGAAATCACTTGGTCATCTAATGTAATCTGCAAATTTGAAATCACAGATGTTACCCATATGAGCAGCAGAGTTCAAATGAAAGGCAGTCAAATTTTGATAATCAGGGATTCAGTCTTGTTGGTATGTGTTGTGCAATATGAAGTGAAGGAAGTATTATTTTGACATTTCATTGATGTTTACATTGTAATTCCTGGTTGTTATATCAACTTCTAAACAAAATGTCTCTTCAGCATAAAATTTTGGTGTCCTCTGAGAAACTGTTGCCATGTCATATCCCCACATGACTTTTAGGTTAACATGTCTGCTGATCAAACACCTGCAAGATTGCATTTAAAAATTAAAGTAACATTTAGTTTTTACAGTTGTCCAGCTAACATAAAGTACTTATTCATGAAACGAGTTTTGAAATGTTGTTTATGTTTATAGCATCTGCCTTGGAGTAATATATTTCTTCATTGTCTTTTATGTTTTAATTTTACGTTGGGCTACATGCACAGATACTTGCATTTCTAGTGTGAAAAGAGGATCGTGGACTCGATTCCACCATAGTCACTTTATGCTTAAACAGTCACAATAAACAGGAACTATTACATCTGTGCAGTTAATATGTTGCTATCAAAACTGCAGGATTAATGCAGTATAGTGTGTAAGATTGTGTGAGTGGTCAGTGTGTATGCTTTTATTGTTAGTGTGCGTGTTTGTGTGTGAAGGGAAGGCCTAACGTCCATAAAACCTGGTTCTGACAAACCTGTTCAGTCAGTGTCCACCTTGGAGGACACTGACTTTACCCACCTTGTGGGTAAACAGCTCAGAAGTGAATATTTATTCCTATTTAATAATATGGAAATCAGCCTTTTGAAGTATGAAATGTGACGTGTTACAATGTGATGAGAGTTAATAAAACGGATATGATGAATATGTTACTATGTAATAAATTGAAGACATCGGGTTTCACCATTGCACTTTGACAAGTGTGTAAAATGTCACTTAACATGAATGTCAGTCGTTTGTATGTCTGAAATGTGCACGTGCTACGTTCAGGGACGTTTTTACGTTAAAGATCTCGGCTTTGAACACCTTGACCAAAATAATTAAGACACGAAATTAAGTTTTCTTTTTTTCTGATTGCTAGCTGTAGTTTGCAAGGCAATTCAACAAAGTTGCCAAATTTTAATTTTAAAAAAATTACCTTTGACTTTCACAAGAACGAAATTGAATGAATAAATTGATTATAGATATTACAAATTAACTGGCGGTTTTCAACCTTGGATATGTTTTGCATCTTGTTTGAGTCATTGGAGACTTCTTACGGGCATGTTTTGGCTTTATAATTCTTCGCTACCAGATGTTTATGGTTCACTTAATTTTCGTTAAATGTCATCAATCTTTAGCCGTTAACCATAGACGTTAGGCTTAACTGACATTTTGCGTCGAGGGACCGTGACCGTGTACGCATTCCCCCGTGCGCGGACCCGCTACTTATTGACGTAAAGCCAGAGAGGACCGTAATAGATACGTAAACACTACCTTTCAAATTAAGAGTTTGTCACTAATGCCTTACGTGATTGTCATAATACTTTAAAAGTGCGTTGTTTAGTATAGGACTGCTGCAACGATCCCTTTGATTTTTATTATTTCCTTTATCACAACGTTATCCACTCTGAAATTACCATATACATAAAAATCCACTCCAAATTATTAAAGCGGTTGGAAATATCCTGTCTTGAATCACAATTGTGATCCAAATAGTAAGTACTGTGTTTTTATAGTGCTTTCTACAGATACGAGTTTAAGAGTATTCTCTGCATACAGCTACAACACAGAGACAAGGTCAAATGTTATGCAATGAGATACAGAAATTTTGTCACGCTTGGTTATTTTTCCCAGTTTAATCAAACGACTCCCAAATCTCGCTCAACGTGACCAAGGATAAAAGTTGCATACTTTATTTTGAAACAACCGGAAGTAAGACATTTTTAAGTTCGGTTAATTTTTTATGCTTGTTGAGGTTAAGTGCGACAATATCTCCGCTTTCCAACCGAGGAACGATGATTACTGAGCAGCTGCGGGTAGGACGACCGCAGCCGGGGTCCGGAGCAGCTCCCTCTCGCTGTGTAGGTGAGCCGTGAGCATGTCACCGCTCTGGCTTCCACGTCCCAGCTACACTGAGAATTGTCCACCAGCAAGATGTATTTCAACCGGAGAGGCAAGAAGATACACAGCGAGGGAGGTAAGCGAAAACCTCCCTCTAATTTTTTTTTTTTAAATTTAAATTTAAATTTCTATTGCTCGATCGGGGTTCATTCCGCCGCTAAAACCGCGACCTGTCACATAGCAAAGTGTGTATGTCGTTCATGGGCCCGTTACCCCTGGATACATGGAGGCCTGTCTGCAATAATGCGTATTTGGTATGTGCTTGGCATAATAACTGGGAACCATATTGTCGGGGACTGCGGCATGCATATGGAGTGACTTGCTGTACCGGTATGTATTCGTGGGCTTTTACTCATTATTTGTCACCGGCTGGATGCAGGGACAAAGAGGCTGCAGATGCAAAATTAAAATAAATTAATGAACAGTTATTTCCACAAATGATGATCATAAGAGAAGAGATACATGGCATGTCATGAAAACACTAATTTATATAGGAGGCGACATTACTTGATGGACTGAATATGTCATACCTAATCTTATCACTGTCATGAAGTGTTCCATGGCATCAGTTTGATATTATATAATTGTGTTGCATCATCTTGCATTGTTTTGACCTCTTTGTATTACATTGTTTTGTCCTCACCTACACTCGGGTGTTTTTTTTTTGTTTTTTTTTTAACTGATACTCATGACGAAATAGTCACAAATGGTGCCGGTTGAGCAGTTTTCCACGCAGACGTCCCAGCCTAGCGCGTGCAGAATCAATCCTATAACAGCCTATTACCTCTCCGACTTAAAGACCACGTGACCACCAAAGGAGCGCACCTTCTGGGCCGTCCGGAAATGAGCCTTACCACACTTGAAGCAATCCCAAACATCATATAATTTCTGTCAGCCGCTGTTGAAAAAGTGGATCATCTCACTACACCAGAAAGGTCAGGCGTCCACGTGAAGACTATACAAAACACGGAGAGTAATTTGCTGTGGGTTAATACCATCTAACAAGGTCTAGTTAACCTAGTATTTAAACAAGGTGCTGTTTAAAGTTGAGGCTAGAATAGCTTGTTTCACACGTGGAAAAAAAACACACATTTAATTTGATTGGTCTGGAAGAGAGGAGCATGTGTTTGTCTCATCCAGTGGCTTCTAATTGTGGCTGGCACATATTGTCAGGCTGCTTAGTTTTGGTTGTTGTTTTGTGTGTGTGTGTGTGTGTTTGTGCGTTTGTGTCACTGCATGTCTTTTTCAGCTTCCAGAAATAGAAAGAAGTGCAAATTGTGAGGAAAGATGAGCACCAACTAGGTCGCTGAGTTTTTCAGGTTAGAGGTTCCCAGATATATATACATTTTAATATTAATAATGATGATTACAAGAATAATACCAAGAGTTCAAAGCAGCAATATTCAAAATTGGCATCCATGACCTTTTGACCATAAGGACTGTGGCTTTTATAATTAACTTTATTTGTATTCCTATCTTTAAATTTGAATGTCAGATTACCTCTCAGTAAATAATTTGCTTTATTTCTCTTCTCATTGTTTACATCAGACCTGTTAATAACCTTCTATTACTCAATTTACTTATTGATTTTATTGGCTCTAAGAGTTCCGTTTCTGTTTCAACTGCTTTCACGTGGAAAACATATATGGAAAAGGAAGAGTATCCCAGTAATTGTATACTGTAGTGTTCCCTCCTGGGTTCTTCATGTTCCCTGAACTGTAATCTCTTGGAGCCTGACCTCTTGATTCTTTGCTCCAGTTAACGAGCTGCGTCTTCCCAGGGGGTGACGTCTACAGTTCCCAATCTGTTACATACGTTCACAAACATTCAAAAACACAAACTGTTATGTCTAGATTTAAGAATAATATACATATTTCAAGACAGAAACTATTTAAAACTACCTTTTTGGTGATAAATTTAAAATCCATGAAGCAACAGAGGTTCAGAGAATGTAACATATGTCTGGTTCAATTTTTTTTAATGAATTTATAGATAATAAAGCCAATGACTTTTAATATGTCTGTCTTCCAATTTTTACAGATTAGCTTGGACAGTCTTCAGGATTTGTCTTTAGAGAAAAGGTCATATCCTGTATCATTGTTTATTTGTCTTGTTTATGTAGCCCGGCCAACTGTCACCGGTACATCTGTTTTGGGAAGATAATGACTGGTCCGAATGGTTGCCAAGCTACTGAAGGTGCAGTTTGGAAGATATGGAGAGGACTCCTGCAGTTGACAAACAGTTTATTTACACGAGCTGGCCATGAGGGGGCGCTCATGGACAAGCTACAAGGTTTTGTCTTTCTTGGGGCAGCTCTATAGGGATACATCTTTCATATGCAGGCATATATCTCATTTCACTATAAATGCTTTCAATTAAGGGCACATTGAAGAACAGTTAATGTCCTCCAGCAGCGCAGTCTTGTCCAGTGTTTGTGTATTGACTTGTTGTCTTATGTGTTGTTTTCTCCTGCCGCGGCCTGTCTTTGCACCCACAGAGCAGTTAGTGTTGACCACCATTAGACAGGAGGCTTCTGAACTGCAAGACCCAAGCCTGGGTACCAGCGCTACCATGCGTTCCCGCCTCGCAGACAGGTTTGACAAAAGTGAGTTTGCTCAACTGAGACTGGATGATGTCCCATTTGTGTCCGGAGTCCCAAGGTGCATGTGCCAACAGCTGTAATGCGCAATGGCTAGGAGAAGGTGTCTCCCAACTCCCAGCCCTCTAGAGCTACATTGTGGAGTTAGTTTGTGTTTATAGTTTTCGGCTGAAAAGGTTAAGACATAATGTGGACCCTGTATAATATGTAGCTCCTTGGGGCCTGGAGTGACGAATGCTGTGCAGGGTATCACCCTCTCACTGCATGGGCACATCGGTAGTAGTAACCACTTGCACCAGACCCTGCTGGTGAGGAAAGACAAATATATGTAAAAGTTTGAATATAAATGCATGCATGCTGCAGAAGAGATTACATGCATGTATGGACATGGCATGCCTGAATAGAGCGTATACATGAACACTGCTGGATGCATGCACGGCTGTGAGCTGGGTGTAGAGAAGCAGAGAGGAGCAGCTGCATGTTGGGGTCTTCCGTGTTTTCTTGCATTAAAATATGCGCATTCACCTGTGTTTACATGTGACTGGAGAAAGTGTGGATCAGTGTACTCATGTATGCATTTGGTTACTTTAGTATAATTTATGCTGGTGCACGTTGCACCTGTTGGATTAACAGGTTATGGATTAGCAGTGGGTGAAGTTGCCGAGCAGACACACAGAGGATTACCATGCTCGCTCACTGCTCACTTTGCGTGTAAGAGGCTTTCTTTCTTTACTTCCTCCTCTGGTAAGGTGGCAAATGGACGCTCAGGGGTTGATGGCAACCAGGCTGGCCTGGACCTTGAAATAGGGCCCTCTGGTCACCTAGGAGACCAGGGCAGCTATGGGACATAATGGTCGCAGAGGCAGACGGCGTTCTGTTGGTAATGTGTTCCCGACTTCAGAGCATTATCGTGGGATGGACAGAGGCATATAAGGGAGGAGGTTTTAAAATGTTTTAAAGTGAATGCAGTCGGTGGGTGACGGGGCTTTCAGGATAATTCAATTTCACCTGATAATACATTGTCACACTATAAATGTGGTTTAATTTTTTTTTTAAATTAAAGTTATACTTTGATGCCAAATATTGCCATCTATTTGATATAAAATCCAAAGAACAACTCCTGCAAGATATCGAGCTTTCCTTTTTCTATTTGTTTTTTAACCAATATAAAACAAATGGCATTAGAAAAATAAAGTATCAAGTGCAAATGGTGAAAAATAATGTGAATTAATTTCATATTTTTGTTAAGTGAAATGAAAAATCTGCTCATTCAACTTGATCGTGCATCCGAAATATCTGTGCTCTGTCGATTGAGCAATAATTATGACAGGCCTAGTTGATGGTTGTGTTTTAGTGTTTACCTCAAGAGCACTTTAGCAGAACTTGTGGATGACAGGCGACTGAAACCGGGGACTTTTCTGTTCACAGTGACTCTATATGTTGCTGTTCTGTTTCGCTAAACCAGTGAAGTCAAACATGCTGGGATTATGATGCATACTTAGATTTGTGAGTAGACCTACGATCTTTGATCATTTTTCAGGTAATAAACACATGGAATCCCCAGAGTGGTTTATGAATCAACATCTGGGGATACTTGTCGCCGTCTCGCTACAGCTGTCATTATGATGTTTAGCTCTTGCCTTTCTGGCCCATTTCATGCCTGCGCTGCACGATTTGATTAAATGTGTAAGCATCTCTGAAGCTACTTTTGTTCCTTATAAATATACAGCTGTGGCAGCTGCTACTGCTGTCACTGAGGAGGGCCACTGAGGGTAGCGGCTGTCTGGAGTGAAAGCTCCGGCTCAGCACCAAAGCAGAGTGCCTGGTGAAATATGTTCTGCCATGCTGGAAAATGTAGATGAATTATGCAGCTTGTGAGTATCTATTATTCAGTAGCCCTGGCTTCTTTTTAACAGAAAGTTTGGCACAAGGCCTTCCCAGCCCAAAATACAAACGTTAATACCTCATATTAAGAAATAAAGCATACGGTCAATGGCGTGTCATTCATGGCACATGTATGTTGAACTTAATTGTCTGAAGTTTCAGACTGGATTTCCTTTGTTTTAAACCTCTGAAACAGATTATTCTATCAGATTATCAGGTTAATTACATTCGGCCTAATAGACTTGTAATGACATCAGGAGACATTTGGGTACGTTAGCGAAAAGCCTTTACTTGGAATGGCTGAAATTTTAGCTTTGGAGGTTTTTTGTTTTGAGGAAGGGAGACATGGTTTGCTTAATACTCAGCAACCAGATGGGTAGCTGATGGAATCTAGCTCGCAAGCTATGAGATCAGAGTGTTGAGTGCGGCTCAGTCTAGTCTTACCTGTTCTGGCTGCAGGTTATCAGACCTTCTGTGTCTGTCTGTCTATCTTAGAGGCTTCATGTGTAACTGACTCGGCTAAGCATTGCTGGGGTTTGCTGCTGACTCATCATTGAACCATCAGTAATGAGTTACGGAGGCAACTACGCCTCTACCCCATCAGAGGCGAGTAACAGAGGCATTGATCTCTTCAAAAATGAATTATACCTGAAATATGGTGCTGAGAAAGCCATTATATTGATTCTTTTAGTAAAGTGGAGCCCGTCGGGGTTAGAAAGTGGACATATGGATGGACGAAGTGTATTGTGTTAAATTTTCCACAAGCTTAGAAATAAACAGTAAGTTAGAGAAAACTTTTTAACACAGAAACAAAGAGCTCTAAAAGAAACAGTTGCTTGATGATGTTATAGTTGATAGGCGTTCCCTTTTTCTTTTGTTAAACCTTCCTTAATCATTCCCTCACAATCATTTGCTATCTTGGGTGAACCAAGGGACATTTGCAGTGGAGAATGCTCAGCTGTGATAGTGGCTTACAGCTTATTTTTGTACAGAGTTAATGGCCTGGTCATAGATGGCTGTTTGTTATCAGATTGCTTGGACAGACTTTGACCCTTGCTCTGTGCATTGCACAGACACATTAGTTTCTCCTTATGAAGAAAGTGGATAGATCTTCTACCTCCAGATCAAAATCTGCTCTTATGCTGTTAAGTGCAAACATACATGACTCAGCGCACAAAGGAAGATGGTTATGATGGCACAACCTGTAAATGAGTCCAGCGGACTTACTTCTGTGGAATTTTGCAATTTCTCGCCCACTCCAGAGTCTCCGGCGTGAGTGGGATATAATGACGTTAACCTAATTTTGGTTATTGACAAGGGTGGAGAATAACATGCCTGCTGTAGCATTGTATTGCTGCAGAAATGGGGTTTTGAGACTGTGGAAATTCAATATGCGAAACCCTGCCAGTGCTTATTCTTTTTTCAATTATTCATCCAATCAATCTGTTGTTTTCACTCACAGGCCCACCCATTAGGTGGAGACACAATACATTGATCCTGAGAATGATATCATTATTTCAAACATTAAGCCTTGGCATAACTTCAAACGGGTGCTTTATAATGTCACCGATCTAATTGCATGTTTACAATTCAACCTAACCTGATGTCTCAAACGCTTCTTTCTAAGGACATGGGTTAACACACGCAAAATGATATATTTCGCAACAGATGCAGTGTGACGCACTGTGCAAGATAATGGCAAAAAGGTGTGAATAGCAGAACCATGTAGGAAGTAACAGTTGATGTTGCAGGGGCATTACAGTAGCGAGAACATGAAGTGATCTCCTGAGGGATGACTCTTGACTTACGGATGTCATTTGACCCATCTGTGCCTGACCGCAAGACTCGAGGCGATTTCAGGCTGCTGGCCCTTTAAAAGCGGATCCCCGGCGTCGCTCCTCCGCAGCGCCGAAGGAGCTCCGGATGGCTTCCCCCTCATTGTCCTAGCTCTTGACGACGAGGAAGGAGATCGCCTGGATAACCTCTCCCAGAGGCGGTCCGAGGGCAGATGACACGGCCCCACGGGGTCACGGGACACTTTCTTTCTTTCACCGGGACCGGTATATTTCTATTCAACAAAGCCGAAGACGGAGCCGGGGAGACGCGGGCGCTGCTGCTGGTGCTGCTGCTGCATGCGTCCTCGCCCAGGTCCTCCGTTGTTCCGCCAGCTGAGCAAACTGAAGCAGTCGGACTTGTTTGCATTCCTCTCACTCTTGTCAGCTGACCCGCATCGAGGTACCTGCGCTTGATGCGGGGAAACGGCGCGCTCTCGGAGCTCGTGCGGGGGTGAATGAGCGGAGATCACGACGCTCGGAGTTGACAAAGACAGACAGGCGGGGAGGCAGGGAGTCTGCAGCAGAGGAGAGGACGCGTGCTGCGTCCCCCTCCTCTCACTTGTGCTGGATGAGCCGCGTCCGGCGCTAAAGCGCGCAGCTTTCCCGGCGCACAAGCGACCATACCAACAAGTTGAGCGGTTGATTTGAAAAAAAAAAAAAACCGCACCAACCCGGTGTGTTTGTTCGCCATTGTGCATCCCTCAGCACATCCATTATACGCGGGGGGTCCCGTGGGCGTCGTGAAACGCGCGTGTGCGCATTTACGGGACGCGAAAAACGGAGAGGGAAGGGAGGGGGGGTGGGTGTTTATGTGGGGAAAACGTCATCGACCCGACCCCACCGGCTTCGGGATAGTAGTAGCCGCTCGTGCGCGCTCTTGAGCCACAAACCACGTCTCCCATCTATGTGTCTCTTCCACCCTTCCTGTCTGTGTCCGTCTCTGTCCGTCTCCCACTCACACTCAACGCAGCCTCGCCTCTCTCCCATCAATCCAACGGTGCAGGACCCTCTTGCTCGTCCGCCGGTTACCGGAAGGCAGACGATGAGATGTCCGGGACCACTTCCCAGGCGGAGCCCGTAGATGCCACGGCGAGGACGGTGCTGCTCAACCGGCCACAGAACACCAAGTTCTGCGACAACCATGTCAGGTAAGTGCCACTCCTAGCTTCTCAGTTTGGATGCCTGCAATTAACTTTTGATACTTTTTTTTTTTTTCCTTCTCCAAGAGGGGACTTTGCTCTTCTTCCACTAGCAGCAGAGAGCCGCATGCCCATCAAGATAACAACACCTTTTCCTTATTTATGAGGGAAGTCATTCAGAATAACATTAAAACAACAAACTTATAGTAGCATAGTTTCTTTATTTTTGTATATTTTTTGTTTAGAAGAAAAAATATGTTTCATTACTACTTTTTTTTTTTTTTTTAAATCTTCCAACTTTTTTATTCCTAGAGTATGGTGAGTTATAGATACCCTGCGCCCTGTTAAAAGATGAACCAGGAGTTGTAGATGTTTGCACATGGAGGTTTAGATTTGCAGGGTTGAAGGACGGTCTCTGACAGCCTGTTTGCATGTGTCAAGCAGACTTTGGACTGTTAATGTGCAGTTTTGTTTCTCTCTTAAATGTTTTCCTCTCTTTCCATTTGTTCCAATCATATAACAGGAAACTCTGTTTTTGTTTTTGAAATGTTCATAGCTTCATGGATAATACTATTGATAAGACCCCGTAATGACGGTCCTGTTCAGTGATTATTTTTACCTCTGCAGCTGCCCCAGGAGCCGTGGACAACATATGTCACTTCCTCAGAAAAGAGCCGGGCTTAACAATGCAACACGGCTGCGTTGCTTAATCAATGCATCCTCGTGTATATTGAAGTGTGCCAGTGAAATTAAAGGAACAACACACGTGTTTTGATGAATTACAGAGAGCAGCGTAGCAATGCTGATTTTATTTTTTTATAGGTGTGTTCCGCTTTATAGAAATTGCGAGGAAATTTTGTGTCGTGACTGTGCCTCGGTGTCACTGAGGATAAAAGCTGTTGAGTCAGACTTCAGCGCTCAAAGACTGTAAGTGTGACCTTCTGTGATCTGGACAGCTTGGGACAGATAAAGTTCACTCAAGTGCAAATCTCTGCACCTTTCTCTCCTAATGTACTCAGGTGATCCCTTTCGTTGGGCATTCAGTATCTCACTGTCGAGATGTTTGTCTTGAGCCAAACGGCGTATACTGTTCTGAAGAGTCTTTTTATTTATTATTTATGTGTTTTTAATCAACATCATCCCAGCTGTCATCGGCATGGGCTCAACTGTTGTAGGAAGTGGCAAGTCAGTATAATTGTGTAAGAGTTTGTTTGAAATGGACTGCAGCTGTCTACATGTTCTGTAACTGGAAAGATTATCATCAGTTGTTGTTGCAAGATTCAATTCCACATTTGAAAGAGGCAGTTCCACTTCAGTGCAGGAGATTAAAGTGGGCATCTCCGGGCTCATTTGATTAGATCACGTGTGGAGATACAGCCCTATACAGTCTGATTGGAGTGCCAGGAGCACCCTGGCTCAGGAGGGAAGGCCTTTGATGTGTTCCTGTAACTTTTAGTGTGTGTTTTAAAGCTTCAGTAGCTCTATTGATTTTTTCTGAGATTAAAGCGTTTTTAGCTCCTATCTGTACACTCATCTAAACTCTTCTCCATTTGTCAGCTATTCCATTTCTGTGTTCTTATGTCTTTCAGTGTTAGTTTTTTTTTTTTTTAAATGCGTCACTGGATCATCAGACCCATTGTTTTCTGGCCTGCAATGTACAGCACAAGAAACATTGTTTTTTATTAAAACACAGCAAAGCCGCACAGCTGCAGGAGAGCATCACCCCTACAGCCAACAGCTGTTAACACCACCAGTCAGTTGGAGATCTTTACGATGAAAAATAACAACCAGATGTTTTGCACTTTATTATTTTTTTTCCTTGAAGCAGTGGAAACATGCGTGTTGCTTTTTTTGCGGAGTCTAGTATCACTTGTCTTTGATTAGATTAAGGCAACTTTATCTACTGGATCATAGGTGTAGTATCACTAGCTCTGGAGTATCCGTAGCATCAGGGTCAGGACACCACGTGTCCCTGTGCCAGACCAACAGCTGTTGCTCCTCTGGTTTTTCGTGTAATGACCTCCTCTTAGTATTCCGTGTCTCTGTGAGTAAGGCATCTGGGGGGGGAAAAAAAGCAGATATGGGTTCATCTCCTTGGAGATCCTTAACTGCAGCGGGGGAGGGCCTGTGTGTGTGTGTGTCTTTTGCAATTTGTTGCATGCACTCTATGCACTCACGCACACAAACAGACACCATCCATTACGGGAGAGCCATTGCAGAAGCCTTTACTGAGGCCACACAGGAAAACTAAAAACAAAGCAGTCTCGACTCAAAGGTTGACTTTATTTTTAGCTTCCCTAAAAGCTCTTACTGTAGCTTCTGGCTATATTGAGGATAATCGATAGAGCTGTCTATTCTATATACAGTTGACTGACAGTAAGGTTGGGGTTGCCAAGGGTTTTTTTTGTTTGTTTTTTGCTATTTTCCAGGGTTTTGCATCTAAATTTAGTGCCTTGGATCAAAGATCTTGATCTATTAATAGGTGTGATGTGTGTTCATCAGATAACGGCTCTGTTTACCCTCTCTGAGCACCTTTGAGCGTGCCTAATAGATTTTCAAGTGCCGTTAATATAAAAACCTACATGATGCGCTTTTTTATTCAGCCTTTAATGTAATGCTGCTTTAGTGTGCTAAGTAAAAAAGAAATCTTTACCACACAATTTATGCATGAATTCCTGGAAACGCTAATGCACTATCGGCCTCCTCATCCTCATGCCTGAACGGCAACAAAGTTCCAACTCCTCTTTGTTTTGGATTCTCCCTGCAGTACCACCAAATATGGGATTCTCACCTTTCTGCCCCGGTTCCTCTACGAGCAGATCAGGCGGGCAGCTAACGCTTTCTTCCTGTTCATCGCACTCATGCAGGTAAACTCCACACACGGGACCAGTCGTCAACAATGTTGGCACAGCGGGCTGCAGCTCTGGTTTTAGTTGGATTCTGATACATCCTGCAAGGTCTACTTTGAAACATTCAGGCCCAGCTGTTCTTAAAATGCAACATTATAGATTTTGAGAGTTCTGCTTTCAAAGACCAATATCTTAGACTTGGCCGAGCTCCTCTAGAACTCAGAATAATCAAAGTTCTTCCTCATGTCAATACTTCGGCTCTGCACCAGGTTGCATAAAAATCAGCCTGAGCTTGAAATCCTGCTCAGGCTTGACAGATACCTTTGCTTTAATATATGATAGGGTCTTCTATTTGTTACATATTTGTTGAAATGTGAATGTTAAATGAGTATAGTCGTGGGTTTATAATCAGTTTCAGAATTATAAAGGCTTTTACCCATAACATTTTATAGTCCCAGAGCATGGTTTAGACTTTCCTAACGAAGAGAAATGCTGACTTAAGAAGAAATTTCCAAATGAATAACAAGTATATTTTCCTTACTTTATTCACCTGTTGCCTGGCTGATAAATCATTTCCCTGTTTTTCCTGTAAAAAAATGGTTAAATGATTAATTAGACTCATTATTACCTGCTTCTCTGCTTGATTTGAACGAAAGACGGGATCAACATGCACGCAGACAAGCAATTATCAAACACACATGACTTCCCAAAATACTAAACAAGTGCTCCATCATAGCTATTACCGTTATTGTTCATTATAAATGCTCTAAATCACTTAATGCTCCCTATTAGCAGAGATATTTGAATATTGACTCTCGTTTCTCATCAGCAAATCCCTGATGTATCACCGACTGGTCGTTACACCACCCTGGTTCCACTCATATTCATCCTCACCGTGGCTGGGATTAAAGAGATCATAGAGGACTATGTGAGTGTCGCAGCAGAAGTTGAGCTCCGCTCCGAAATGGTTTTTACATCTTCTTAAAGTAGGGTCTCTTTATATGGTTGTCTTAAAAGCTGACGGATGTCCCTCTGACTTATTACAGAAAAGGCACAAAGCAGACAACACAGTAAACAAGAAGAAGACAACAGGTATAATGAGTGCCTGGAACCGTGCATCAACTGTCTGTTCGCTTTTCCCTGAGTGTGCTCGCCTCTATTTGCTTGGGTTTTGTTTTCCTTTCATGGCTGGGTGAATAGCTCTTGTCTGTCAGTCATTACCGTGTGTTCCACTCAGCTCCAGACAAAAGTTTAGTGGCCATGAATACTGTATGAGACCTGCTCTATAGGCTGACTGATGGCTGTGTTGTCCTTGCCTCTTAGTGCTGCGGAGCGGCGCCTGGCAGACGATCATCTGGAAACAGGTATCGCTATCATAACAACACACTTCATCCTGGGCGCCCCCTCATGTGTCACCTCTGTTGTTTCTCTTTCAGTATGATAGCTAATTTCACCATATCTTACTGGCATATATGACATGAAATAGATCTAGAAGAGCTGCACCTTTACATCGAAGAATTCTGAAAATGGTAGATATGCAACTGAAACTAAATTAAAGTCAGAACATCAAAAAAATGGTAATACAATGAGGAGTATTGGATTATTTAATAATGCACATTAGTAAGTTAGGATCATCTGTCCTTGGGTTACCTGAGCCAAGTGAATCGGAGGTTGTATGAGCGCATTATTCAAGTGCAGTACAGTGTGACACTTTCTTCAGATTTGGGTTTCTTGTTGAATGTGCTCATTAGCTGAGCCCAGCTGTGTATGGCCTTGCTCCATTAGGTTGAATCAAATCAAATTTGCGTCCCCATTACGTGGGTGACAAGCGTGTTTAGCAGGAATTAGTCTGCATTGTTGCTAACTGTCACGGTAGATGAGGGAATTTGTTCCCACCGCTGTTCCATCTCATTAATGTCTGTTTTTGTGGAGTATCAGGATGTATGGTTAACCTAAAAGTGTTCAGTTTTCCATTCATATTTTAGCTTCTTATGTTTGCATAAGGTGTTATATGTTTGCATACATCTTATGTGGATTGGAAAGACTGTTTTCAATTATTTAAGACTCAAAACGTCTAATTTATGCTTCGTGTGTGAATGCTAATTGCACAGTGTGAGATCAGCAGAGAAGTGTTTTAGCAGAAAAACAGTCGGCATAAAGAAAAGTCCGACAAGGAAGCAGTGATGCTGCAGGTATCTGTTTTTGGAGTTGGAATATATGTACTTGATAGGATAAAAATGTCTTACTGCTTCTTTCAGGTTAACATGCTGAAGATCATCGTTGATGAAGCATTTTACTGTCTTTTAGTTTGTCCACATGCATCCCTTCTAAAATAGTTATGTGCTTCTTTCTTCAGAATATCATACAGAGAAAGTTTGTCTTTTTTTTTTTTTTTTGCTTCATACGTAAAGTCAAAGTTGTTTCCTGTTTTCGAAGATTACCATTCACAAAGATTGTATTGTATTGTGTGTCCTTGAATGAAGTCGGGCTACAAATGCCATGTAAAGAAATTAACTTTGAGAAACTTTTCTTCTTTGCTCCACCTTTTCTTTACTAATAGCTACATACTTGTAATCCTTAAATCTTATTCCGATCTGTCTCTGTTGCAGCCTAATTAAAGCAGTTAAAGAAATGCATCGCTGTGCTCATTGCCGTGCTGTCTCAGGTCTTCCTCTCTCTGTTCACTACACTCTTTCAGGTCACTGATTAACCTGCCTGTTGTTACCTTTCCCTTCCCTTACCCTTCACCTACTTCCCCATCCCCTCCTTTTTTTTTGTTTTCTCCCTGTCGCCCTTCCTGTTTCTTCGCTCTCCTGATGTTGCACCGCTGCATCCTGGCCTCAAGGTGGCAGTAGGTGACATAGTGAAGGTGACCAATGGCCAGCACCTTCCAGCTGACATGGTTATAGTATCGTCCAGGTCAGACTTTTGTGTGTGTGACTGTGTATGAGCATGCATGAGCATTTTGTGTTTGCCTACTAATTCACTGATCGCATCTTATTAATTCATTCTAACAATTTGTCAGTCACTACCTTTAACAGCTTCCATTTATGATTGTGGCAGTGATGGTTTATTTTAGATAATATTTTTAGTTATGTGAATATAAACATTTTACCTAACTTTTTAAAAACTTGTTTCTCTTTAATTAATAGATTCTTAAGTGTCGCAAATACATATAAAGCTCAATTTTAAAGCATGAAAGTTTGTAGAGCAAGCAAATATTTGATGATAACATGAACTATATCAAAAAGACTAATTAAACAAATTCCTCAGTTGATTACATGATACCAAAGACAGTCATTTATACAAATAATTTCAAATCTCTTGGTATTTCGTTGCAACCTTCTCCACAGTGAACCACAAGCCATGTGCTACACTGAGACGTCTAATTTGGATGGAGAAACCAACCTGAAGATCAGACAGGTATGAAATCTCCGCTTGAGTGCTTAGACTACACACAGATGATGAGGAACGTCATCCCTGATTTTTGTCTCTCAGGGTTATTTTCCTATTTCTACCCCTAATCAATAGCGGTGTTTATGTTTGCTTTTCTATGATATGCTTGGCAAACGTTCCACATCAATAAGCCATCGCTGACTTTCCTTGTTGTGGTTATGCATTTCCAGGGTCTTTCCCTCACAGCTGGAGTCCAAACTCTGGAGGATTTAATGGCTCTGTCTGGCCGTTTAGAGTGTGAAGGCCCCAACAGACACTTGTATGACTTCACTGGTACTCTGCGGCTGGAAAACCAAAAGTGAGATGCACTTATACAATTTTAGGGTTGAATGAATAATCCTTTGGGTGTTTGTTTGCTTTACCTGTTTCTAGTTGAAGACTGCAGGTGTAATGTTGATTAAATGGTTTTGTGCAAAGCATGTATGCCCAGTAAAGCTGAAGGACCTGACATATCTTCAAATTTATGGCTCCAGAATCCACCTCAAAACATAAAATGTCTCATCAACATCTAAATTCCTCAAGATTTAACATGTAGAGCTCTATGAAATTAACTTTAAGGTAAAAAAAAAAAAGAAAAGTGT
The DNA here is from genome assembly GCA_028564865.1 of Zenarchopterus dispar. Lineage (NCBI taxonomy): Eukaryota > Metazoa > Chordata > Actinopteri > Beloniformes > Zenarchopteridae > Zenarchopterus > Zenarchopterus dispar. Next base: position 8,533,839 of record JAOWBL010000013.1, read on the forward strand.
AAGAAGTGTCTTAAGAGAGAGAAAGCTTGGAATGAGCTTAAAAATCTAAATTTATACACCCATATTTGTGCCTCTCACTTCTTTCCCCTCTCAGTCCAGCACCACTAGGTCCAGACCAGGTGTTGCTTCGAGGTGCTCAGCTCAGGAACACACAGTGGGTCGTGGGAATCGTTGTCTACACTGGCCATGACTCTAAACTAATGCAGGTAAGTTCAGGTAGTAAGGTTTGTATCAAATGTCCAACAGGGAAAGGCTGAATGTACATTAATATTTTATTTATTTCAAAAGATAAGGTTTAAATAGTCCTTTTGCGTGATCTTTTTCCTCTCAATAGACAACATTGTAACTCACCAAAGCAGCTGGTGTTTCTAGCTTATTACTCCTCGATCTGTCCTCCTCCTAGAACTCCACCAAGGCGCCGCTGAAGCGCTCTAATGTGGAGCGGGTGACCAACATGCAGATCCTGGTCCTGTTTGGCATCCTGCTGGTCATGGCTCTGGTCAGCTCTGTGGGCGCAGCCATCTGGAACAAAGAACACACAGATGAAGCCTGTTGGTACCTGTCCCGAGCTGGTGAGACAACATACACCATACTTCCCGGCCAGCCGCTTCGGTCTCTTTGTGATGCTGCCGTACAGCTTACGGTTCGTAAATGGGGGAATTTGTGTGTTTGTGACATCAGATGACATCTCTACCAATTTTGCATATAACCTGCTGACGTTCATCATCCTCTACAACAACCTGATCCCCATCAGCCTGCTGGTCACTCTGGAGGTGGTGAAGTTCACGCAGGCCCTTTTCATCAACTGGGTACGACTCATCTGTATTTTCTACTGCATCCCCAAATATAGGATCTAAGCGGTGCAGTCTTTATGACAGTTGGGATTTGATTTGTCCTCAGGATGTGGAGATGTACTATGCAGAGACAGACACACCAGCCATGGCTCGAACATCCAATCTCAATGAAGAACTGGGCCAGGTCAGTTCTTGACACCTTCTCTTAATTAGTGACTGCAAAACAGAAGTGTCCATAACAGCCTTTATACGCCCTATTAGTAATATAGGACTAATAAAACCTACTGTTTGTTTTCATTACCACCAGTCTCTGCCTTTTCCAGGTGAAATATCTGTTTTCCGACAAGACGGGAACCCTGACCTGTAACGTCATGCACTTTAAGAAGTGTACCATCGCGGGAATCACGTATGGGTCAGTCATCTTGGATTCAAATTAGATTGCAGCTTTTAAATTCACTTGTAAAACAAGCATCCTAATAAGAGCTTGGAACGCCACTAAACTCCTCTGCTGTTTCTGTCTCTAACTCACATTTCAGACTAATGTGACTAAGAAGGGTCTGTTACCGTGTTTAGTGTAGTCTTGCATGTTTTAAAAAAGGAACTAATCAGCCTATGTCTTTGAACTGCTTCCTGATGCATTTCCACCTCCTTCATGACCGCAGCCACTTCCCTGATCTTGACTGTGACCGTTCAATGGAGGACTTCAGGTGAGTGACCCCTCTGCTCTTCTCGCCTGTCTTTCTCTTTCTAAAGTACTTATTTTCATTTTCTGCTTTGCACATTCCCTAAATGAACGCACTCTGTGTGTTAATCAAGCAGCAAAAAAATAGTTTCTCATAATTGAATGCCATTTGTTTAGAGCTGTAACTTAAATAATCTCTCACTTATTTATTTATTTGCTTATTTTACTCTTTCTTAGCAATCTGCGGTCCAACAGCAACAACTCTACAGAGTTTGACGACCCAAGTCTCATTAAAAATATTGAGAAGAACCATGTAGGTACCCAAGACTTTTGATAACTTTTGTTTGAAGTTAGCTGACTGCCTAAGGTGAGCTAGAAGTTGCAGCTAAAGGGTTGATTCACTCTTTGTGTGTGTGTGGGGGTGTGTGTGTGTGTGTGTGTGTGTGTGTGTGTGTTCAGCCTACATGCCCCCAGATCTGCGAGTTCCTGACAATGATGGCAGTGTGTCACACGGTGGTCCCAGAAAGGGAGGATAACCAGATTGTCTACCAAGCATCCTCACCGGATGAAGGAGCGCTTGTCAAAGGTGCCAAAGGACTGGGATTTGTTTTCACCGCCAGGACCCCCGACTCAGTCATCATTGACGCTGTAAGTGTGACCTTATCCCACAGCCCTCTGCTGCATTTTGGGTCAAAGCTGATTTTTTTTTTTTTTTTTTTTTCTGTGTTTTTTCAGAGAGGAAAAGAAATGAGCTATGAGCTACTCAATGTGCTGGAGTTTTCCAGGTGATCCAGTGTGAAATGCCATCTTGCTAAGTTAAAGACTTTGGATGTAAGGCTGTGTGTTAAACCTGGACTGTTTGTTTGTTTGTTTGTTTTCTCCTTTTCCTCCAGTAACCGTAAACGCATGTCTGTGGTGGTCAGGACACCCAGTGGGAAGCTGCGACTGTACTGCAAAGGAGCTGTATGTTTATCCCATTGTTAGTATCGTCCCAAACGTTGTCACATATTTAATTTAATGCACTTGGTTTTTTTTTTTCAGGATAATGTTATTTTTGAACGCCTGAATGAAGCCTCTCAATACAAAGAACTAACTATTGCTCATCTGGAGCAGTTTGCTACTGAAGGTAAGAAAAAAAAAAAAGAAGAAAAGCTTTTTCTGGTGTATTGATCTCCTCATAGATCCACTTCCATTAGCCACATTAGCTATTCTTTTGTTTTTTCCTAAAGCTTCAGGTTTAGCTTTCTAATTTAAAAGTATAAGATTATTCACTCTTACTTGCAGGGGAAAAAAAGTTGTTTTTCCAACTACAGTATTTATCATCACCCTCCTTCCTTCTATGTAGGCTTGAGGACACTGTGTTTTGCGTATGTGGACCTGGAAGAAGGCGAATATCAGGAGTGGCTGAAGGAATACAATCATGCCAGCACCGTACTTAAAGACCGCGCTCAAAAACTGGAAGAGTGTTATGAACTTCTGGAGAAGGTAGAATTATCATTTTATCTGGGCCATGTTTTTTTTTTTTTTGGTCTTTTGTAAGTGTCTTGTTAAAACTTGCAAGTGTTACAACATCCTCATTTTAAGCTTTTATTCCTTTTTATTTTTAAGCTGTTTAATGTTGTCTGGTTTTTGCTTTTGTGTGTGTAGGTGTGATCGTGGAGATGCAGACTAAGTTTGTCGGGATTATTGATTGATTTAACTTGATTTCATTATTAAAAAAGAGTGTAGATTTCTAGTGACCGACAGTCTTTCTTTTTGCTTTTTATTTTTGCTGTAAATTAATCACAAATATAGATCAATATGTGAGCAGAAACACACACTACTTGCTAACCAGCAGATGGCAGAGTGGTTCCATTGATTACCATCCTTTCTCTCCCTTCATTAATCATCAGGTCCTTGGATTGCTGTAGATGGTTAGATTTGGCCTTTCAGTGTGTAAGAGTTTTTTTTCTTTTTTTTTTTTTCACTTTTTATACTTTTGTACTTGCGTTGTTGTGTTTGATCTATGTTAGTTCAAAAGGCAAAGTATTATCACGTCAGTGGTTAGAAAGGTACCTTTATTGAGGTAAAATGTAAAAAGGCGAACTGTGAGTTGTGGAAAGCAAAGGTTTAAAGGAGAGTTAAGGTGAGAAAAGTACATGAGGGGATAAAAAGAGGAAGCAGGAGGAGGAGGCGAGCCCTGACTGGGAGACCACAAGGGTAATTATCTGCACCAGCCTGCCAAGAGCCCAATAAAACTGGAGTCAACAACACTGTTGTGTTAACATGTGTGTTTCTGTGTGTCTGTGTGTGTGTCCAACTGTGTCTAATGAGGGCATGCATGCATTTTAATGCTGAACAAATTAAAGCAGGGGCAGAGGGGTGGAGGGGAGGGTAAATGGGTTAACTCTTGGCACCTAGAAACAGCACTGGGGTCCCAAAATTAGCTGCTCACTGGCATCTTTCTCATATTTAAATTGGATACGTATGATTGTCTCAGAAGAACCCGATCATTTACAGACTGGCGATGTCTGGTTGAATTTCTAGGCTTAACGTGATTTCTTCTAACCTCATTAACTTGAAACACCACTATTGTCTGCTTTTCTTGGATGATTTCTGACTCTCTTTCCCTTTTATACTTTTCTGTCTTGCTGACAGAACCTGATGCTGCTGGGTGCCACGGCTATAGAGGACCGCCTCCAGACTGGCGTTCCAGAAACCATTGCCACCCTGATGAGAGCTGACATCAAGATTTGGGTCCTCACCGGAGACAAGCAGGAGACTGCCATCAACATAGGTGAGACGCAAACACTGAAAGGGAAAGAAAAAACATAACTTGGTGAGTGGGACTCTGCATCAGTGTATCATTATTCTAATCACTGCTAGACAAATAGCTGGCATTATGTAGGCTTTGAAATGCCTGTCGTGCCCCCGTTGTTTAATTGAAACGCACCAGCGGCCAGTGTAATCAGGCTGCAGGGGAATGCAGTGACACCAGTGCGTTTGGTTTCTTGGCAGCTGTGGAGGAAGGTAGTGGCAGATGTCCAGTAAAACCAGAAAACAAAAGTCAGAGCTGACACTTGTTACTTTTAATTTAAAAGCTGGGACATCCCCAGACACTATATCATATGGCTCCTCTTTCATTTTCCCCTCATCCTCACTGTGGCTGGGAAATGATATCCTGGGTATGCAACATATTGGCTTTCCACAGCTATGAATTTGTAGTCCACTGTATCTGGATGATGATATTTAAACTGTTCATAGCAGAACGTTTGTGTGACTAACTACTTGTCAGTAGACTGTGTGGTCATGCAGGTGTCTGTTTTTTGTCAAATCGGCCATATATGTGACAGATCTTTTCCACCCATGTTTGTTTTTAAGTGAATCTAATTTCTTCCTGCCCTCCGCTCAGGTTACTCCTGTCGTCTGGTGACACATGGCATGTCCCTCATCATTGTCAATGAAGACTCTCTAGATGTGAGTAGGCCATCCTCTTCCTCCTGGCAGCTCCTTCACCTTTATACAATACTGGGACTTTCTGTATGTGTGTGTGTGTGTGTGTGTGTGTGTACCTGAGGGAGGAGGTTATGTGGTGGGTTTCTGAGCAGGTTACCGTGAGACCTAAGGTGTGGTCTACAACCAGATTGGTGGGTGGGGCTCTTTGTGTGTTCACAGGTGCAGATAATTAAAGTCTCTGATGTCCCCTTTGGAGAAACGGATGAAAAGAGACAAGTGCTGAACTATCACTTGTTTCTTTCTTCTGACTCCTCTTTTATAAGGATTCACATACAATGTCTTAATGCTCTTTGTCAAATCTGTTTCTCGCTAAACGCCAGCAGTGTCTACGGATAATGCACAGTCACTTTGTTCATGTTTCAGTTGCTATTTAAAGTCAGAACTGAGACATTCCTTATCTTTAGATAATAAGAAAAAACATTTATGTAGTCTTTGCCTCCAGTTTTGTCCGGCCTCCTTCTTATGCGACTTGATTCCTGTCATGTGTCTTCGGGTCTTGTGCCAGACCTAGAAAATCAGAGACCTTCAGTGAGTTTATGTAGACTACGCCTTTTAAGCGTAAGCATTATGTATGCTTGTCTGCACTTTTTTTTTTTTTTTTTTGTGGGCATGTCTGTGTGTTAAGTGGAGAGATGTCTCGGCACACATTCATAACATTGTACTTCCTAGCGGGTGAGCATCCCGGGGTGTGAGCTCATGGACTAATTGTATCAGTCTACAGCATGACCAGTGTATATGGTTAACAAGGGACTTAATTTGAGACCTGTGTAAATGTTCATTTTTATGTGAACCAGATTTATGAATTTAACTACAAGCCGTGGCACTTATTATCAATTTAGATCCTTGCGTTGTGCCAGGTTTTGGTGAATGGACTGCTTGTGAACTTTTACACTTTCACGCTTATCGGAGTAGTGCCTGGAGGTTCCAAGAGTTTTGGAGCTGCTGGGAAAAAAAGAAAAAAAAAAACCCAGACAGCGTGCAAGGCCACTTAGACGTTGAATAAATTGAATTAGACAGGGTGAATACTCATGGTCGTGTGGAAAAGAATCTACATAATTTTCCATTTTTAGGATTTTACATATCAGGAGACTGAGTCCATCCCTTGATTCATAAGAATATGTAGCTATTTTCAGAAATAAGGTAATCATTTTCCTTATGACATTATGTGTCTCTTACATAATTGTGGAGGAATTTTCACCCACTTTTTTTTTCACTCACCACTGCTGAGCTCTTTTTTTTTAATCCTGGAAACTTCCAAATAAGCCATACTTGTTCAGTTTTTTTCATAATGTACTCCTGAGACTTGTAGAGTATGTGATATAGTACTTTGTTTGTTTTTTTCTGGGATGTGAACTCTTTGATTGGTGACCATCTACAGTGTTTTCCACTTGAGAAAAATGTTTCTCACTGCAGACTTCAAATAGTTTGGGAAATGGCCTCGTAGCCCTTCCCATGCTGATGGACTGCAACAGTTGTTGCTCTAAATTGATTAATGATGTCTTTCCTTCGTGGCGGTGTGTTAACACATACCTGAATGCCTCTACATTTTGACAAATTTTTATTAAAATAAGTAATATCACAAAGTAATATGACCGATGCTCTTGTTATCTGAAGTTATATTTAGTCATATTTAAGACCTGATTAATAACTAGATTTTTTTTTCCATGTACTTTATGTCAAACCTTATAATCAAAAGAGGGTGTACTTTCTTTTTTATAATTGTGGCTTTAAGGTAATTAGAAGTCTTTAACATTTCCCTATACGCTCAGTATAACAATGTGAAAGCCAGTCAGACTGTATACTGGTTGGTTTTAATGTGAATTATTATGATTATTGTTATTTTTCTTGCAGCCTGTCTGCTATGTTCGAACAATTATAGTCAGCCGTCCATCCATTTTCTTATAGGACAGGAGCAAGATACACGTCTTAAACAAATAATGGAGAGAGTTTTTTTTTTTCTACTGTTATTTAGCAAACATTCTTCTGCAAATATGAATCATACCTAAATGGGTTGACAGCACATAAGACAAATGTCTTCATGATTTTAAGGTCTGACTATTTCTTGCACCTACGTGTGAAAAGAGAAAACTTTCTGATCCTTCCAATGAAACTGTATTTAGACAGAAAAAATCCCCTGTACAGCTGAGTGACTTTAAATGAAGCAGGATGGGTGATGTTTGCCATAGATGAGAGGTGCTGTCAAAGGATGGGACTTCAAGTATAAACACACAAAACTGTTTGCATAGAGGCGGGTTGCACTAAGCAAGAAAACTTTTTTTCTTTTTTTTTCTCATGGGGGATTTTTAAAAGTTCAACTTAGTTTCATTTTAGTGACTGGGTTGTTTGCAGCACACTTTAAGGTGACTAAGCATACCGCAATGTAAAGGGGGAAGAATGGAAAAAGATAAAAGCACAACGATCAACCTTTTGCCGTCAGTGTTCATAATTATGTCTGCAGCTGCAGATTGAATTCAGGAGATGTTTGAAAGACAACAAACATGTATCCATGTGGTGTTAATCAGGCTTGCCTACCAGGACTGGATGTAGATGAAAGCCACGCCATCTTCAGTTCAACACTTATCTACCGTACACTTAAAATAACTCGCACCAACTAAACGCTTTCATGAATGCGGACCTGTTTGAAAGTCTAACCTGCACATGAGTGAAAACAGAAGCTGCTTATCAAAATCTCTCCTCGGGGTTGACCTCTTGCTCCCATTTGTATCAGCCACTATATGATAGCTGGGATTGTTTTCAGCTTCTGGTTTGTGGGTGTGGGTTCAAAGATGGGCTTCATACAACACTTTAGCACTGAGTTTTAGTGACGACTGACTTCTCCTGAACATCATCGTCCTGATGTCACGGTTTTCCCCGAGTTAGGAACTTGTTGCGCATCTTCCACTTCCTGCTGCTGTCAGTGTGAGGCTGAGTTTGTGTAGTGCATCTTGTGATCGCAGTTCAAGTCCAGGTTGCAGTTCCCTCCCTCTGGATCAAGAGCGCTCTCCTTCACACTCGTACCTCCACATCTGTCTGCGCGCTCTCCGACCACACACCCCGTGTGCTGTTTGACAGGAAAAATGTGCTTTCCACGGTGAGTTAGGAAGAGCAGGAAAAGGGGAACAAAATATGGGTGTTTATCTTTTTTGGAAATACAAGAATGTGTTTGTGAATAAAGCGAGGGGAGTGTTTATTGTACTTTATGTGTGAGATGGACAGTCTGGAAAGGGAGAGAAAGGCGGCGAGGAAGATTTGGCTGGACCATTCAAGGCCGATGAATGAGTGGTAACGCAATCTCCTTTTGGTGCTCCTCCTCATCAAAACAAACCCCGTGAGCAATGCCTCCTGGGTAAACGCTTTGCGACCACTGAAGCTGTGACAAGCGCCATCTGTCTCCTTCCACATCACATGCCACACACAGTCTAACGGATCTTTGCCGTCTTCTTCCTTTTGTGGTTAATATTGAAGAACACGCGCATGTACGAATGCAAAAGACTCCTTTTTTACTAACCTTTTTTTCGGAAAGTGCCTCTGGTAAGCTTCAAACACTGTTATGACAAACGAAGTGGCACATGGTTGCCCTGATCAGGTTGATAGTTCCGACTATACATTTCATCAAACTTTCCCACAATCCCCCGGCCCTCGTCATGCCGCCCGCACTACAACTCTTAAGCAAACACCATCTTTCTCCCGGCCATTAATCATCTTTATGCTCACACACAAACACATTTGTAGTGCCTCGGCTTGCATACCTTGTTGTTCTCACAGTTGTGGTCCACATGTGTGCTCGTGCTTGTATATTTGGCTCGGGCAACAGAGGATGTGGGTGTTTGCACAGATGCACTGTCTGATAATTAAACGGTGTATTAAATTTAACCGGTGACAGAATCGGCGCTATAAAACTGAGCATGTCTTTTTCCGACCTTCTTTTCACTCAGCAGCTCTCCCTGGGTCTTTCAGCCTTTCCCCATGTCTGGCTCACACTATTTGCCTTCTGTCCCCCCCCCCCCCCCCCCCCTCACTTTCTACTTAGTCCTATTTATCTTGCTTAGTGCTTTTTGTATATTTTATACTTTGGAGTTTGAAGTGGGTGGCCAAGAAAGGATCAACAATTGGCCTCACCCTTCATCGCTGTGTTATACAGTGATACATACTGTATATAACGGAGGGGGAAGTGTGTGTTCTGGTTTATTTATGCTTAAATATTTTAAAATGAAATGAGCGAGGGTGATCTGTGATATCTCCGGCTTCCTCCATGCCCTGCTCATTTTGTGATCCAAATATATTTACCTGATAAAATTCCATGCAGAGGGGGCCTGCGAACATGGTCTGCAAAACTGTGTGGGTATGTTTGTGTCTGTGCATTTGAGAGTTCCTGCTTTCGTCAAGGCCAGATGCATAAAAAAAATAAACATTTAGTTTGGAACATTAAAAAGCCAGCTAATGAGATGTGTCTTATTGCAAGTAGTGCAATCAAAGAAGCAGGCATTTTTTTTTCCATTATGGTCTCCAAAAATAGCAAGCAATTTAGCGTGACAAAGACAGAAACAACATAGGAATGTTTTGTTTTTTTTTCTTTGGTTTCTTTTTATAAAAGTGTTAACAGAACATGGTGAACCGTTGTTTCGTGTTTTGATAACGTTCTTTAGTCAGAAGCATTTACTTTGTCTGGACTTGCTCTGCTGCAAGCGGCTGCCTTTTAGCTGCAAGAGCTAACCAGTGTTCATACCTTAGTTACCTTTTTAAATCTCCCACGGCTCTCCGAGGCTTATCCTGGTTGTTATCCTGGGTAGTCTTAACTGCCGCTCGAGCTTTCACCTCAACCTGCTGTGACAAGTCATTGTGGCGTTTTAGGAGCTCACTGTATGAGGTCCTTCATGGCTGGATACTTAAGGATTTTTCAACTCTTGAGGTATCTGTATTCAGTATCTGCATGAGCGAAATGAAAAGGGAATATCCATCCAGCACTGAGAAGTCTACAATGTTCAGGTTTACTTCATATTACGCAACTGAGAAAAGAAAAGGTGCTGGCATCGGATGAATGCGCAGAGTTCTCCCGTACGCCAAGATACATGCGTTTTCCTCTTCTATAAAACACACACAAGCGCTCTGCACACGCACACACATCCGCAGCCCTTTGAGTTTAAGAACTCTGACAACCTGTAATCTCCTTTAATCCTTTCATTATGTTTTTGTTTTCTTTCCCCGTGTTTGGGGGAAAAAAGGTGAATGCAAACAGGAATTCCGGCGTACAAAGAAAAACACACAGCCTAAGGCTAAGAAAACAAGAGCAAAGAATTTTTTGGGAAGAGGAGGGACACTGGTGTGCGTGTGTGGAGGGTACGCATGTGTGCATCGCTATTTGGCAAGAAGAAGAGCGACCGCATTGTTCTCTGGACCATGTTGCATCCATGCATTGTGAGCGTGCACATGCGTGCTCGCTGTATTGTGTCATGCTCGTGGTGATTTGTGCACAGACGGGGGTCTCCTCTCTGTGGGTCACTGGATTCTTTCAGGTCAGAAGACCTCCACTTACCAGCTGTGATGGACTGAGTGGATTCTTAAAAGAACAAAATTTCAAAAGTTTACAAACCTTTGTCCATCCTCTTCCACAAACAACGACCTTTTTTGCTTGTGGGGTATTCCAAGTTGCATCATAAGCTGAATGCAACCAGAAAAAACAAACCTTCGCTTGGGTTATTCAGCTTCTTGTTGATGGAGCGTAACCTGACTTTATCTCTTTAATCTCTATTTATCATTAGTTCGTCGGCTGACTCTGTTTAGGATCTGATAGATTTGAATGATAATTTCAGTCAGTGCTAAAGGATTCAGGTGTGTGTGCAGCTGCCGGGGTGTGTGTGTGTGTGTTTATGTGAGTGGAGGGGTGCCGGTGGAGCTTGTAGCATGTCTGATTCTTCCACATGGAATTCATTACATCTCTGCTGGACGATTATTTTCTCTATTAATCCCAGCGCCTTCCTTATCAAGAGCTCTATCAAAACAGCCCCAACGACTGCCCCGTGGACACGCTGGCATTCGGACAAATGCACGCTTCCCCGTTACTTGTGACTGATACACTTCGCCCGTCCAACAGATTTATCTTTCTTTCCTTTCATTTTTCTTTTTACAGTGCATTTGTCATTCTCTCTCGCTTATTTTCATGCGCTGGAGCTATAAGAAAGAAAAAATTTTTCAAATTTTTACTGCTCAATTAAATGTGCCTTCAGGACCTCACAGCACCGGCCCGTTGCGGTGCTGTCTACAGCAACCGCGAACTTTATATTGGCATTCTTAATTGCTCTGTGTACACAGAAGCAAATTGTTTCCCTAGATGAAAGCTGACTGTGCAACCAAGAACATGTGTCTCCCATTTACCGTCAGCGGTTTTGACCTTTCAAACTGTTTTTTGGGGGGTTTGATGTGTGGGATTTGCATTCTCACCACTTTGTCAGAAGCAAAGAAGCACCAAAACAAAAAAAGCAAAACAAAAAACCTGAAACTGTGTCCTCTTGAAACGTCTGTTATCTTACTGCAGAAGAAGAAGCATCACTTCCTCTGTTGGATTTAGAGTTTATGTTTGTATAGTGGTGAGCTTCAGAGTAAGAATTTCATGGAGGGCTGTCAGTAAAAACAAGTTGGTAATGTTTGCAACTGAAGCTCGTAATGCCTCCTGTGTTTGTGTCCCTGCAGGCTACTCGTGCCACGCTCACAGGCCACTGCTCATCACTGGGTGACTCTCTGAAGAAGGAAAATGAGCTGGCGCTCATCATCGACGGTCAGACGCTGAAATACGCCCTCTCCTTCGAGCTGCGGCAGGCCTTCCTCGACTTGGCGTTGTCGTGCAAAGCTGTAATCTGCTGCCGGTAGGGATTACTCGCTCGCCGTCCGTAAAAATAGACTCCGCGAGGTCAGCCGTCGTTGAAAATGAAAACGAATTTCTCAAAATAAAACTTGTGAAAATTTAACTTTTACGGAAATGTAGGATGGGAAAGAAATAGCTGCACTTGCGCAATATAGTCAGCAAGAAGTCCAGGAGGGAAAAAAAAAAACTTTCATGGGTCAAGAAGACTTTACTGTATATGGCAGAATCTTTACAAATATGCAAGATCACAATATTGTTAGAAAGCTTGATTGAGAAAAAAGTTTGTTTACATATTTTGCAAGCTACTACAAGAACACTTTAGAATACTTTTGACCATCTTTGTCACATTTTCAGCCGTTCTGCTTTGCTCGTTTCCCAGTTAAGGTTAAATGCGCGTCAGTCTACCGTTTTTGTTTTAAATACATAAACACAATCGCCTGTGGGAACCCACAGAAGAAAAATTCGTGTAAAGCAAAGACCCACTGAACTGAAACACACAGTGATTCTCACTCTATTGCGTGTATAAGAATGTAAGAACATGCGTGTGAATGCACATGCCTGCATACCTGCGTTTCAGTTTATAAAGGTTGCTTCTTGCCCACGGTCATCCAGCGGATGATGATGGTAAAAGCTGGTTCTGGTGCACAGCTGGATGGAAGTTTGTAGGTGATTATTCACTTTCTGCTGGCACCCGTGGAATAGACACCAACACAAACACGCACATATCCATTAACATTTTACATTTACAATGACGCAAAGTGCGGCCCTATCATACGATGTGTAGTGCACGTTCCCTTTTTTGGTCATGCTCCAGTCAGAACCAGCTGTGATGTTTAACAAAAGAGTTTCCACTTGTCCTTTGATGTGTGTGTGTGAGAGAGAGAGAGAGAGTTTGTGTGTGTAGCCAGGAGGGATGTAACTGAGTCTGTCTTGCATATCCAAGCTACATCCGGACTCGGGTCTCACAGGCCTTGCAAACAGCCTCCAGCTTCCTCTCTGCTGTCCTCTCTGTGCATCTCTCTCCCTTCTTCTGTTTCTTACTACCGGACCAGACCTCAGAGGTTATTTCGTGCAGTCCAAAAATCACCTGGATCAGCTTTACTTCAGAACCGTTTTCCTTTTGTGCTTTTGGACAGCTGCTTGTGTTTTGTTCGACTATCACATATAAGGATCGTTTTATTTCAGCTCTAAATTTTCTAGTATTTCAAAGAAAAATCCTCATCTAGAAAAGCTATTTTAAGAACTATAGTGACCTAAGCAGGAGTGATGCGAAAATAGTCCACTATTAGGGATTTTGCTTCTTTTCTACAAACTTTAAACTTCCAAATCTTTTATTGAGGGATATTAAAATGGACCACAAATGAATTCTATTATATATTATGTGAATTAAATATTTTATGTGGCATTGTCTGAAGAACTTAAAAGATTACTTGTACTGGCAGTGGACAGCCATCACAAATATATCTTTCATTCTAACTCAAAATCGCTTTTATTTGTGTCGTTTGAGTCTCTGACTAAAGTTAAGACTCCTTACCATCTTGAACCAGAAATATTTGCAGACATTTGCTGTACTTTTTGTCCACCTACGTGGATCAGTGCTGCTCTGCGTCAGCAGCTTACAGCAGCTGACAGTGATATCCTGCTGTCAGTTATCTGTGACTAAAACTTTATTCTTCTAAATCCAAAAAAAACCCCAAAAAACCCCACTACAAAACGGCAAAAATGAGCCATTACGAAGGCAACGATGTTGACGTACTTTTGAAACAACCTGGAAAAGCACAAACACATGCCATCTTTTCAATATTTGCAGAAGTCAGGTCCAGCCATCAGCTGTCAATCAAGTCTAAATCCTTTTCTGACAGATTTAGTAGTTATAAAGTAAATAGGAAAAGTGTGCTCTGTAAACTACAACTGTACTTATACCCAATAAAGCATTCACTCAAACTCCTGTTAAATGAATGAAAACTGAAATGTTTTACATGACTAAAATGTACAGCTATGGACTGACAGGTTTTTGACTGCTTTCTACTGCAGGTAAGACACTAACTACTCAGAAGTGCTTCACACAGCCCCACTTCCATCATAAAAAAGAAAAAACCACACAGTCAATACAAAACAGTGTCTTAGTGCAACTTACATTTAGAAGCTTTTTAAACACTTGGAGCTGCATGTTAAGCTGCTTCAGCGTCTTTCTCCACGATCATCTCATTTGGTCCTCTTATACGGCTTCGTGGGGGGTCCCGTCTTTTAGACTGGGAACCAGTGTTCTCGCAGATTCCTGTAATAACCGGGTACGTGCATCCATGTACATGCAGTGCACGGCAGAATACAAAGAGCACAGCTTTGATTTGGACGTTTTTGTGAGATTACAGTTTCTCTTTCTCTCTGTGTGCGTGACATTTCTGTGTGTGTGTGTGTAGGGGGTGGGGGTGTGGGGGTGGACCTGATTTCTGTCGTACACATGGGTTCCCGACTTCACCGTGCGTTTGTTTGTAGGAGGACTTAGCAGCTGCTTATTTTCTGCTCGGTTCCACCTTCAAGAGCACCAGCAGCCTTTCATCTTCCCAGTTCCACTCTGCATAATCCCAGACGCTGTTCGCTGTGTGTCGAGGAAAGGTCGAGGCGTAGATGAAGAGAAATCTTGGCTAAGAAGTGCGAGGGGTTCAGCATATGCTCGTAACTTCATTTCGTCATAAACTCATCATTATTATGTTCCATTTGCATGTGACGGCTCACGCAGCTGCTCGTAATCAAATTTTGTAATGTTATTATCTCAGTACTGACAGACGTGATGGGTATTCACAATTTATGTCGAGCTCCAGGAGTTAGGCTTGTACTCTCGTAAACAGACGCTGTAAATGTCAAGCGCTGGCAGCACTTTCAGTTCTGTTTCGACTCAAGTCAACCTAATCTCACGTATCACTGAGGCTTAGTTGAGTTTTATTATCAGGGAATGGAAGAAATCAATTACAGGATCCCAGAGACCTTTAGTTCACCAAATGATGATCATTAATGTATGAATTTATGATAAATACCACATTTTACATAAAAATCATAAATATAATTGCTAGATGACATCGCCTCTGCACTGGAAGTGCTGAGGACATTGACTTGCTTTATTGTTGGGCTTTAATCCCAGTCCCAGGATCAGTTTCCTCACGTTTCCTCCTTTGGAGACGTTCTGTATATCTGTTTTCACTGTTCAGTTTGCAGCCAGCAGCTGGTCGGCGAAGCTGTGTGTACATATGAATGAAATCCAGTGGAAACACTTCCTCTTTACCAAACATGCTTTGATAACAGAGATGAAGAACATTCAAAGTCGGGGGCTCAGGCCAAAATGCAGCATTTAAAGGTTTAAACATGATGTTGGCAGCCGGTTCACTCCACCACCATCACCCCCGAAGGATAACTAACAATTAAGCTTGTTATGAAAAACCTCTGACTGAACTATACGCACAAAATGAAAGTAAATGAAGGGGATATTTACCTTTGAGTCAACCATCTCCAAATTTTTATTTCTTCCTTTCTTTTTTCATGTTTTTTTTTTTTTTAATTCTGGTTAAAAAAGGATGAATGAAGAGAGAAATATGTAAAAAAGTTACTTGTCAGTTACTTGTCAAGTTAAATCCACGTATGATGGGGGGTCATTTAGGAAATTAGGAGGATCAAAGATGCTTTTTTTTTTTTTTAAAGTCTCTCTCTCTCTCTCCCTCTCTCTCTCTCTCTCCATATATATA
>JAOWBL010000013.1:8553065-8594165 GCA_028564865.1 Zenarchopterus dispar
TGTGTGTGTGTGTGTGTGTGTGTGTGTGTGTGTGTGTGTGTGTGTGTGTGTGTGTGTGTGTGTGTGAAAGAGAGAGATAATGGGGCAAGCTGCAACCCTGGCCTCCCTGTTATGAGAGGCATCTGTCAGCTGCGATCCCTCCCTCAAATTTGGTCCGCTGTCTGACTTTAAGGATGCCAGCAGGTGCAGGTCCTCGTGGGAGCTGCAGCCTACCGTCCTGCTCAGCCCACCACCCCGTGCCTATGTGGAAATACGTTTGTGTTTCCGTGATTATCTCTCATTAATGGCTCTCAGCAGAGCACTCGGGGCAAAAGGTTAGAGACCGCCTCCGTCCACTTGGGATACAAGAGGGTTGAGTATGTGCAAGAAAGAGTGTTTGTGTGCGTCTCTGACCTCACGCCGAGGCTGTGTGCTCTACTGTACGCCCCAGGAATGCCACAGCTCCCACCGGTGTTTTCTCTATCTGCCCCTGCTTGTGTCGTCCCCACTAATAAAGGTGTTTCTTTGGCCAGAGTCATGTTAAATGTTATGTTTCAGTCATTTAACTGCTGCTATGTTGGAAAGTGCTTTCTAAGAAGCCAAAACCGTCTGTGAGTAATGTGTTTAAACGCTGGATACCTAAGAGAGCTGCAGCATGTTTTGCTGTTATACTAGGATGTTTTTATTTTAAAAATAATGTGATCCCTGGTGTTCCAAGGGTATTTTTGGACGTATTTATATGATTTGTAAAAAGAGGCACACATGTATCCATTTTTCATTGCTGTTTCCTGTCTCACTTGTGCACTTTTATCCTCTTCCGTCTTTGTGTCTCAGCTCTGGTTTGCCTTTGTGAACGGCTTCTCCGGCCAGATCCTTTTTGAGCGTTGGTGCATAGGCCTCTACAATGTGGTAAGTCTCTGCCCTTACTACTACTCAGACTATCTCCCATTTTTACTTTTTTTTTTCTCTCTCTCTCTCTCCTTCTCCCACTTTCACTTAAATGGCAGAAATTGTTGTCTCCTTTGCTTTCTGCCTATCTCCCCCTGAATCTCACCTACTTCGTCTGGTTATCACCGCTCGTTCTCCACTCCACAGACGGCTCTCCACGAGAGCTCGCTCCTGTGTGTGCTGGTGACCGCGGTGCACGCTTTGCGTCTGACTGCAGACGCCTTCGGGCTCCCTGTTTTTTAAACATCATGGAATTCCTTTTAGCGCTGATCTGATAAGAACTCCAACTGTGCCGCGAGTCGTGTGTACGTATGTGCCTTTTTGCTCTTGCTTTTAAATGGCCTCATGTATATTTTCCATGTGCTGCAGATTTTTACCGCGCTGCCTCCCTTCACTCTGGGGATTTTTGACCGGCCGTGCAGCCAGCAGAACATGCTCCGTTTCCCGCAGCTCTATCGAATAACTCAAAACGCTGAGGGCTTCAACACCAAGGTTTACGCACACTCATTCACACTTCCACGTTTACTGTGATTTTCGTCCACCTCGTGGCTGTTTGGGGTTTGATGAGTGATGCCGGCTGTTTACTGTTTGGGATTTCGGCAAGTAAACAAGGCGTGCATGGAGACCGGGTTGTTTCCATGACAACTCTTAATTAAATTCATCGTAGCAGAATAAGGAAGTCTTTCAGTTTAGACACTGTATCTGTGTGAGTGTGTGTGTGTACGGTACAGGAGGGCTCTTTTGATGGCACCAACACAGAGGAAGTTGTGTGTTACTGTGAGAAATTGCTGTTTTTGTATGTTTTTATGTGTGTGGGAGGCATATATGTGCTTTGGCATTAGTTTGCACTGACTTGTTTTCCAATATTTTTCTCCCCTCTCTGTGCTTCGCTCCATCTTTTAGGTGTTTTGGGGTCATTGTATCAATGCACTGATTCATTCAATTATTCTCTTTTGGTTGCCGCTCAAAATGTTAGACCACAGTAAGTAAATCAAGCAAGCCGTTCCTGTCCATTTTTATGACTTCTGCTTCAAATCCTGTCCTGAAACTGTGTGTGTGTGTGTGTGTGTGTTGTCTGCAGCCTCTCCCTTCAGCAACGGTCAGGGAAGTGACTACCTGTTTACAGGAAATATGGTCTACACAGTAAGCATCTTTACTTGTATTTTCAGAGTGCAGATTTATGGTTTTTTTAATGTTTTTGTACACACCAGCTCCGTGCTTCTTCTTCCTCAGAGTCTTTTCGAGTCTCCAGTCAATCTAGTCTCGTCTAGCCAGTCTGTCTCCTCTCCACGCTCATCCATCTCTTCGCTATTCAGCCCTCTATCTCACACACTATCATTTTACTCCCTACACTCTCACGAGAATGTCTATGGTGTTTATTTGTTGTGTGTGTTTGACTACGGAGGGGTTGCAGAGGTCCGGGCCATTTTAACAAACATTGCAGAGTTTACTATAAAACATTAATGTTTATTATCTCCACAGTCGCCAGTGAACTAATCTGGTTTCTTTTTTTGTGTTGTGTTTGTCTGCCCACCCGCTCCTCTCTTTGTGTGTGTGTGTGTGTGCGCAGTATGTGGTGGTTACTGTTTGTTTGAAAGCTGGGATGGAGACCACCGCTTGGACCAGGGTAGGAACATTAATACACTCTTATTAAACTGCAGCTCATGTGCTGTATTTTATACAACCATCGATAAATAAAGAACATGAGGGCCTGCTCTAAGGATTTCGCTCCACTTTTTTTTCTTTTCTTTTTTTTATGACGGGTCTAAATGTTTCATAGTTAGAAAAGGCATGGGAAAAGATGTGGTGTACCTTCATCTTCTCTTAAAGATTTGAGCTTTTGTTCCAGTCGGCTCGTATGTGCAGTAGTTCCCTTTTTTTTTCTCTCTTGGGAGTCCTGCAGTATTTCAAATACATACAAATCCCCCATCCTACCCCCCTTTAAAAAAAAAAAAATTCTGATCAACATCCAAATCTTGCATTATTAACACTTCATAACTATTTAAGTCAATCCAAAGGATTTACTGTGAAACAGCTGCAAAAGGTGTTGAATACACTTGGAGAGATTAATCTTGTGGGTAAGAAATGGACATCCTCGCTGCTCTGACAAAGCATAGCAAAGGAGAAAAACAGACCCAAGAGCCGAGATTAGTGTCTGTTAGATTGATATTAACTACAGAAATATAAGCGAAACAGATTGAGTTTAACGTAGCTAAGTTAGATCCCAGATGTTCTTTCTTTTTTTTTTCTTCAAAGAATGATCTATTCAAGTTGGGAAAAATGTCATGAAATCATACCTTTTATAGTCAAAAATCAACAAGATGTATTATGATTATTTAATTTTTGTCATTTTTCACATTTAATCACCAAATATTTGTTTTCAGACTCTCAAATGTAATTATGTGTCTTATAAAGAGGCTTTGGGCTTGGATAAACTGTGAGTGGCTGTTGTCCATCATTTCTATCATATAAGAACTGTTACGTCAGCTAGAAAATGATGTGTAGATTAATCTACAGTTGGCATATGGGTAATTCTGTCTCCCTTGTGTAGTTTAATGATATCGTTCAGGCTACACTGCAGGTCTTAAGTCATAATAATTGCATGTAAAATGACAAATGCTCAATCTTACAGCCAGCACAGTATCCCCGAAGCCTAAGCTGCACTGACATGTGGCATTTTTAGAAAAGCTTGAACTTTGTCTTAAATTACAGAGGTCGCTGGCAGGCTTTTGATGGGCATTGTAATCAGAAGCACCAATGCCCGTCTCACACTTTTGATCTAAAATCTAGTTATTGACTGTACAAATGCACCACATATGAGACACATGAAACCAGTTGTACAGTTTACACAAGCAAATCGTCTACTTGCCCTTCAAGTTTGCGTTATTAAGACAGGCTACATAAGAATAGCAGGAAGTAATCTTGGAGAAAACAGCCAGGAGGAATCTGGATGATGGAATAATAAACAAACTGACTAAGCATGTGCTTTCAGCTTTCAGCCCAGAAACGGCATCAGCAGACGTGGATGCAGAGTTTAGAAAAACAGTAGCTGGAGACATGACAATGACATTATTTGGCTCCTTATACCCACTGTTGGAGTGACAAAGACCGGCACGACAGTCAGATAGGCGCTGACACCTTTGTCTGTTCAGCTGTCCACACAACAGTCTGTCAGTAATGAAGCAACGTCCCACTGGAATTCACGCAGCGTCCCCTTACAGCAGATCACAAAGACGGGGGACGGAGGGAGGGAAAGGTTGTCTATTTTCAGATGAGTTGTATGTGAGCTATTTCACCTCACGTTGCTTCTCTGCCTCTGTGTCTTACTTTCTTTTTATTTTATTTTCCCTGTGTTATAGTTTTCTCACCTGGCAGTTTGGGGAAGCATGGCGCTGTGGATGGTCTTCTTTGTCGTCTACTCTGCCATCTGGCCCACCATCCCCATTGCCCCCGACATGCTGGGCCAGGCAAGTTGCTCTCCTTAAACACGTCGTTCATTTCAATAATGAGGCTTGTTGTAGGCTCTCTCTCTGTATCTCACGTTAGCAACATCACCCGTCCCGCCTCCCTTGTGGTTGCCAGTACATGGCGTCAACGCGACTCACCTCTTGGGTGTTCCATGTCAACACTGCTGTAGCCCCGGGGGCGGTTTATACCCCTGCAGCCCCTCTCAGCAGGCAGCACCTGCTGCATGTCACCCGAACCCTGGTCTTTTACTGCCCTCTCTGGAGGTGTTGATTCAAGAGGGTGGGCTGCTGGTGGGGTGACGAGGAGGCAGTGGGGGTGAGCGGTGAGGAGAGCGTTTCTAGCACTCCTTGATTGAGAGATTCATTTTGGAGTTTAGATATAAAGGCAGGGGCTGGATGAAGTACCCCACTGAGTGGGCTGGAGAAGGAATAGAGCCTTCTCAACTCCCCAGAGCCCATTAATTCAATTTGTGTCAGAAATCAGGAATGCGGTCAAATATCTCTGCAGCTGCTGAGTCTAACAAGGGAATGGCTAGAGTCACTCAACCACTGCCCCTCAACCCTCTGTCAACCCCCCCAAACTACCCCATTACCTCTCTTATTTCCCCTGTCCCTGCTATCTATATTTCCATCTCTCCAGGAGGGGTCACAGAATGGAAAAAGAGCTATAACGCTCAGCTCAGCATAACTGTGTGTATGACGTTACATTTATTTTGTGTTGATTTATAAAACGATGGAACCCAACAGTCGGATTTTGTAACTATAACAAAAAAAATGCGAAGATCCTTTTACGCTCGTTATCCATCGGCTCGGCATACGACGCCCCGAGTTTCCCGTGCTCTAAAAGTGAATTGCTTGTCTCAGTATGTGGGTGTTACGTCACAAACGGAGATATTTTCCAGGAGTTGTTTGACTCATTTTCCTTGTTGTCTTCACTTCTGGGAATCAGATTGCTTCTGTAGCTGTGAACTCAGGAGACAAGAAATACTTTTTTATGGGCAATAAATTAGTAAAAGTCATGGTGATATTGCCTCAAATATTTACGCTTCCAGAATCAAAGACCACACAGCTCTTGCTTATAACCAAACAAGAGATGCTGGGTAAAGAGGAGCCGTTTGTTGGATTAACAGTAGCAGGTGAGGACAAGCAAGAGGGGAACGGCTACTAATGATGAAAGAAAGTTGTGAAAGGGTAAGATTGAAGGGAATTACTGGGGAAAGATGTGTGGGAGTAAGAAGTAGGGAGAGAGTCGGTGATTAGGCGCGTGATTAATCCCGGGAGATGGGCCGAGAATGGAGTCAGAGGTCAGCCAGCCGGGCTGCAGCTGGTCTGCACACACAGGTAGGGGGGAATCTGCGGCTTCTCGCCCACATTTTTTTTTTTTTTTTTTTTCATTTAACATCACCGAAGTGCTGTATGCGAGTCGTGGGAATGCTGTGTTAAATCTCGTTGGTGGTGTTGAAACTAGCTGTGAGAAAGCTGTGAAAAATGTTTGGCTGAGATTGGGAGTGTTGGGCTTTGGCTAACTTTCACTCTCCGTGCTCTGTCTGGCGGTCTCTGCACTTTGATTCTTATTACTCTTTGCCTTTTACCACATGTGTTGGTCTCCGGTCATTGCTGAGAAAAATGACTTAATCCTCAATTTGGTTTAATGTGCAAGTGAAGACAAATAGGGCCTGTGTGTTGTCACTGCAGGCTGGCAGGGTGATGCAGTGCTGGCACTTCTGGCTTGGCCTGGTCCTGGTGCCCACTGCGTGTTTGCTCAAAGATTTTGCTTGGACAGCGTAAGTAGAACACATTTAATATAAATACATGGGAAATCCATACAGAGGCTGTTTAACTTACCTGAACCGTTTACATAACCCATATTGAGTCTATGTCAACACTTACACGCACTTTATATTATGAACTGCATGTGTCTGTAAATTGAAACACTCAGACTTTCCATCGTGGGCCTGATGAGCTTATTTCTGCTCTGCAGCACACGTCGCACCGTGAGGAAGTCTTTACTGGAGGAGGTGCAGGAGCTGGAGGCACGCGCCGTTGACCCAGGGGCGGCAGTGCTTAGAGACGCCAGCGGTTGCAGGTATGTAAAAACTGCAGAGCATCATGGGATCTCTTGTACCTCCGTATCCATTTTTAGTTGTACAATCATGATTTTTTTTTTTTTTTTAATCATGTTGCATTTATTTAGTTTTGTTTGCATAAGACTAGAGCTACTTCCTACGGTTTTGTCCATTATTTGTACAGAATTTCTTGGTGTTTGAAAATAAATCCTATTTCCGTGTCCCCTGTGGCTACGTCCACAGGGCCGAAGCCAAGGCTGAGGTCCCGTAGAGCTCAGAGCTGCTCTGCAGAGGTAGTTTACGAGTTTGCGCTCTCTCACTGTGTGAACTCTAACCTCAAATGACCTGCGTGCCGCACTGCAAGCCTCTTTTGATTGACGTTTGCACGATTTTCTTGATATGATTTCACATTTTTCTCCCTTTATCTCTCAGACCCATCTTTAGTGTCATTTTTCTCATATTTCTTCCTGTATTCCTTAAATTTTTCCATTCCTTCTTCATAGGTGGAACAATTTGAACTGCTGTACAGACCTGGTGTGTTTACTGTCTGGCTGTAGTTCCCCAGGCTGTGACTTAACCTTGTGTGTGGTGTCTGTGGAGTTGTTTTAGAAGAAGAAGTGTATATGCTTGTATGCTGGTTTTTTTTTTTTTTTTAGTTAGTAGTGTATACTGGTTTATTTTTCTATTTTTAAAACAGTTATCTGAGTTATACTTGTCTTCACTTGTGCAGTCATGAAAATAAAAGTTCAGGTTTAAACCAAAAAGAAAATTCAAATGCACACAGAAATAAATAAATCGGCTGTTAAACAGCTGTATTGCAGCGCGCGTGTGTAATCATCTGGAGGAAGGAGTAATTAAAAGTCATAATGAGACGCTGCTTCCTGAGAGGAGCTGCGGAAATCTGAGAGTGGGCAACAACTCAGGTCCTCCTCATTCCCACGAAGGGCAGCGTCCCCCACTCCAGCAGGTTTTAGACCCACGGAGGCAGGATCAGAACATTGCGGTGACTCTTTCAAATCAGAGAAGGAAAACGAGGCTGAGTGAAGAAGCGATGCAGCCATAGGGAAAGAAAGAAAGAAAGAAAGAACACATCTGTGTTTGCAGTTCTTGAAGAGGTCTTGGGGCAGGCATGGGAATGGTTGGAAAGTTACAGTGCAGGATTGTCTCGGGGGAAGAGTTCAAACACCGCACATCCTTGGGCCCTCTTTGAGTCAGCAGGTATTTGGAGAGAAACATCACAACTGGAAAACGCTTGAGTCATTCAGACGCAAAGGCTGCTTACGTATTTATCCATCCGCCATTAAATCTTTTATCATTCACTCAACACTATCATCTATCTAACAGACATTTTTTTGGGACCAAAAGTCTTTGAGTAAGCCTAAGAGCGCTTTTCTTTCTTGCCTTTACAAAAACTCAACACAAGATTCCCAATGGTAGCATTTATTTACAGTCATTTCCTAGCCGCATCTTCCAAATGTTAGTCTTGGGAATGCTGCCTGTAGTTTATGTGAAGTCCACTGACGATTATCACCGTGGATTGGAGACGCTGCCAAGGAAGCTTTGCAGTTTAATGTTACACTGGCAAATAATACTACAAAATAATTCTGACCTGCTGGTCGGTGACCTCTGTGGTACACATGCATCCAACGCATGTACTTCAGTGGATCCAATGATGGCGCTGAGACGGGAGGAAAATTCTTGAATGCAATTAATGTGCATGCATTTGTGCGTGTACGTGGAAAGGGCTTGGTTATTTTTGGTCACGGTAGGAGAGGAGCCGTGACGGCGTGTGGTCTTAGAACAGAGGATCCACTCTTCTTCTTGGAAAAGGGGGGAGTTATGAAGAGAGGAGTGGGCAGAGGGTGAGGAGTAGTTTACTCTGCATGGCCTGTTGCCCTGCAGGCAGTTTATGACTTACTGTCCTCTTCTGGTGCTAAATTCACGTAGATTTTGTTAACTTGTCGATCAGTGTCCGCTTATGTTGATTCCCTCCAGCAGAAGATTACCTTGTCTGGGACACTTCTTCATTTACACTTCGAAAATTGACAAATCCTCCAAAGCTATCTCACCTCCACCAGCCTTGGCCAAAATCTGTGAAGACTAAGAATATTCAGAAACGTCAACACTGAATAAAAAACATACCTATCAGTAGCCAGTAACGGCAGGCGTGTGACTTAAAGCTTGTCTCTTGTGACCCGTTCTCGAGCTGTAAAGTTGTGGAGTAACCGTTTTTCTTTTCCTCCTTTTGCAGTCTAAACGAACGAGCCCATCTACTGACAAGAGTCTTTAAGAAAACACCTTCAAGTGTAGGACGATCAAACTCGGTGCAGCAGACTGTGACACGTGAGTGAAATCACTAACTATGGAGCCACTTATCCCAAGACTTCCTTCAGCTAGGAGCTAAAAGGAGAAATCATCATGAATACTAACCTTTTACAAGTTGACATAGTTTTGATCAAAATACTTTTTTTTTTTTTTTTAGAAAAAACATTCTTTACAAACCTTGAATGGCAATAAAAGGAGGAGTGAACTGCTGCACTTTTCCTTTGTGGGGTGTTCCTCTTTTGTGTTCGGTGTTACATCTTTGCATTTTGCAGCAAATGCAGGCTGATGGAAAAGCTGGATAATTCCCGGCGTAGCTGGGCCTGTGATGTCACAGTACGCTCCAAAAGTGAACCGCTCACTGAATATTGTCAGGCTTAGACGCACCAAGAGACGAGACTGAATTATGTCGGAGTTTTGGGTTGTTTATCACCTCAGATAACCAGATACAAGTATAAACTGTTGACTATGTGTCTGCTTTAAGTCCAGTCTGTAAGGTCCTCTCCTGTCTCTCCACAGATGGCTACGCCTTCTCTCAGGAGGAGCACGGCGTGGTGTCCCAGTCCCAAGTAGTTCGCTCCTACGACACTACCCGCCAAAGACCCAGCCTCTAGCCCCGCCCCTACCAAGGCTTTGGCTCACCGTAGCAATGGTTGTCAAGGTGACAGCGGAAACGGACTTAAGTGACACCCTGACGCTGGGTGACCGACTAATGCTGTGGCCTTACTGGAACAATGACCAGATCCCACCCCGGGGCGAGGGAGGTGGTGGGCCGCGGTCGGGTGTGAAGGCCGTCACCGGTGCATGGAGGACTGGGTTAGGAGAAGGGACCAGGCAAAAAATACGGGACAAACTTCGGGACTCACAAAAACTGCACTGGCATGAGCAATCATATCCACATCCAGACATGCCAAGTCCAAGTCAGAGACTGCTACTCGTATATGTAGAACCCTCAGACCGGGTCGCTTCACGCCACTGTGTGTTCGCGCGCGCGAGCGAGCGAGCGAGCGAGCGTGTGTTCTCGTGTGTCTGTATCTGCCTGTGCATGTACGTCTGCACGCGTTGGTGCTCCTGTGTTTGTGTGCATGTGTGTGTCTGTTCGTGTGTGTTTTCCTCCAAGGTTACCTCTCACCTCCCTCTCACGAGGAGGTTTCAGCTCGTCTGTCATCACTTACCGACGCAGAAGATGTCAAAATAAACATGCGCACACACACTTGCACACATCCGGGCGTGAGTTGAATTCCTTTTTAAAAAAAAAATAGAAAATAAAACTGTCGGGAGGGAAGCGTAGGCCGAGGAGTTGCCGGCGCCCGGCAACCACAGCTACAGGCCCCCTTTGTTCCATCGCAGCGCCGAGCCTCACTGCCAAACACGGACGCCGCTGAGGCAGAACGCTCACCCCAAACCGGACCACCACCCCGCTGCGACCCCTCCTACCCCGCTGAGACCTCCTCCCGCTTATCTCTCCCTCCTTATCTCTGGATCTCATAGCAGCTCTGCAGGCCACGTCTCCTTTCTCCGTGCAGTTTTAATTATTTTTCTTTCTTTTTTTACTTTTTTTTTTTTTTTTCAAATTTTTCACCATTCCTGGAGCTGCCGTCTAGCATCACCAGCTGATGTAGAAGCACCATGCCCGGCATTAACACTTCCACCTCCAGTTCTTTGATTTCATCCTTATTGGACTACTTTTTTTTTTTTTTTTATTATGACCATTATTAAAGTGGACATTAATGTACATGTGTGTTAATGTTATTTTCTTTTCGTCGGTGTCTGTTTTTGTACTCATTTGTGGAGATGTGTTTTAGAGGGAATATTTTACTTGAACAACTACTTGCAGGCTTCCAAACAGAGAGGAATTGATGGAGACGCCCGCATAGATCATGTGTTTTTCTGTCTCTAGCATTTGTCTGAATGAAAGATTATTATGTGTGTGTGTGTGTGTGTGTGCTCTGTGTTGAGGACACTCTCGTTCAGGAATGCAAGTCTGAAGGGTTGAAGGAGGGGGCTGTCCATCCAAGTCCTAATCATTAAATCTAATCAATCCATGTCCTGACCCAATGTCTCTTTGTTTTGACTTTTAGCTGAATACTCACGCAGTCATGTAAGAGGCATTCCAGTCCAGCGGTAGCTCCAGGGAAGCTGACAAGAGTTGGGTTTACATTTCATGCTGAAAATAGAAAAGTAACAACACATAGAACATGATGTTTGACATGAGATGCATATTATTTTAGTATTTCAACTGGTTCAGACCCTCTCCCACACCCCCAGGTTAAGCTCAGGAGAGCCAGTGTAGACAGACCATTAAGAGAGATTCCCTTTCAATTGGATATGCTTTTCCCACCCACCTTCCTGGATGAAGCCCAGCCCAAACCATCCGCAGCTGCTCCGGTATGGAGAATCCATCGGGCCGTGACCCGAGCAGGAGCCAGAGCCATTTCTGCTTTTCAGCTCCTCCCCAGCGGCCTCCTCAGCTTTCCTCGTTACCAGACGAGCCCTCCGAAATTACCCCTCCACATTGTTAGAGTTTTAAAACGACCATTGTTGTGGTTGTGTGTCAAATGATGTTGCAGGTATTTGCTTTGTCCTCCGTGGGGGGTCGACCCGTCTCTGAATGTGTGTAACGTCTCTAATAGCTTAAGTATGTGTCTCTTTGTGCGAGTGCTTTTTAAAGGGATTAAGACAGCCCAGTCGCCACACAGGTTTTTAAGGTAAACCAAGCCTCCTCTCCTCTGTCTTTCAGGTTTCACTGTTTCTCCTTTTTAAAGCACAAAACATCCGTCGGTCTGTTCCCCATGCTACACAAGCAGACACTTGCTCTGTTTTCTTGTTTTAATCGTATTTAATATTTAATTTTTTTATGAAAAAAAAAACATCTCATTTGCATCACATAGTACATCAGAGGGAGAAAACACATTCAGTATAAAATGAATCCACCGGTTTTTGTGCCACAAGCTGCCCACTGCATTTTACGAAACGTTGTGCTTGGAAGAACAGATGAGGTGCACGAACACAACCAGCTTCAGCACCTCTCAGTGGAGCTGCATGTTCCTCACGTGACAGAGGCTCAGCCTAAACAACAGGAGGGAGAACAGCTCAAATATAACCAAGTTTTCACTTATTTTCCTGATGAATAACTAATACCTGCCGCTTTTGTGTCTTTCTTGAGCCTGAAAGGATCAGTCAGAGCTGCCGGTGCTAATGCATTGAACTGTGCCAGAGTTAAGTACATACTCCTCATCCAGATGGGGGGGCGGTGGGGAGGGGGGCTTTGCTGTATAATTAACTCTGTAATCTTCAGAGACCTGCCTCACTCCTGTGTCACACATCCAAGGAACATTAACCACCAGCCTTGTGTGATTATTGTCATGTTTGGGGTCTGTGAGCATGTTTCCGCCTGCAGCAGTTGGGTGTTTTTGCAAATTTTTTCTCTCTCTCTCTCTCTTTCTCCCTCTTTCTGAGTGCCAGGAGGGTGATTGTATAGTTGGGTGGAGCGTCACAGTCTGTGTCCCGTGTTCACTTCATTTGAGTTTAAATGGCCTTCTGGGAGATTGCAACTGCCTTTTCACCTCACGCCACCTGCATTTCCCATTACACACAGCTCACTCACAGTTACTCATAACACCACGTCCCTTCACACTTCACACACTCTCCCACACTCCCACGTGTACAGTACTACCGGAGCATCCAACCACATGCCTTCTTTCCTCATACTTTCAACACAAGCAAAAATATACAAAACTGCATAAACTACTCATGATCAGTCACAAGCACAGATGTGCACGGGGCATAAGCGCAGCATGTCGAGATATTTGTTTTTGTTCGAATACCCATTTTTCATTGAGCCCACTGCAATGACACGTAAACTCGACACTCGCCCCTTAAACGTATAAGCCGGCACATGTCGCATACACATCCATGCAAACATAAACACATGTAGACAGCGTTAAACTGTGCATTAGTACCCATCTGGGCTGTGAAACCCTCTGACTTGCCGTTTTCTCTTTTCATCAAGGCAGAGAAATGTTTTTATGCATGTGACTCACCAAGAGATCGTATGAAACATGAAACAGACACACACACATCACACACAATGGCGGGGCAGGCCCCACCATCAGTATCAGCTTTATGAGTCCCTCATGAGGGTCTGACTCTGCCTTTTTTTTTTTTTTTTTTTTATTCCTCCCACTCTCGCAGAGTGCCTTAAGGTCTCTGCTCCAGGCCTCACAGGTTAAACTTCAAAAGTTAGTCTTTGGAACAAAGTGGTAGTGTGGTCTGCAGGCTGGTCCTCTCATCACACTGTCACTGGAGGGTATTTCTGGTCACTGGTAACACTGGAGCCACCAGTGGGAGGAGGGCAGGGGGACTGGAGAGGTCTATATCCTCCCTGAGTGGGGTCTATAAACGTCGGGGTAGGGGCCACGGGGTGGGCGTAGCCGATGTACTGCGGGTGCAAGAACTGTCCCTGGTGAGACATGATTTGGGTGGCCTGCTGGCAGTTGAGGACAGAGAAGTTGGTGGGCATGTTGACGAAGACGCTGGCGTCGGGCGACACGCAGCAGGAGGCCTGGGCCCGCATGAGGGGAGCCGGCGCGGTCCGAGGCGCGGCGGGCGGAGCGGAGGAGCTGGACGACGTGGCGGTGCTGGACTGTCTGGACGAGGAACCCCTGGAGGTGCTTGCCATCATTGGGATGGTCTCTAAAAGGCGTCCGCCGGTGGCCCCGCCTCCCGTGGCTCCCGATGACGACAGTTCCTGCTTGGGACGGAGGCAGCGGCAGCAGCACACGGCAACCACAGAGCCCACCAGGATGAAGGCTACAAATACAGAGCCCACGATCAGGAATGGCACGTAGATCGGCACTAGAAGAAGAAAACATGTGAAATCAAATAACGGCTGAACATGAAACTTGAGAGGAAAAATAGTCCCTGAAAGCTTGCTCAACAAGAGAAGTGTTTACAAGAATTAAAGGGTACTGAGGGCCTGGGGCCCCAGGGAGCCCCAGGCCCTCATTAACAGTTATTAACTTTGTTTTGATCTGTTTTAATCCTTCCCACCCTGCTGTGTCCGAGCCCCCTCGACCCCACAGACCTGTGTGTGTGTTAGAGTGGGTGACATTCTTAACCTGGCCTGCCAGCAGATATTTGTGACCCCTCTTTTTCTTCGTCTATTTATGACTAAGCCTCTGAAAATAAGTCACTCTGGTTGAACTGCAGCATTTGGCATCAGGTTAAAGGAAGGAATTAAAGTGGACTGATTTAATGAAGCAGAATGGGAGGTTATTCAGCCTTGTAAATCAGAGGAATAACCCAAGTTCCTCCTCTGTGACCTTTACTTTCTTTACAACAGCAAATCATGGTGTTAACAATACACTTGTGCAACGCACATTTCCACCAGCCAGGGTCCTGTTTGCTGGGTCAGATAGCAGGGATGTTATTGAACATGGAAAGTCTTGACATATTTATATGTGAAGCCCTCAGATTCAAAGTGTAAATGTGCTAAGTGAGCAGGATGTGTTCCAGAAATGACTTTGAAACACGATCAACAATAACTCCCCTTTACAATTTTTCCAACTGTGCCTTTTATAGCGAATTTGACTGAAACTGGCCAACACTGAAGATGAGATCACTGGTGAGGTGTTTCCCTCGAACCATTCATTCCCCTCACGAACACAAAACACCTTCCAAGCACAATAACGTCCATTTTACATTATAAGTGATTAGTTATTGTTCCCACAGGGTGTAGTTATTTTCCTCTTTGACCGTGCCCGTGTTCTTATGAGGTGTAACTGTACGCCAGAGAGGGGAAGGTGGCAGCTGGCTCCGGTTTCCTTTTGTCTCTGGGTACTTTGAAATACATCCATGTGACGTTTTCAAAATGCTCATCAAAAGTCGCAGGGCATTAGGAGGATTACCGCGTGAAGCCTGTTAAGAGCTGGACGTCACTAGTTGGCAGAGGGAGTGAAGTCATCACAACGACAGGCCAGCAGCAGGGGGCTGAGGCACGGGGACATGAAACAAACCGGGACCTTGACCCATTTCTCTTGGACAAGGAGCAGTGTCGACTTCAGAGGAACTCCTAGCCACTCGCCTCCTGGTAAACAGGTTCTAACAGGGCCTTTGTACGACAACACATATAGGTTACAGGAGCAGAAATATCCCCGGGACTCTTTCGCTAACTCATTTTCCTGCACTTATATGGCTTCAATCTCCACACTTCTACTTCTCTGCACTGTGCATACTTTCTTCTTGTGTTACTTCATCCCTTGCTTTCACTACAGAGCTGCTTTCCAAAAGTGTCCGGTAAGCCCTAACGGGAAAGGGGAAGGTCAAACTTGGAGTCCACCGTGCACAGTCACGAAGGAAGCATGTCGCTTAAGGAATAAAGTCAAAACAACAATCTGACGCTACCATATCAGACTGTGCTGATTTGAATTGCAGTTGGTACCGTCATTTTCCTCTGAACCTCCCGAGGATCGCAGTGGAGATCTGGAAGCTTAAGAGATGATTAATGATCTGGAAAAGAATAAACAGGACTAACAAGGATCCACCCATGCACAGCCAGCTCCTAAGCTGGTCTAAAAACTTAACTCCTGCTTGGCAAAGTTAACTTTCTAACCCATTGGGAAAATATTGAGCCATTCAGCCTCTTAGGCATTGGAAGAGTTATTCGATTTAAACTTTCGATGGACTTCCTTGCAAGTCACACGGATCTCTGTTCACTCTAAGATTAAATCGACGAAGACTCTTGTCATCACTGAGGAAATCAGCTGTGTCGATCAAGTCAAATTTGGCAAATGACTGTCTTTCACGCTTCCCTTGAACAAGTGAGAAATCCCTTTCTGTGCACATGGCCGTGGAAGCCCTCCTCCTATTGTTCCCTGTCACTTGTCCACACCTGTTGCTGCAGCTGAGCTGAGGCAGCCATGCTGCAGCGACTGCAGCCCCCTTCCCTTTAAGCTCTTGTTTTGGGAAGAGTCTTTGTTGCTGGCTGGCTGGACTCCTTCTGTCTCCTCGGGCTATCCCTCGGGCATTCTCCTGTTGCTAAATACCACATGTTCCCTCATGTTGAGCACATTAATAATTTCCTGCACGTTATTCCCCGACACTGTACTGTGTATCTTTCTTAGATGATGAATAGGCTGCAGGCATAAGAAAAATGCACAAAATTCGCAAAACTAACTGGATTTAGGGGGGAAAGCCATCTCCTCTGTTCTTTGTGAGAAAAATGCTTTTCTTTAGGATATTTTGGCTGAAGGCCACTGTGAGGAATGTATATACCCCTTCCTGCACTGATAAGGCATGATAGTGGCAATTGAAAGATTACCTTGCAGCTAGAGACCCAAAGGAGGTTTAATAATCTCCAGGAAAACATGAAACAAGTCTGTGTCGCATTTTCTCAAATGTTGATTATTTGCTTCATTATCTTTTCCTTTACCCTTTTTTCATATCATGAAGCAGCTCCAAGAGACTTTATGGTAGATTAACTGATGGGAATGCAAGCAAGGATGAAAGAGGGGCCAGTGTGGGGAAACAAGTTTATGTTTTTATCACCTAATCCACTACATAAGCTGAAAAATATAGGTTTTGCTTTTAGTTTTGGTAATGACAGCCCTCGGAAAGGCAGCTTAGATATATTTGTGGCTTGTCAGAAACCCGAGTGTGAATATTTTTGAGTGGCTTTGTGGAGCAGAGTTTGCTGTCCATCACCCTGCTAGGAAATAATACATAACGCAATTTGAGTCATTTACGAAAAGGGCTGTCAGCGCCCGTGGTAAGCTACTGTCCAAGATCCGGTCAAGTCCAAATTTGATCCCCGTGGGGACAGCGTGATCTGAGCCTGGAACTCTCTCGCACTCTTACAGAACAAACACGGCTATTTATAAAGTGCAGCAGCGTGGCACAGTTTGCCATTTGTGAGTGCAGTTAACTGGTTTTTCTGAGGGGGGAGAAGGGTCTGGTGTCTCCTGCGCAGCTGTCGTTGCCAAGCGGGACAAGCAGCAGATGAACCCCGTGACAGGGGAGACGCACGGGTCTGCTGGGCCGATGAGAGCAAGCAGGAGCTCCAAGAGATTACATTTAATCCCCTTTACAATATCAATATCAACACATCCTGTGTGTGTGGAGACTACGAGGTTTTCTGCGAACAATTTTATGTTCATAAAACTAATCAAATCTAAAGTTTCATTGAAGCAAGAGGTCAGATGATGAAGTTTTTCTGACATAAATCAAACTTTTATTGTGGAAGACTATTATGTTCCGTGTGTTTGAGAGCGCTTTTACCTTTTTTTTGCGTTTTAAGATCCATGCTTACATTAAAAAAATCTGCTCATGCGTGTTATTTCTGATAACAGTTGACTTCTACCTGCACGGGAGTCCTTCTTGTCTTTGCTCTCTTTCCCGGGCTCCTGTGTCTGTCGGTCGTCTTCGCAGCTCCCCTGGTCCAGCCGCGCGTCCGTGCTGGAGCAGCAGTAGCGCAGCTCGCATTTCCCGCAGCAGATGATCGCGTCCTCCGCGTCGATCTTCTCCGGACACTGGAACCCGTCTTTCCAGGCTCCCTGAGAGTCGCGCCAGCCGTGGCAGTACTCCCCGCTGGCCTTCACGTCAATTATGACCAGGAGCAGTGTCGCTACCACGGAGACACACATCGGGAAACCTCCACCCCGCATTGTCGGCCAGGTGACCCACGGACGCACGCTGGCGCGCTGAAAGGGACAGAAGGACTTTTACGCACCACGTGGAACCTGGTCAAACCGGGTGATAAAAGGCTGGATCGGTGCGGTGATGAGAGGTGAGGGGGTGAAGTGAGAAGCCGCCGACTACTTAGAGTCATTTGTTAGGGAAATCCCGTGCGTAATTCAGATCCAACCTCTCCAAAAGTGGCTCCGTAAAGTTTGGTGCTTATCCTGGCTTTCCACAAAGCATAAAGCCGATGCTACTGGAAGTGAAACTGTCACAAAAAATATTATTACGCTTAAAAGATATTCCACTTGGAAACCGTCGGGGCTCTGGTAAAATCCACAGAAGACTAATGGATTTCCTTTGGCACCGCAGCCCAGCTGTCCCGAGTCCACTCCCAGGTCTTCAAATGACTTTCCGCAGGGATGCAGGGGAGCCAGCACATGTAGTCTGATCCATGGACGCACAGCTGCGGTCACTCCTGACCTGTCTCACCGCCACTCCCGTGTGCAAAGATAACGTTTCAGATTTTTTTGGCCTGGTTTGCATTGTTGCGCGTCAGAAGTCAGTCAGCCAAGTGTGTGTTGTTGTGGTCCAATTAAACTGCAGAGCGCGGAGTCTGTCCAAGTTTGTGTCACAGCGAGTGGGGCGTGTAAATACACACGTCTCTCGAAAAGAGTGATTAAAAAGTGGGAATGACCACGATCAAGTTTCAGTGGATGAGATACAACTTCCCCTCTCAGATTTTCAAGTATATCGTGCAAAAAAGGGGGAGAAAAGATTGTGACGTTGTTGTTGTTGGGTTTTTTTTTTTCAAAATACCCGACTGTAACAATAGGTTCAACACCCATTCACACTTCCATTTTAACATTATCATCTATAGATGGAAATTCATGGGTTAACTTTCATGCAAGGAAGAAAAAAAAACAACTAAAACTTTCATGTAGCAGGAAAGGTGCTTTTATTTTGAAGTCAAGACATTATTTCCCAGACAAATATATATTACGTGCAATTTTTCCCAATTTCCAAGTGTGTTAAGAAATTCCCCGAATTTATTTATGAGCGCACTTCCTTGAGAAAAAAGCCCACTTATGAAAAACTGGTTTTGACATTAAATCAGTCAGCAGATCGCTGTTACGTTTTATATTTTCATTGCATCAATTCTCCTCAAAACAATATTTCAAGATATCTAAAGCTATAAACGATTGTTAAAACTAAATAAAAATGTCTTAAAATCATTAAAGTTATTAATCCCAATGCAATGGCTATCTAAAAATCCCTTTTGACTTGTACAAAAATATAACTATGGATATCAGTTTTTCATATTTTCACAATTTTTACATGTAGAATGATAACTAGATACAATACCACTGAAGATAAACTACAATTATTTGGTAAATATCTGTAGATATGTAACTAGATAACCAGCCTAAAGTGTTGACTATTTTACATATCGGTGTTAACATTTTTCTTCTTAGTTTCCTATAAACCTAAATAAAAATACGGAATTAAAATGTGACATGTCAGAACAGCAAATAGAGGTGCACCCACGTACCAAATGTGGATATCTAAAATTGAACACTGGCAAAATTATATCTTTTGCTATGGTAAGAAAGATGTTTTGGAAATATGAAATGACAAATTTTAATGATAAGTGATATATGTCGCGCATATGCAGTCTAATTGCTAGATATTAAACTTTTGGCAGTTTGGTAGTTGGCCTGCAGCATCCCTCTCTTCTCAGCCCACGCTGACACTGGTCATGAGTGGGGATACCGCCATCTAGTGGTGACGGCTGACACTCGCGTCGCTCCAAACGCCTGACACAGCACAACTACAATAGTTTTTAGTTTAAACTAAAAACCGAATCGGGTATCATTTTTTAATAATATGTAGCTGCGCATTTATAAAATTAAATTTCAAAAAGTGGAAGATTGTATTATCAAGAGAAAAATTATACGGTTTTGAGGAAAGAAATACGTCAACATTAGTGAAAACACGACAAGAAAAAACTGCTAAACACTAAAAACGCGGAAATATAGTAACTTAACTTAAGAAATTTTGCCTGTAGATAAATCCTGCAGATGACAATTAAAAATCCAGCAGTATTAGAGTCCGTTGGAGGAAAAAAAAATCCTCCAAGAACTCAATTTCCCATCATGCTGCACCGTGAAGTGGTATCCGTGGAAACAGCACAGGAAGTGGCGCGCGACTGTTAGAGAGGTATTCAAGAACAGGAGTAAAAGTAAGAGGTTTTTTTGTTGTTGTTGTTTTTTCTAATATCGTTAAATGTTTATACCATCAAAGTGACAGTTGGGTCAGCGTAAAACATTTTCCTGGTCGCTCTGTGTCGCAGAAGGTAGGTGTAACCCTAACAGCATTCTGGGTAAATTTAAACAAAACGGCGCTAAAAGGAGCTAAAGGTAACATGTTGTGCGTGAGCAGATGTCTTTTGTGAGAGCGGGACGTCCTCAACATCTAACCAAAGGGAGAAGGCCTCTTCGTCCAAAGAAGTCAGTAGCTCCCAAAAGAGAGTGGGTGGTAAGTACTGAAGACTGTCGCACATAATAAGAGGAAACTACAAAAAAGTTGATAACGATGATCTCGTTTGTTGTGGTCTTGGATACTAGCTGAGATTAGCCATGGCTTTGGGAAGATAATCCACTTTTACTTTCCATGCATTTTTATCCTCCATAAGTTGATTTGAAAGGCTAGTTAT
The DNA here is from genome assembly GCA_028564865.1 of Zenarchopterus dispar. Classification (NCBI taxonomy): domain Eukaryota; kingdom Metazoa; phylum Chordata; class Actinopteri; order Beloniformes; family Zenarchopteridae; genus Zenarchopterus; species Zenarchopterus dispar. Next base: position 8,573,240 of record JAOWBL010000013.1, read on the forward strand.
ATTACTTAGTTGGCAGTAGTTTTTACTAAACGGCACAATCAAACAGCCACTTATATAAATAACGTGATCAGAACTGCGCTTCTGATTTTATTTGTTGAAAACCTTAATATTAAAATTAACCGCTTTGCATTTGCTTTCAGAGCACTGTCAATGATCTTTCTGTGCACAGACTGACGCCTGCTGAGCTGGTAAGATGTTTGATTATTTACCTTTTGTATGAATGTTATTTTTATGGTGATTAGTGTATATGTGCTTACATTTTAAAATCAGGATTCAGAATAATAAGTAAATGAATTACCTTTCCTGTTTACATGTCTGTTCTCATCTGCTTCAGAGTCATCGGCATGAGATCCACAAGTCTCATAACAGAGCTGCAGCTCAGTGGGAGCTGAAAGAGAGAGCTCTGAAACGCCGTCTTAGACATGCTGGGAGTCCTGCGCCTCTGGACCAGACCAGTCTCAGGATCATCAGGGAGGTGTGTAGGGTGGATCCTTTTGTACTTTTTTGTGTGTACCATGTTGAGCTATGCGCAGCTTTTCTGCATGCTGGTGTGTTGCTGCAGGTCTTCTCCGATCAGCTGCTGCTACAAGATGTGGTGGCTCGTTCTGATAGAGCCTTATCTGTGGTCAAAGACCTGTTTGGAGATGCTCCACGGAGGCAGACTGGTAATGAAAGTACTTTGTTTTGACACCAGTTCAAAAACTGTACTTTGGACGTGTTGGTGTCCATCTCACTATTTCTATTGACGGAGCCATAAATGCTCTTGTTCAGTTACGCAGTTTGAGGTACAAGTTTGTTTCCACAGGGCACCCCACTGTGACTGTGGCTCCAAACTGTGACTCTGATTCAGAACTGCCTGTTCTCCAGAAACCAGAACCTCCAACTCGCCTGTCTCTTCTTAGCCAATCTCTGATGGATCCAGAGGTGAGTGATAGTGAGACCTAAATCTTAAACATATTGTGTATATAACGTGTGGAGTTCTTTCAAAGATTCAAATTATTCAGTATGTTATTTATTTTGCATTCAGTATGCATTTTAGGTGGCATTGACATACTTCAGGTACAAAATGATTTATTTCAGGCTCTGAACGAACTCGATGCTTCAAAGGAAGAGCACAGAGACGAGGATGGCTGTCCTTCACACACTTCTGAGAATTATGTAATCCAAAGGTATTAAAACCCACAAAACACTGGAACAGTCAAAGATCTACTGTTGCATCTGCAGTAGCCATAATGATTTTCTTTGCAGAGCCAATGTACGTAAAATGAAGGCGCAATCTCGGGGACGAGTGGTACAACAGCAGAACGACAATCACTGTAAATATAACCGAGAACACAGAGATGATATTCCTGTGACCCCCTGCACCGCAGGAAGAGCGCCAGACCGAACAGGTGGGCTGAAAGTAAAGGAGTTTGATTTAAGCTATTTCCTGGAGTGATTTGTAAAAGTTTACAGTGAACTGCACCATGTATTTAAGATGTTACAAGTCTGCATAAAAACTCATCCACCTTTGTTTCAGCCCTCAATGCCACTGTGGCTGTGCAGCGTGTTCGCTCCAAACAAAGACAGTTAGATGAAGAGGATGAAGAAACCTCAACCCTGGTTTCTCAGGTCCTGAATCCTGACCGCCCACTCAGTCAGTCAGGTAACATTTCCTTCAAAATAAAACACTCGATGCAATAAAAGCACCATTTTTACTACATTAGTTCTTTTGCTTCTCAGGAAAGATGGGCAGCCACGCCAACAGGGCGAAGAAGACTCTTTCTCACAGCTCCGAGCTGAATGGCTCCTCTCTCAGTGGAGACACCTCTAGTCTGGGGCTGTTGCAGGATATGCTGGGTCAGGTGGAGGCGGACTTGGACACGCTATGTTCTGACACAGTTCCAGAGTCGGCACAGAGCCCAAAACAGCAGAGAAGACAAGGTCTCACAGGATTCTCTGTGGGTTTGGTTTCCACACTTGGACGATTGGTGCACCTCCTCAAACAGGTATTGTGGACAATCTGAAAATGCTTTATTAGACAACTTTATGGAGATAATATACAATATAATCATCCATCATGCATGACTAAAGCAGGGGGGTAACCACTTTCCTTTTGAAAAAAAAAAACAACAACCATTTTTCTCTTAAAAAGCTTTTGAATTTCTTTTATAAATATTAGTCTCCAAAACTGTTTTCAAATCTTTAAGGCATAAAAGTATGTATGCAGGCTGTAACACTTTTGTGACCAGTCATATGTTATGTAAATCTTTTGCTACTAGATGACGCTACATCAACTGAAAACCTTTGTTTGCCTAATAATTGTGTTCAATTTAATGCGACTGTTACCATTCTCAGACATCGAAGTTGGCAAATGTTTCTACTCAGCATGTCACCCTAACTGATGGATTAATGGATTATGTGCAAAAGTGTCTAAAGGCCACAAATTTTTTAATTTCTTAAGCAGTTGGAGTACTAAAACTGTTGCATTTATTTAATTTTATAAAGCTTTTGACTGCTTCAGAGCACCGTCTCCTGAAATTGACCCAAACAAAACTGAGGCAAAATGTGGGTTTCATTTATTTTGTTCTCGCCAGAATCTGTGCTTTTAGGTTGCCATGGCAGCTTTAATCCAATAGTTGGATTATTTTTTCCACAGTCGTGTTATTAAGATTGTAGCAAGGCTGGCTCTTCAGTTAAATGTCTGTTTGTTTAAAATAACAATAAATAAAAGCTCAAGACGTTTTAGCTCCACACGCTTAATCCATTCCTTGTGCTTTGTGTTAGAGGGAAGCTGAAGCTCAGAAAGAAGCAGAAGAAAGAAGACGACTTGAGGAGGAGGTGAAAGAGCAGCGAGGCCTTGTTGATGCTCTCACTGTTGAGACCATGACTCTGAGAGAAGAAGCTGCTGCCCTGCAGGTGAGACTGACCTTAGATCATCGTCTCGCTTCCAGCTGCACAGATGCAGTTTTCCTTTCATTAACTTCCTCTCTTTTTCTCTAATGATGCTCAGGCTGGGTTACAGCAGCACACAGCGGATCTGGAGCAGAAGCTGGACGCAGTGGTGATAGTGATGGGAGGACTCGGACTACTGGGGGAACCCACGGGGCCTCCCCAAGACACTGATGCCACAGTTGCAGGTTCTTGGAGTCTGTGTTTGTCCACGTGGATGCTGTTTGTGGACAAATGCTGAATAATCAGCTTAAATTTTTTAAATTATTCTTGTGCAGTTTGTCATTCGGCTCCAGCTGCCAGGCGAACTCCAGAGCAAACACAAGCTGTTGTTTCTCCAGCCGTCTTGCTCTCCCCGCCTCGACAGAGAGATAATCGGCAACAAAGTGCTGGTAACGGTTGATTCTTTTCTGATTTAAATTTCTGCTGATGTGGTGCTTTGTTCTTCTGATGTAAGAGATCTAAATTTGCGTTTGCATCTTGTTCCACAGTAACTAATCCTGTGCCCCCGCAGCATCAGCTTCCTTCTGTAGATGTCTTGCCCTCCCGTGAAGTTGGCTCTTCCTCGAGCCTGAACAGTTTTCCACTCAGCAGACTACCTTCAACCTCCTCCCTGTCACTCCCCTCTGAGCCTCAACTCTCGCAGCTCTCTCCAAATGCGATGCTGGCAGAGATTGCTCAGCTGAAAAGGCAGAACGACCTGATCAGGGCTCAGCTTAGGCAGGCCAAGGGCCTCGGGTCAGAGGCTGGTGGATCGCTTAACAGCAATGACGAGCAGCAAAGTTCGAGCCCCGTCAGCACGGGGAGAGTCACGCCTCCAAGTGTCAGGGAGAGGAGGACGTCCGTCTCTAGCAGCACAAGCAGAGGGACCCAGCACACCTGGTCTCCTCAAGACGAGCTTTCAGCTCAGCAGGTGAGGTCCATCTTGAATGGTCAGATTTGAACCAAAAGCAGAAAATTCTGAAGTCCCATATCTGCTTCAAATTGGGAGGTTGAAAGTTTTTAGATGAGATTTCAGTTTATGAAAAAGTTGTCCCAACACCTTGGGGGGTTGGATAGTGATGCCATGCTGGCCCTTCTCTCTGGTCGACACAGCGGGTTTATGTGCCCCCATGTGGTCGGGAGTGGTATTGCTACATAGAGTGGTCAAAGAAAGGTCTAAAAAATGGGTGGGACAACAGGAAGTAACTTGACTTAGCTTGAAAAAGTGTAAGCTTGGATAAATTTATGATCATCAAAAGTGAAAAGACTGTTTTTGAAATATTAGATGAAAAATTTTAATTCCACAGCTTTTAAACTGTAGAACAAAGCAATGATGATGATTGGTTGAACTGTGGGTCTCTACACTTCCTCAGATGGGCTTAGTCTTATGTTAACTGTCCTTGAAAGTCTGCGTCAAGTGTTTCACAAGAATTGGGCTAAATACAGTATACAAAAAGAAAAACAGACTTGAGTAAAAAGCATTTCCATTGTTTTTATTAAAGAGAATAGAGCAAGAGCAACGTATGCCTCATCTGCCTTGTAGTTACTTTTTTTCTATTGTTGAATTTTCCCCCAAAGAAAATTAAAAGTAAGGTTTTTGTACAAAGATATAAAGTGATCCCACAATCACATAATTTTAACAACTGATGCTGAATAATGTCTTGTTCAACACCATGTCAAAACAACAGATCACTGCCAAAAAACTTGAGTCATTATTCAGTTAGTAATTTGCACCAACTAATGATTTGAGTGGGTTTTTTTTTTTTTTTCCTTTTATTTTTCCTCAGGCTACATCATCTAAAACCCTCAGCGTAAACAGTGTGGAACAGCGCCTGCTGGAGCTCAACAGACAGAGCGCAGCAGCCAGAGGCCGACTTCTGGAGCTCATAGAGCAGCAGAAGCAAGTTGTCACAGTCAGCGTCTCGCCCTCCGTCTCCCCCGTCCCTCCCTCGGCCCTCGTCCCAAGCACATCAGGTATGGGGCTGAAGGTAGCATGTTGCTCTCTGTCGGACCAAACATTGCTCACGAAATGCTGTATTATTTCATTTCAGCTGGAGGAGGAGGAGGAGCAGAAGAAACGACGCTGCTCCCCGAGCGGGAGCGCCGGTCACACGTTGCTGGAGAGAGACGGTGAGCGGCTCAGCTGGAGGATGGAGATGCTCCACGGTCAGCATGCTGACTGAAAAAAATGATTGATGTAAAGTGGACAACGTTAAGTAACTTTAGGAAATATGGCACTGATATTTTCACATCTGTACAGATCTCATAGAGAGAGAGGATGTTTTTTTTCTGGACTCTTGACTGTGAAAGCTCTGTAAATACAAAACATTCATTGTTTAATACGACTGTTATATTTGTGCTTCAGATCTGCTAGTTCTGATGCGTCTTCTCACAGATTTGGTTTTGAAACCAGAGCTGGGAAACGTCAGGTACACACACATGCAACTGATAGACTTAAAAATGTAGATTTCATTAGGTTGTGAGCACTTTGATCTAAACGGACCTTCCTTTGTCTACATCAGGTGGACGAGCAGAAGAAACAAGAAGGCTGGTTTTCTTTGGCCACTCATCTGAGATGACAAGAAGATCGGACCAAAACTGAATTTGCTCTTTGTATGTCATCTACATGATAGTGTTTTTTTTTTCTTGGTGCAAGAATCTGATGGTGATTGTTGCAGATTTTATTTTTAGGTTTTTATTCATATTGATGGAGCTGTGCAATGTGGGCGTATACAGTATAATATTCCGAGTGCCTGTTTCTATTCATTTTAATAAAACATTTAATAATCTTTATGCCTGTTGAGCTGTGTCACTGTTGGTATCACACAAGTACGGTAGGTCTTCTTGCGCTACGATCTGCAGACTGAGACGACCCCTGACCTCACAATGTTCAGCTTCGTCACCCTGGAGTCAAATCTGAGCTCAGCTGGTCTGTTTGCTGTTGTTTGCTGTTGTTTCTGGGCCTGTGGTTTGGCTGAGTTACTCTCTGTCTCTGAGGGATGGTCAGTGTAGTTTCTGTCTTAGTCTGTTTGTGTTTTTATTTGAGCAATGTTGAGCCTTGCAAAAACAAACAAAAAAAGGAGTCTGAGCAATAAGAAGTGAAAAGACTAGCTTCAGACTTTGCTTACTACTCTCATTTCTCAGGTCGGTCATTGTTTTTTTTTTTTTGTTTGTTTGTTTAAACCAAGGAACTGCCATCACCATATCCCACTTGGTTAGGTTTATTTGAAGTAATGTGCTTCTTGCTGCATGTTGATGCACTTTAACCACGAAGCCGGAAAAATTGCAGCCCACTGCTCCGAGTGTAACTAGTGATGGGTTGAAAGCAGAGGACTAATTTCCCCATTAATAGAGTATCAATAAATCTTTCTGTTTTTGAAGCACATCCATATCCTGCGTGTGTTTGCGTACACGTGGAGGATGAAACGGTGCACTGTAGTCCAGTGTCAGCAGATGGCACTCCAGATTCACTTGGTAAGGAGTTGACCTGGTGTGTTCGCACCTGTTCCAGGTAAACCTGAACTTTAAAAGTCATTCCTAAAAATAAATCCACTTTTTAAAAACACTATAATATCCTGAATGTGTGCTGCTTCTTTCAACACATGAAGACCGTCACACCTTTTTACCAAAGGAGCCAGGAGAGAACAGCTGGCAACACTTCAGGCTTATCGCTGCGGTGGAAAACACGTACTTTGTGGAAAACATTTATTTTAAGTGTGTAATCTCTGTTGTTTCAACATGCCAGAGGTGGTTGCAGTAATGAAGGAATGGGAGATCATTTGATTGTTATTTACCCCGCTGACAGGGTTTCTCCTCTTGGTTGCTTGCTGTTTGTCTTGACTACTGTGGTAAAGGTCATTTTATAGTCATGAGATTGTTATGTGACATTGTATTTATATACCCTTTGTTTTTATCTCAAGGGGACACAAGCATGCGTCTGTGTCAACCCAGACGTTGGTTTATCCCACCAGGAAGGTCTTACTGATGACAGCTCTGTTGTGTTCAAGGGTCATGTGACTTACAGTGATTTACACCTGTGCTTTTCTTACTATTTCAAGATGCAGATGATGGGGTTTGGTGGGCCCACAAGCTACTCAAGCAAAGAAACCTGCAAAACATTAAAAAAAAAAAAAAATTAAAGCTGTTTGTGTGTTTCAGGCAAGGCATCAGCACTTAATCAAACTTAATCAAAAATACATGTCTTTCTTAAAAAAAAAAAAAAAAAGTTTTTTTGCGGTGACCAACTGGCAACAACATCCCTCTGGGAATGAAATGAAGATGTAAAACATAGGATACTTAGTTTATTATAACCAGAAGTGTGCTGAGTGAGTGGATCCTTCTTGTCATCCCCCAAATGAATCAGCAGTCACACACCGACTTGTTTTCACTTCAGATAATCTTTTGCTCTTGGTTTAAGGTTTTACGGTGACATTGGAAAAGAAAAGAGAGCCCTTGAGTTTTCTGGTTACTCAGTTCAACTGCGTGGGTAAAGACCAGCAGGGAAATCAAAAGGAGTAAATATTGCAGATAATAAAAGGATGGAGGCATAAAGGTGCTGAGGACAGCACCCGTAAACATGGGGGCAAAGGTCGCAGCGGAGACGCAGGGGGAGGCGGGCAGGCCTTATTATGCCTGGTTTAGCTGAGTGAAGGACAGGGTGAATGGGGATTAACCCCAGCCCAGTGCCCTTCAATACTCCGTCCTCCACCACAGGGCCTGGGGAGGATTCCCATGTGACCACCACCTTTATGTGGGACTCGGAGAAGCTGCAACTCGGCTCCTGTTCTCATCGCAACCTTATTTTCACACATGCAAGTTGTAGAGCAGGGAGATAGCTCAGCTAATATCGGTTTGAATGGGTTGCTCAGTCTGAGGAAAAACAAAAACAAACGCCCCTGCAATGAGGCTGGAGGATGTTAAACTCACACACACGAGGAGGGGGGAGGGAGGTGGTTTATCAGGGCATGAAGGGGGGTCGTTTCCTTGACTGATTTAAATGTGCCCCCACTTCACCTCACTGAAGGAGGCTGAAGTCACTCAGGAAAACACACACTCTAAAGCCTGTGCACACACTTGACATATTGTCTTTGATGGTAGCCAAAGTGACCAAAGCTGGTGTTTTTGATACCAGTCCAGATTCTAGAGAGACCTAAACAGCAACTAGTTCTGCAAAGAGAACAATTCTTAGTCAAACTATTTTGTTTAACTTTTTCCCTGAACTTTGATTTGACAGATAATTATATTTTCTCTTGTCACTTGAGTATTTCCCCCCTGGATTTAAAAAATTATCATTGAAGTGGACTGAACTGAATTTGTCTTTTCCTGTGAAAGTTGCAGTTCTGCATCCCAGCCACCAGAGGGCAGTGTTAAAATACTGCTGCTGCTGCTCAGTCTTTAGTCTTTTGGAGTTTGTATTGAATACACACACACACATAAACAAACACAATTTAAAAAAAAAGAAAAAAATGTTTTCCAAATTGAGTATTTGGAAAGGGCAAAGTATTACTTTTTCCACTCTCAGTTTATTTCTTGTATCAGAGTAATAGAACAATAGAAACTTATGATGTACTTTATTGAATTGCATTTCAAAATATGTAATACACTGAAAAAGGAGGAATAAGTTGTTTAAAGTAGACTCGTTTTTGTTGCTTGTCTCACTTTGAAGCAAAAAGAAAAAAACTAACTAAAAAACAAGCTTCTTTTGACATTACTCTGATTTTCGCACGTGTGGATGTTTGCATGTATGCATGTGAGTGGGTGCCCTCCACGGCGTCCTCCACAGCTGTGCAAAGTTCTGATCTGAAGCAGGCTGTTGGCTGCTGTGAAAATATTATTGCAAGTGTTTATTATTGCTTCAGTGTGAAACAGTGGGAGTGTTGTGTGCGCTGCACGGCTTTTTGGAGTAATGGAGTGCTTGCATGTGTGGGGAGAAGGTGGAGGCTTGGTGGGAGGATAGGGGGAGGTGGTTGTGTGTGTGTGGGGAGGGGAGGGGGGTCTCTCCCTTCCCCTGCCCTCTGTTTCCCACCGGCCAGCCCCCGGATCGTGGCCCATTGCACCCTGGGTAATGTGGAGGCCTATTGGAGTTGATTAGTTCCGGCTGTATCCCAGATAGAGTTCTGACAGGCAGGAGAAACGAGCTCTCAGCGTGAACCTCCACTTCCCCCACACACCCCTGTCTCAGGCACAATGGGCAAGGCAGGAGAAGAGCTTTTTAAACAACTGCAGCTTCGCTGCCCCCCTTTCCACTCCCCCCGGTCCAGAACCGTGCTATTATTACGACAAAAACCACATCACACTCCTGCATAAGTACAACCTTTACTTTACTCCTTCACTTGCTCGTGTGGATCTCCCAAACACCCCCAACCCCTTTTATTAATCCATACAATCTACCAGCATAACACAAATCCTTCCTTAAAGCACGTGAAAATAAATGTTACAGATACAGCTCGCTCTGTGTCGCCAAAAGGGTTGGCTGCATACATCAGGACCACCTTGACAAACCGTCACATCCACCATGCTGGACACCTGCGGCACGAAGTGACATCCATTAGACACATTCCTCAGGAGAGCAGCATCGTTCCTCTCTGCTGCTTTATCCTCTTTATTTCCCATTATACTCCCCCCACAATCCCCTCTGTCTTCTTCTCTCTTTCTCCACACATAATTGATTAAAGGCCGTTGTCATAAATCAATTTGGGACGCACATCAGTCAGCCCTCAATGGAGGAGCCCCCCCTTCCCACGCAGCAGTGTTAATCTACCCCTGCATGCTCTGCCACTCTCACTTACACACACATGCACACACATCTAGACACATCTGTATCCCTTGCTTCCCTTAGTTTAATTTTTTTTCATTAAGTTGCCAAAGATGAAATATGCAAATGTGTTTTTCAGCAGTTTTGAAGAAAGTGATTCGAGCAGCGCATGCAGAAATGAGACCAGAAATGTTGGAGTCAGAAAGGATGAAAAAGTCAAAAGCAAGCAAAATAAAAAGTGGATTTTTTTTCCCCCTCTGGAGATTAAAGAAGTCAAACTCTTTCCATATGCCTTTGCTGTACATCCTTAAAGAAACAAATATGTTGTTTGTTCACTTAGCCGTCTGTCTCTAAGCCTAATGCGTAAAACTGCTGTTTATAATTACAGCAATTTAATTGTCATTATTATCAAGTGACTTCATCTCCCTTTCTTTCTCTGTCTTTACCTCCACTCAGAGCTGTTGTTTTAGATGTTTTGATATGGAAGTAACCATGACACCACCCTTTCTTATTAAAAAAAAAAAAACTTTCCAAGTTACAATGGATTCTGGGAACATGAGCCTGCAACAGCTGCAAGTGATATGCCTGACTCTCCCCTTTCCCCTCAGTCTGGATTTTCTTACACTCTGCCCTTTTTCTCTGTAACTTTTTCCTTCACCTTGATGTTCTTAAAAAAAAAAAAAATCCTCCTTTGTTCCCCCGGAGCTCCAGCTTCAATTCGATTCTCTGCTTTTTACCATTCCTTCATCTTTCCACCCTCACCCCGCCATCTCCGTCGCCATGCTCCAGGGTGTTGCCTTTTAGTGGCAGTGAAAGGTGCATCGCCTTTAAAAACAGTTTGTCTTAATGAGAAGCGGAGGATGTATGCAGGAGAGTCGAGGCTGAGGGTCACAGCTGAAGCCAATTGTGTCCCTTTCCTGTCTGAGGGGCTGCGGGCCGGGGTCGAACTCCGGGTCACGCCGGCCCAGCGCTCCAACTGGGTCCTGGTGCCGGTTCTGGACTGCCGCCAGCATGTGTGTGCAGGACGGCGTGTGTGTGTGTTTTTGTGCGACTTAAGAGAAGAACATCTGTTTCTGATCCCCCCAGAAAGCCTCGCTCTTCGGACCTGGAGGTGCTGGCGCGGGGGGGGGGGAGTGAGAAGTCACACGCACTCATTATATGCCTCTTTATGGTTTCTTTTTTCATTCTTCCTCCATCACACTCCTGCCACGTCCTAAAGTTATTCTTCAATATATCAGAGCAAAACGCATCCTAAATCCTAACGGTCACGTGAACGCTCATGTTCCAGTTGAACAGCATCACATGGACACAACAAATCAGGCTAGCAGGAACGTCTGCACTGTCAAAAGAAATAGTCACCTACTAGCAAAGAGCCTCAAACGTGCCTGATGATGACATTTATATCCTGCAAACCAAACTACAGCGTGGGCTGTTTGGAGCGTTGACCGGTTGACATTGACATAAACAGAGGAATGAAGGAGGTGTGGAAAATGAACTGATAAATATCTACCACAATCATTTAAATCAAAGGTGGTGGTGAGTTAAGCAAGGAGGGAAAGCTTGAAAGACCAAACTGATGCCCTTTAAACAAAACGAATGAATTTTATAGGTTATGACAGAGCTTATCCTTACTTGAGCTATAAGTTAGGAATCTAAAATGTGCCAGAGTTTCGTTTAGTTTATTCATTTTTTTAAGGATTGGAAATGTTATTAAGAGAAACACTAAAGCCCAAGGTATTTTCTTAGGTTATGTGATCAATTACAATCTACCGAATGCATAAAAATCAGAATCTGCATAGTTTTACCAACGCCTACCGCAATTCAGTCTGAAATATTTCACTCTTTAGAAAATAATCTGCAAAATCTAATCCTTGTGCAGCTGGACAGTGGAGTTCATTGCCCTCTGGTGAGTGGGCCGCTGCCTCTCAGGAAAGTCTCTTTTCTTCTCAGTTTTATAGTAAAGATATTAGTCTTATTAGCCTGCCATTAAAGATGATGAAACTTGCAGGCACGGTGCATTTTTTTCTCCCTGTCTGCTCCCCTTTTGCTCGTATTACCTCATGTTTTCCTTTCTGTCTTTTTTCTTCCCTTTTTTTCTGCTCTGGTTGTTGAATTTTAATACTTTTCAGTCTCCTTCCTTTTGTTTACTATTTGAAATTGATCTCACCACAGTTAAATGATGGTCATTTTAGACATTATTTTTCACTCCACAGCCCCTCTCTCCCCCTCACTCCCTCACATCTGCACCTCTTCCAAGTGTCTGTGTGGAGAAGGTAGAGTTGAGATGAAACGTCGCGTCCGTCTTTGAACAGAGGCCATAAAACAGGCGCACATATTAACGAGCATGACTAACAAGCTGCAGGAACTGGAAAGCTCCCTCTCTCTCACACACACACACACACACCGACAATACATCAGGCCTAATCCAATGTATAGTTTCTTTCTCTCTACCTTTAAATAACCCTTTTGTCTCTTCTTGGCAGCATTTTCTACTTTTAACACATGCTTGAAGTAAACCAGAAATGTTTGAGAAACATTTTATGTTGTTATCCGGTATCACAAGAAAAACTGCTATTGTCCACGTCTCCAGAATGCAGAAGCAGCACAACTCATCATTAAAAGAGATATAAAGGCAACGTTTTGGGCGATTGTTTCGTGTAGGTGGTGGTGGTTGTATCATGGGATACAAATGGGGTTGTATTACATGGAAAATGAAAACATATAAACCCCATCCAGTGAGATTTTAACTCATAAACCTATCCATTCTGAAGTGAGAGCAAAGCAGAACAGTGAGAGGACTTTTTAAAAATGTCCTCAAGAGATCTGACTTATGTGTGAGTCAGGTTAACGCCATCCACAAGAGAGTCAAAAGTGTAAATTGTGAAGCAGTAAGATGTGGATGAAACACAGACTTTCTGCATTAACATCAACACTTAAAGGACATTCTGGAGTTAAAACAACCCCAAGTCTGTTATTAGATGGTAAGAAGTGTAAACTTGTGTTAGGGACCAAACCAACATGAATCAAAGCAGTTCTGAGTTAAAACTGTGCAGCAAAATGACAAAATAATGTCAGGTCTGAGTGAAATCCACCTACGTCACAATAAATAGCCATTTTAAGCTTCTGACAATATGTAATTCCACTTAAGTGATAGTGTGGATAAGGTCCCTACAAATAACCAAGGTAATTATCTTTGTAGGTATATAAAAAGCATTAGTTGTACAGGCATCTCCATCCAGTTGTTGGCGTATTGTTTTGTAGTAGACGAGCAAATGTTGCTTACAAAGGGAGGAGAGTTCAAAGCTGGGTCAGCATGTGGATATTTCTGACAAAAGAGAAAATGAGTAACTACTGGTAACTACTTGGCAGGAAGAAATAAAAGTGGGTTTTTTTGTTGTTGTTGTTATTAAAAATGAGTTCAAACTGAATAAACCAGCCTCCATTCAGTAGCTCATGGTCGCTAACGCTAGCTAGCATTCCCATGATGTTTCCTGACTTCATTTTGTTTCATTTATTCTGACCTCGCAGTTATATTTTAGTTTGGCCACTGTGGCTGCTGCGACCTAAAGTAATATTTTAAACATCTTATGCAGGATTATTAATTTTCCAGCTCAGAGTTACTTGGTAAAGACTCAAATCACTAATAGTAGTAGCTACAACGACTGTGACGGTGTAACGTTTTCAGGTAACCTCAGCAGAAACTGATACTCTTTTCTCAAATGGTGGTCTGGAGAGCCACAAGGAAGTCCAGTATATAACATCTCACACCATAACACACCATTTTTAAACTTGTTGTATGTCACATCATGAGCTGGTAGGGGATTTTTGAGCTGAGCTGGTTTAGCTGTTTCAAACTGCTGAAGCCTTGAAGATGACAAAAGTTGATCAGGTGGTGGATGTGGCTTCACTCCTTTACAGTTATTTCTGCTGTCTTCCCCTTTCTCTGTTTCTTTTTTCCATTTTCTGTGCTTTTGGAAGCATTGTCCTCAACTCTGTGAACACCCATCTCACAGCTATGGCATCCATGATCCCCTAGTCTCCTCTTCTCAGATCCAGACTCTGCTCGGCGCACCTGAGCCAATAAAATGTCAACGTCTTTGCCAAGAAAATATGTTCTTTCTCTCACAGCCCTCCTGCCCCCACCCAACCCTCCCCGCCTCCTCTCATTCTTCAAGCCTCCACCGCTGCAGTCCCCCGAGGCCCTGCAAAGTGCCCCATACTTAACTTCTCCTAAACCACTGAACATCACCATGCCCTAATACTCCAACCTTTCTCCTGTTCCTCATCTCCTCTCTGGATTCTTCCCCCGCGGCCTTAAGCTGCTGAGTGTTTAAACTCCTCCTTTTCCTCCCCATCCTCCCAGCTTCTTGCTCCCTCTCCAGGCTGCTCCGGAGAGGCTCTTTACAACCCCATCGTCCCTGCCAGAGCAGTAAAAAACACATCTGGAATCACACTCTATGTTTCTATGCTTTCCCTCCATGTTTAAAAAGAACCCCCCCCCCCCCACCCACCCACCACCACCACCACCACCACCACCCTCACGCCTCACTTTCCTCACCCTCCTTGCCTTCCCTTTCCCTCTCCCCTCACACACACACACACAGATGCACTAATGGTGAGGGCCATGCCGCAGGAAAAACACTCCCATGATGAGCTACAAACATTGAAACAACACTGTTACCCTAAGTGAGATGTTTCTAATGAGCGCTGCAGAAGAGCGTGACAGTGGGGTGTAGATGGTAGGGGTGGTGGGGGATAGTGGAAAAGGGGTTGGGAAGTACACCGTGAAACAAGATGCAGGCGTGTTGGATTTGACTGTACTCATCCGCCCACACAAACTGAGGCCATTTTGGATCACGGTCATGCTTTAATTTTCTTTCCTGCCTGTGCCTGTAATCCTTCATCGGAGGAATTCTTTGTATGACCATGCATTTACTCTTTTCAGCTTTTGTGTGAGAAAGTGTCTTCTGGTCTGAAGCGTGACTATATATACATTTAATAAGGGCCTGTGTGGTTGAGTAATATGTGGTTGGGCTGTGCTATGGTAGAGGGAGGAAATGTCCTCTACAGATAGAGAGCAATGAGAGAAGAGAGAAAACAAATTGATTCCTATAAATTGCCATTTAATCCTCCTTGATTGAAACTTGTGTGAAGGAGCTTCGGAGCAGTTCTGGAGGATGTCTGTGCTCGCTAAGTTGCATGTTTGCAGCAAAACCACTGTGTGAGAAAGTCTGAGGAGTTGTTGCCCTCCCTGACTCTGTTTTCCTGAACTGGCTCCAGTGATGGATAATAAAGGCACAAGAAATCCTCTGGCTCTTTTACTCCCCCTTTTTAAATTTTTTTTTTTCACAGTGCAGCTCAATCAGGACGAGAGAAAAGGGGAGAAGGGGGAATGATTGAGGAGGAGGGAAATGGAAAAATACAGTGTAACATCTCCTATTTCACATTTTCTGAAATTAACCGTTAGAAATAAGAAGAATAAATCCACGAGAGATTGGGTTTCACTTGGAGCCCAGAACTTTTCAGCCAGTGCCATGTGCCACTTCTGGGCTTGACGTATGTATGCATGCATGTTCGTGTGTGCTGCAGGACGAGGCAGAGGGTCAGGTTTCGGTGCGGATGGGAGGTGCTCGGTGCTGTAAGGGAGACAGAACAGTGCTGCGGTAGGTAAATAGGGCCCTGACCCAGGCCTGCCAGTGGAACGCTGAGTTCTCCCACTGCCAGAATCTACAACCCCACCTCCAATGAAGTTTGGGGCGCTGTGTCAAATGTAAATAAAAACAGAATGCAGTGATTTGCAAATCTCATAAACATATATTTTATTACCCAATAGAACATAAACAATATTTCAGATGTTGAAACTCAGACATTTCGCCATTTCATGGAAAATATTAGTTCATTTTGAATTCGATGGCAGCAACACATCTCAGAAAAGTTGGAACAGGGGCAACAAAAGGCTGGAACAGTAATTGGCACAAATCAAAAGCAACTGGAAGAGCATTGGAAAACTAATTATGCTAACTGGAAACAGGTTAGTAACTTGACTGGGTATAAAAGGAGCATTTTAGAGAGGCAGAACTACTTTGTTGTAAAGATGGGCAGAGGTTCGCCAGTGTGCGACAAACTGCAACAAAAGATTGTGGAGCAATATCAGGAAAATGTTCCTTAATGTAATATTGCAACTACTTTGATGAACCAACTATCTAGAGTGCACAATATCATCAAAAGATTCAGAGAATCAGGAGGAATCTCTGTGTGCTGGGGTACAAGACCAGAAGTGAAAACTGGATGCTTGTAACCTTTAGACTTCAGGTGGCACTGCATTAAAGACAGGTACAGTTCTCTCCAGGAAATCACAGTGTGGGATCAGAAACACTTCCAGTCATATCCTGTGGACTACAAAGAGGAGGGACCATCTATCTACTTATCAGCACTGAGTTAACAAAACTTGCATCACTGATGGTGTGGGGTTGAGTCAGTGCCGACGGTGTGGGCAGCTTACACACCTGGAAAGGCTCCATTAATGGTAAAAAGTACATAGAGGTTTTAGGGGAACATATGCTCCCATCCAGATGTCTCTTTCAGGGAAGGTCTTGCATACTTCAGCAATACAATGCTAAACCACATATTGCATCAATCACAACAGCATGGCTGAACAGGTTTAAAGTTTGGATGCAGTCCAACAGAAAACATTTGGTGCAGGATGAGATGAAAAATACAACAACAAAAACCCAGGACATTTAAGCAACCAGAACCCTGCATTGGACCAGAATGGGACAACATTCCTAAAAGTCCAGCATCTGGTATCCTCCTTTCCCATATATTTTCAGACAGTTGTCAAAAGAAGAGGGGATGCTGCATAAGAGTAAACATTGCCCTGTTTTGAAATGTGTTGCTGCTCTCAAATTCCAAATTAGATAATATTTTCCATGAATTGATAAAATGTCTCAGTTGCAACATCTGAAATGTTGTTTTTGTTCTGTTGGGAATAAAATATGGGTTTATGAGATTTGAAAATCAGTGCATTCTGTTTTTGTTTGGCCTGAGGGTTGTAATTTATTTATGTGTTTTTCTTTTTTTCCCCTTCTGCCAGACTTGAGGGGTTGAGTTGGGGTGGAGTGAGGGTGGGGTTTACTTTTGTGTGCATGTGTGGAAGGGGAGGGGGTGGTGGTGGTGGTGGTGGGGGCTATTAACGAGCACCATCGTTTTTCTAATTAGTGCTTTGGGGAATATTTTTTTAAGGGTTGTCGACCCTCCCTGTGGAGCTTAGTGGGGGAGAAATGTGAACGTTTGTGCAAATGTGTGCACACATCTGTGTGTCTAAGCTTGTGCTCATGTGCACAGTGTCTTTGCATAAAGTTCTGTCTCAGGTTTTCTCTTTTTGTTGTTGTAGAAATGTACTTAATCATGTTTTTAAATTCGCTGGTTACGTATGGTAGCCCAGACATTTTTTTGCATGTGGAAGGTTTTGGTGAACTCACGAAGACCGTCCCACAGTCTCTTCAGTCCCAGTTCATTAAATCGAGGGGTTTCAGGTCGTCTTTCCGTCCTCTATTCTCAGAACTCAAGAGCATGAGGACATTTTCCTTTCTCTTTTCTTCCCTCTCAAAACTTTCTTCTCTCTTTTCTCTCCTCTTCTGCTGTTTCTTTTCAGCGAGCCCGCTGCTCTCGTCCTTGCTTTGATCCCCCCTCCTCACTCCCTCCACCCCTCCCAGGGCCTCCAGCCAGCTCACTGGAGCGGTTTCCTGAGTCTGCCCAGATTAATGAGTACAACTTAGTGTGTATGTATGTGTGTGAGAGAGCAGGAGGCAGAAAGAGTGCCTCAGTGTACCACAAATTGTGAGTGTGTGAGTTTGAATACTGTATGTGCTTGTGTGTGTGTGTTTGTGTTTTTGATCTGTGGTTTCCAAACCAAACTTTATTTTGTGGAATCTTTTTCAAAGAATCATCAAAGTAAGTGATCCCACAGAGGACAGACTCTCTCGTAGCATCTGGGCTTTTAAAAAAAAAAAAATTCCCCAATCACAAAGCAGACGGGATACGATTGCAATCAAGAGGCAGGCGTCTGAAGAATAAGCCAAAGAGGCTCAGACATTCTCAGCTTTGGCTCTGTGACACTGGAAGGTGGTCAATTTATGGGGCTGGGACTATGAACTTAATTCACAAAGATTGCAAGCGCACAAACTGCAAACAATCACAATGCAACTGATTAGAAATACTCCGTGAAAACTCATGGAGGGCTAAAAATAATCTCCTGATTGGAGCCATGTGTTGAGTTTGGGGCGGCGGGGCAAAGATTGCGTGTGCGTGCTTGTGCTGCGGTGGGTCGCAGAGAATGGGAGGAGGCGGCAGAGGGTGGCGTGAATCAAACCGGAGTGAAGAAACAGTTTGTCTTTTCTCTGAGCTCTGATAATAACGCCACGTGAGTCCCCGCTGCACTGCGTTTATTTACTCTCACAACTCCCAGCGTACACACACTTTCACTCTCAAACACATGTACACACACACACACACACACACAGTCCCCTTCACAGCAGAGTTACAAATATGGGTATAAAAAGGTAATCGCAACCCTGCATGGTCGAGTGCAGCCCCGTAATTTCTCAATCCACTCCTCTTTGACACACACACACACACACACACACAAACACACACACACACACCGGGGGAGGGGGAGGGGGGGGGGGGGGGGAGGAGAAGGAGCCTATAATGGCCAGGGGGTTTTAGTTAGGATCTGTTCCACCTGAGAGTGTGTGCCAAAAAAAAAAGAAAAAAAAAAAGAATTAGTATTTTTGGCCATCTAAGTTTCCAAAATATTCATCTTGGGTGGTTCACATAAGTTACAAAAAGGCACTTTAGAGATGAAGAAATCCTTTTCACATTTTTAAAGCGCTACTCAGGCAATTTAATATTGTTTGTCCATAATTCTGGCCATGACAGAGATATTTTGAAAAGAACAGAAAGGTCAAAGTTGAAGTTGCAGACATCGTGCCTTTACTCCCAGGTTTCGACCCGACGCGGTTTAAATTCAACCGTGCAGTACCTTTCACTGGGTGATCCATGTCCGGTTAATTCCTGCACCTTTCAAACACTTTGCCCCACAATTGAAAATACACGTACTATGTTCAGATTTGTGTCGAACTTTAGACTTCAGCGTTCTCAATGTTTACATGACGCGTTCTCACTCCCAAATTTCTACACGCTGACCCTGGGTCAGGAGTGCTAAACATGTTATTATTAACACCCCGAACACCTCTCTAGCATCATTTTTATCAGGCGTGGTGGGGATCTATGTTTTACATCTTTCTGGGTGAAAACGCTGAAAGACCAGTCTGGGTTTGGAGGTCAGACAAATAAAACACAACACTTTTCAAACAGGAGAGTCGAGTTTCAGTTTTGTGGTCGACATTTCAAGCAGGACTGTTGTTGTTACACTTTTGTTTTATACTTTTCACTTGCGGTACTGTAAGGGAACAAAATGTCTCGGTCAGTTCAATATTGTTTTGTTTAAATGCAACACTGAGGAACCATTATTTCTACTTTATTAAATTTTTACTTTAGTATCTATGTTCATATATATTTTTACATTTTCTCATCATTGACAATTTGCTCAGTCAAATATTCGAAGCCCAGATTGCTTGTTTTATTATGTCTGCATTGTTCCATCTTAGTACATACTCTGCACGCCTCGTACATCTTTTTTTTAAACTTTTCTACATAAAAAAATCAGAAACATTTGACGTTTGGAGCCTTTCTCTAAGTGTCTGTGCTGACTATCCGAGCCCACATCGACTCATAAAGCTTCCATTGTGAGCGCCACCATCGGCCCTTATCTGACTGTCATAACTGAGGGTGTTGCCGTGGCAACAGTGCAAAAAACATTATGTCATCGGTTACATCTGCTCTGTGGATGTGACTTCTTGAGTGTCTCCGAAGCCATGTGTGAGGCGTGGGTTTTTGTTTTTTTTTTTTTCTTGTCACGCCCTGTGAGGTGCATCCACACTGGTCCACGCTACAGCCACCATCATCACCACCTGACAGCGGTGTGACTGGTTCTCCTCGCCGTCCCTCACCCTTCCTGGACAAGCAGAGCCTCCACTGTATGACGGCCCCGAGAGAAAGGAGGCGGGATATCCTGTGGGAGCGCGTGGTTGGACAGCAAACTTGGAGGCAGTGTCTGCTTATTTGATAAGAAGTCGTCCGTCAGGAAGGAAAATAAACAGCCGAGCGTGCTGCTACTGCAGAGCAAGAGGAAGAGCTGTTACTAGAGCACAACACAATATTTACACTGCCGCGCTGACACACACTTGCACAGACACACTAACGCTTGCTGACACATATACCTGCTCACATTAAGGCCAGAACAAACACTGGGACATGTGTGCATACACTATACAGATGCTCAAAGAGGAAACAGGCGTCGGGATGAAAACCGTGTTTGGAGAACATAATTGTAGCTGCAGAAACAACAGGACTTGTCATGAGACCAAACTGTTTGTCTCCGTGTGCGTACGCGAATTTGCATTTATTTATTGCACGCTTTTTTTTCCCCAAGATTACTGGAGAGTTTGGATTCCTGGTTCTTTCTGTAACACAAGTTGTGTTTATACCAGCAGTTATGCATGTTTGAGACCATTCGCTGCCAAGCACATATGTTTTGTGTTTCAATAAAGAAATCTGGTATTAACCATTTTTATGTATTTTAAATGTTTCATTTTCCAGTGAATCACCGATCCCTCCTAATTTTTATGTTCTATCACCGGGATGATTTCATTTTGTCATTTTTATGCTTTAGTTAGTGCAGCTCATTATTTTACAAATGATCTTTATAAATCTGTACTATAATTATACAGGATGCATTTGTTGAGTCCACCTAAGTCATTCGTTGTCTAGTTATTAACTTTATACAGAAAATTGAATTTAATGCTTCTGCCGGATGTGCATATTTGATGTAGCTTGAAATAATGAGATAAACATTTGTAAAATTGATTTCTGTGAGCCAAAACCTTAGACTGAAGTCTGTATTCAGTCTTCAATACAACCAAACTAACCAAACACAACAACAAGGTCATCTTTCTTTTTTAAAATTTTACATTTCTTGGCAATATGAACATAATCTTGTATCATATTTCTGTTTGAGCATCTGCTTCTGGCACATATGTGCAGTAAAGTCCTGTCATCAATCTGTACGTATCTTTGCAGGAGTTATGCAAGAGTAGATTCACATGCACACTGATAAACTAACACTACCTGATATAT
>JAOWBL010000013.1:8594265-8609265 GCA_028564865.1 Zenarchopterus dispar
TATATATATAAAAAACTAACCAAATATAAAACTAACCAAACACAACAACAAGGTCATCAGGGATGAGTGCTGTCCCTTAGCAGACTTCAGGAAGTTGGCAAGGAGAACATGAACTTGTATCGAGCGGGGCTTCACAGTGGCTCATTATAAGATAATGATTCCTTATTTAAAACTAAGCTTTATACAAAGTTACTTTTGTGCAGCCAAAAAATTGGTTTTGCTTTGGTCAAACTGCTCTGACTGCTCCCTGTAGGTCTAAATATTCATCTCTGTTGAAATTTATAGTTCAAGACAAAGTTTCACTGGAGGCCTAATTAGTACATACTAATTGTGACATTTGTGAAGGTTTTAAAAACTCTTTCCAGGAAATGAAAATCACTAAATTACGATAAGAATATCCACAAACCAACTTTGTAACCATTGGTTGCTATTTGACATTATTTGATTGCATGTGAATATCTAGTAGCTTTAACTTAAACGATCTGATTTAGCCCAGCAGCAGGTTTGATTCAAAATTTCAAAACCTAGAACTTCTTGTCCTCTTCGAACCAAATTTAGATACGTCAAGCAGTTTGTAATACTCTGTAAGGTGTTGTTGTTGCCCCGTCCAAACCCCTGAGCTCATGTTGTGCCGGTATGTGAAAGCATCTTGTTTGTGTAGATAAGGAAGGAGGGGAGAGCCGAGGGACCGTGAGAGTCCTGACCTCCTGGCTCTGAGCCCCGCCCTCTGGCTGTGACTGACAGATAGCATCGGTGTAGCTCCTTATCAGCTCCCTGCCCTCTGAACTGGGATCTGCCTTCCAGGACTGCAGGGAAAAGAGAGGAGGGAGGGAGGAAAGAGGGAGGGAGGGAGGTGGAATGCCAAAGCAAGAGGGCACTGAAAACACACAAACACGCCATCATGTAAATATATGAACAGGTACGACTGAGAAAATAAAATTCTGTTTTGTTTCGTGATTTATGGGGCAGGAAAAGCACAGTCTAGTTTCTGTCAAGGCATGGATTCATTCTCTCAAACTTTCCCTACTTTCTTCTGCTTTCTCATCAGAGTTAGTCATAAAGAGAGCCGCTGCCAGCAGACGGCTTGCGTATGTCCGTGTGTGTGTGTGTGTGTGTGTGTTATATTGCTCTTGGACAGCAGACTGCTCCATGTTTGCGGCCTGTGTTTGGGAGTCTCTATAAGTCATTTGGTGTGTGTGTTTTGGAGTGGGTGAGATCATGCTGACATTGAACATAAAGACGCATTGAGTGGAGTTGGACCATAGGCCAAGTCTGGAGGTGCAGGGGGAACAGGGATCTGTGTATGCACACACACTCACACTCACACACACACTCACACACACACACAAAAACACTGTTCGTCTCTCCGGGCAGTGAGTGGAGAGGGCTCCCGAGGGCCAGGGGGACTATCGTTTTCCTCGTTAATTATGACCGTCTGGCAGGCTGGAAAGCAGGAAGTCAGAGAGGGAGAGATGGAAAGAGGGAGGGATGGTAGATCGATGATAGGAGGCAGAGGGTGGAGGGGAAAGGGTGAGCGGGTGAGTCAAAATAAAGGGAGGAGAAGCAAAAGCCAAGACAGATGATGAGAAAAGGAGGGAGGTCTGAAGAGCGGTGGGGGAGTGATAGAGAGGCAGGTCCAAATACAACCATATGCAGGGAGGGTTTGGATGATAAAACCAGGTGCTTGATAAAAGGTGGAATGTCAGACTCTCAGCCATGACAGTTTTTTGGATGTTTTCCTCCTTTGCTCCTCATTCCCCAGCCCTTGATATATAACACACACTCCCCGACCTCTGCTTTCGTTCGACCTTTTGACCCTTTCAGCGATGCCGGCTTAAGCCTATAACTTAACTTCACTATCCTAAGTTTTTGCACCATTTGGGTCCTTTAATGGGCCGTTCTTCGTACAACTCCCTGGAGGGGAAACACAAGAAGACGTAGATACAGTAAAGCAGCACAACTGTCACACACCAATGTTTGTTGTTTAAAAAGCAATGTGCTGCAAGGGCAGTTCAGGCCAGCCCCCGGGGGTGGGGGGGCTGAGCAGTTATACGAGCTTAGCCGGGCTCAGCAGAACGGGTCTTGGATTTAACTGGCTCCAGGTCCAATTAGGACTGTCTGCTGCATCTGGACACAGTTAAGAGTTCACGTCAAAACTCACACTTTACTCTCGCAGGGATATAAAGTCACAGCTTTTAGACTGCAGGCCACTTAATCTTTATTACCACAAAAAAATTCTGCTTCACACCACCACGCTGGTAAAACCTGAGAGTGGACACAGCCGAGTTTGGCGGCAGGCGAGCTGCTGTCAGATTGTGTCAAAAAGAGGATTTTTTTTTTCCATGTTGCAACACACCAGTTATGTTTTATTTTTTGCTGAGGGCAAATTGATTCAGGAAAAACTGCTAGATCAAGATTTCTATGCTAACGGCTCCGTTTGCTCTCCAGCTTCCATCAAACGTACGGACTGTTCCAGATACCGTTAAACTGTTTGACTGTACATCCTCATACAACGTGTTCATGCGAAGAAGCTTGTTTCCTTTACAACTTCTTCTACAACTTGCAGGACTCTGGTAAATTTTCTAAAGTGAAGTTCACTTTCCTTTATTGCTTTTTCATGGTGTTCTTTAGTAACACCAAGCAGACCACTCTGGAGTCTAAAACAAGATTAAGAAACTCATGTGTTTAGCATTGTTTTAAACAGAAACATTATTCAAACGTTATTAGAAAGTCATAGATATCAGCTTTATCCAACGACAGAGATGCACGTTGAAGTTCTGGTGGAGATCTCAACCTGCAAAACCTCTGAAACGCAGTAAATAAAATAATGTGGAACTCACAAAACCAAATGCCATCATTCATGGCTGCCAATGGGGGGGGAAAAAATGGTTGCAGAAAATTATAGTCTTACAGTCTGAGTGGAGATGTGAGCTACCTCTGAGAGGGAAAACAGCATCTAATCAGAGCAGTCACAGAGTGCATTCCTCCAGATGACGTGCACCGTAACTCACCCTGAGGTCCGACCCCACCTGAGCCTGGATCTCTGTCTCAACAGCACAATCACACTGGAATGAACAGCAATAACAGCATATTACCCTCCACATGTCTCTACACACACACACACACACATAAACAGAAGGTATGCTTTACATCAGTAAGAATGGAAAAGAACAATAAAATCAAATAAACTCTCCGGATATGAAAAACTCCTGAGGCATCATTGCAAAGCTAAAGTACAGGATTCTCTCTCTCTTTGTGTGCATGTATGTATCTGTTTGTGTGCGTGCACTCATATGTGCACATCTGGAGAAGGCATCTTAAAAGGAAAAAGATGTCATAAATCTCTCCTGTTATTCTGAGAAATTTGATTGAGTGTCTGGCTGTGAAGCCAAAGGCAGAGCTCAGCATCTGAAGCTGAGGCAGGAACAGGAATGGGAACGTTTGTTTGTTCCAGCAGTGTATTTATATTATTATACAGTTTTATTGCACCTCAATAATTGTTTGACAGCCATAGTTATCATTAAACGAAAGCGTGTTTCATCCAGATCAAATAAGCTTATATTTGGAGGTATTAAAAATATTTCTAGCCTTTTCTGAGATGACTGCTGTCTCCATTTTATTACAAAGGAATAAAAGATTATCATGATGTATTTTAAGATTTGTAAATTCAGTGTGATGTCTTACTAATGAAAGACCATATTAATGGATGTACAGAGCTCAACTTTATGCAGAACTGTTGATGATAATGTTCAGTATGATGTAACTATCTAGTCTTTCGGCTATTATCAATCAAAACACCAGGCCCCTAATTGTACATAAATTTGTTGCTTTATATAATTCTCCTCGATGTGGTACACAAAAGTCTCCGCCTGGACAGTTGTCATGGACAGACCAGAACTGTTTTTGAACCATGTTGTATTTCTATTTTAAAGGGAAATTGGCTCAATTTTGAAGCTATCCCCTGGTGGTCAGTCAAGGAACTGCCACTTTTCTTACTTCCGAGTCGACTTCAACCCAAAGTTAGTTAATATCGGCGTTTGAATGAACTCTGTTCAGTATTTCATACAGATTGATGGAGGGTAAGTGGAAACATGGTGTTGGGCTGCTGCTTGTGCCGTGTCGAGGCTGTCAGTGTTGGTAATTTAAAGATGACATATGAAAAAAGTTAAAAATCATGACAGCAACACTGAAGAATTTACACTGTAAAAATATGACTTTCCCAGTTAAAAGTCACTGTCCTCCTGCGTGTGTGTGTGTTTGCATCCAGCTTTGTGTCTGCATGGGCACTAATGTGCATGTGCTTGTGCATTCTCTAGCTTTTCTGCAACTAAGCATATTATCTTTTTTTTCTGCTAAAAAGCCTGTGGCACGGTGAAGGATGATTGCAGACTGGGTGTTGCTCTTTCCCAACATTGAGACCATGCTAGCTCCAGGGGAGAGCTGCAGATTATACTGTGGCGTTGGTTCTCTTTGTTTTAGACTGGGATGGGCACGCTCTATGTTGCATTATATACTAAAATATTCAAACATGCATTGACGTGGCACCTAAAATTCTTTTAAAAATCCTTACATTTAGAGCTAAATCATGTGTTTTGCATCATTTACTAAATTGACTATAAAGATGGGAAATTCATATTGAGAAGAATTTCATGTTGGCGCTAACATTGGTAAGCACAATCATGTCTTTCTTTGAATAGAAAAAGTTTAGATGCCAGTTAGGGAGATACCTTCATTTATTCTAGTTTTTCTTTTTGTTTGTTTGTTTAATTTGCTGTGTAAGGTTAAAATTGTTTCTCCTTTAATCCTGTTTTATGGTAAATTGAAGCAACAACTAAAGCTGTAGTTTAACAGGTAACAAATTTGAGAAAGGTTCTCAAAATTAGGGTCTGAGAAAATGCCTCTACATGTATATTTTAAGAAAATAGAACATTTAAAAGTCTGCTAAATTCTGATTTTCAACGTGACTTTCACAGGATTTCCACAAAAATATTACTGTCAAACAATATCGTGTTTATGTTCTGACAAATATGCCTCCTCTTCACTGTTGGTCCAGTAATTCTTTTTTTTAAACTGATCTTGGTCCAAAAAAATAAATAAATGATGTAGAAGTTACAGTTCAAACCGTTGAGAGGTCAGAAAATGCTATGTTTCACACCAGAGATTTTCCCATGAGCTCCTACTGTAGTTTTAATATTTAGGAGTAGAAGAAAAGCCATTAGAGAAGAATCTGTGGAAAAGAAACACACGACTCTGGTCTGTGCTCTCCCACACAGCTCTGACATGTGTTTTGCCGTTTCTCCGCTCACATGGTTTATTTTTAGACACATGTGCTAAGAAAGGCATCACAACTCTTGCCGCTGTACATTTGACTCTAACTCCCATCATGCTTCATTTAAGCCTTTATTCAGATTTTGTGGACGCGTTGGCAGCGTTGTGGGTCCAGAGAAGCTTTATTATGACAAAGGAAACACCTG
Organism: Zenarchopterus dispar; assembly: GCA_028564865.1. Classification (NCBI taxonomy): domain Eukaryota; kingdom Metazoa; phylum Chordata; class Actinopteri; order Beloniformes; family Zenarchopteridae; genus Zenarchopterus; species Zenarchopterus dispar. Next base: position 8,599,740 of record JAOWBL010000013.1, read on the forward strand.
TGGCTTGGATGTCTGGGTTTTTCTAAGGACTTGAACCATGACTGAGGGTGCAGCAACCAGCATCACGTTGTTCACATGTGTAGATGAGTCTCTGCCGTCACACTGAGCTTTACATTGTTATTGTTTTCCTAAAAAAGACAGTTTGAGGGATAGTAGTCTTTTTTTTTATGTATTCAAGACTGGATCTAGTATAATACTGACATGTTCGAACAATAAAAAAAGCTTCAGGTTTCTGTTATCATTCTTCTTGTCTTTAGAAACTGCTAAAGGATGAGTCCATGGAGCGAGCAAACCCTGGAGGATATTGGACAAGACTTCACTTTAAATGCCCCTATACGCTGTTTGATAAGAGCAATCTCAGTGAATCTTTCCACTGTCATGCATAAAAATATTTGCAGGTAGAGACACGTCATCAGCCCGCATCTGTACCACTGTCATGTTTACCAAATGCAGCACAACAAAACTCAGTCTTCAGCCACATCAGCCATCTCCCAGTGCCACAGCTGTATCGGTTCTTTTGAACTTTGAACAGAAGGTTTTCCTACATTTTCTACCTTTTATCATGTTGTGCAGTATTTCATATTGTAGTGTGACTATGAAACTTTAACGTCCGTTTGCAGCTACTTATATAGTGATAAAGGGGATATAATTTCCTTACAAACGTACATGTCGTCAATCTAAAATATCCTCACTGGATCTCATTTCTCACCTCCGTGACTCGAGAATCCATCCTATCAGGCTTCAAACAGACCCGATCTTGTTGACATATTTAACATGAGGAAGACTTGGTCAACAATTTGATTATAAATCAAAGAGTCAAAGAGGGACGGACACATAGACATTATAAAGATCCACAGGAGTCCATTACACAGAGCAGAAGGAGATGATATAAATGTAATTATTTTAGTAAGGAGACTCTTACTCCAGTCCTGAGTTAAACTGTTTCCCAGATTACTGGGAAAAAAATACAATATGGTTTAGACAGGAGCAGAAACAAAATTTGCTTTATGTTCTCTGCTTTGTCATTTGTTTTCGATTGAATGTCTGTGTTGCAAAGCTATCTGCGGTCTGTTTTGTTCTGTGGACCTACAGTCTGAAACAAAAGTATAAATCCACACCATAGCATTTGCTTGAACTGTTGAGACTTTTAGACAGCAAAAATGTCTCTTTCCAGAGGCCCATATTTTGAAGTAACAGCTGACTTAGCCCAAATCGAAATTCCTCAAAATTCTCCAAACTGAGAGCATGTGACCACAGTCTGCTGCAGATAAGTAATTACCTACTCATGAGTACTACAAAATAAAATAACAAAATGAATGAAAAATATACAGTTACACTGAATACAGTTTCTTATTTAGTGTGACAAAAACCCTTTATACAGTGAGCTGACTGTGAGTGATAGATGCTGCTCGCGTCTTTTACCTGAAATACGTGACTGAACATGGCTGATGTAGAGCAACTTTTTGCTTTCATCTCCCACTTTTTCAGTTTTCTTTTCTCTAAAATCCTTTTCTTTTTTGCGCTTTTTGGTCTCTATTAACATACCCATAAAGCTTGTGAGGAGCCATCTTTGAAATGGGTCAATATACAGCATTTTATACAAGTCCCTCTGAAAGGAATAACTTGTTGAATACTATTAAGAAAATACAAGATCAAATTACTTTGTTTATTGTATCTTAACATGGACATTTGAATATTGTACAAAGACAGAATACTAAGTTATTATACAGTATAAAATAAGCTACTTTCTGTACTTTTATGTTTGAACAGAATAATAACTGCTAATCAATAACTTGACTTTATAGGCTTAGGAAAGTGGGAAAGCCGGGACTCCTGGGTGTGTGAATAAAGGAAGCTGATTTAGTACACCTTTATATCCCAGAATACTGTGTGTGTTTGTGTTTGAGAGAGATTCTCTGTTTTTTTTTTCACACTAAGGAAGTGACAAAGCTGCTAAGGTCAGCAGATACAGAGACGGAGAGAAAGAGCAGGTCGTCGTCATGGCACCCAGTTAAACAATGGCGTGAGGTGGTTGAAGAGGAGATGGTGTTGCCCAGTTGAGACCTTTGAGGAGAAACCACCTCATGTGCCACACACACACATGCTGATGAACAATACACCTTTCAGAAATGAGACACACTGGATGAATTCACACCTGACAGCCGACACCCAAAACTCACCCGGTGCGCTCGGTCCTTCGAGAGTCTTTGTTGTTAAGGTGCACAAATCACACCGCATGCTCACGCACTGACACTCCTGACTATGCTTCTCTCTCTTCTCTACTTTCATAACAACATTTATAATCATCTGCATGACAACCTGTGTGGGGCTCTATAGTGCAGCTCGGGGGCAACCGGGGTTAGCGCTGAAGGGAAGCAGTGCATGCTGGGATTGTGGCCTGCTGAGAGAGTGGCATTCTGGGAGGCGGTGTCCTGCGGGCAGGGCCTCTGGGGATGCAGTATGGTTAATAGGCCTTTCATGGCCTGTCCACAAAGCCTTTTGTCCCTGGGCTAATTCATCCTGTCCAGCATGGAAAGATGGAGAGGGGTGGGAGTTGCACCATGGAGGGGTTTTTTTTTTTTTCAGGGTGGGGAGTCCCCCTCTCTAGTTTTTTTTTTTTTTTTTAAACCCTTCGGCAGTTTATAGCAAGGTGGCGCTAGAGTGAGGAAGTCACATCCAAACAGATCCCTGCTCAGTAGCAACAGCACCAAAACATTGGCAGAGCCTGCAAAGCGCTGGCAAAACTGCAACGTTACAGTGGAAAACACCCACGATTAATGACTCACCACACACAACTTGAAGCCCGAGCATCCTGCTGCATCTTGTGAGCATTTGAGGAGGACTGTCTGTAGATGCTCATATTTTTAAATCAGTGGGAGGGGGGGGGACACACACACACACATACACACACACACACAGATGCACCTGAATGAGCCATAATGTGAGTGATCCCACACATCTCCACAAGAGCGACAGGTGTCATAAAATACCACAGATAAGTGTAGTGAATAGAGACCCCCAGACCCCCCTGCTGGTTTGCAATAACCCCCTCAACTACATCAGGGTGGGAGTTCTTGCGTTCACAGAGGCGAGAAGCTTCCCACCAGCAGTCAAATCCTGTGATCTGGGACTATCCAGTTATTAATGAACTGGACAGGAGAGGCTCCCCTCGTTTCAGATTGTGTTGATTGAAGTGAAGAAGAGAATTCCAGAGTGAGCACAGAGGGGGTGTTCAAGCTGTGAAGAAACCACGTGTGTGTGTGTGTGTGTGTGTGTGTGTGAGAGAGAGAGAGAGAGAGAGAGAGAGAGAGAGAGAGAGTGCAACATGGTCCCGACTGGACCACAACAACACAGCACAGTACACAGCTGCGCTGGAGGGCCTGCGAGGCCTGAATGGACGGGGGTCAATACAAACTCTGTGGGGACCAACGCATACCAAATCAGGGGGGGACTGCGCAGGAGAAAAGGGGGGGAGGGGGGCGCACTTTTCTCCTTCAGATCACCTTCATTCAGAAGCACTGACGTTTTCATGACTTTTTCCACACCGATTTTTATATCTGTCATCCAGAATCACCGCTCCGCACTCCGCTTTTAAGCGCAAAAAGCGCTTGAAAGCGGACCCACGCATGCGGGGGGGAAAACGGCGGCGCAGTACCCGGCTCTGGGATTTCGGGAGCCAGTCCCTATTGTTCAGATCCCTCCTCCTGCTTGGGAAGTGGGAGGACCCGAAAAGGCGTCGCAAAAGGGAGAATTGTTTGAGAGCGCAGTCATCCAAAAACGGCCTTTCAATGTGAGAAGTTGGGGAGCCGAAGAAAATGTCGGTGCCGTCGCAGTAAATTACCAAAGCAGCGAGGCTTCAGAGGGGGAAACAAGGAGAAGCGAGAAAAGGGTCGCGCTTTTTGGGACTAGGACTCAGAAGAGAGGCGAGGGGAAGGTCGCGTGAAGTTTGAACACCAAGTAGAGCAGCTTTGGTGAGTTTTATCCTTCCACGCAGCCCCGCGTCGCTGGGACGTGAATGGACATTTATTACAAAGTTATACACAAATGTATCAGCCTTGCTGCGCGTTTCTTGCCGGTCGGAGCTCTTTCCGCACACATACGTTGCCGCATTTGTCAAGAAAAGCGCTATTTGGGAGGTTTAAACCCACTTCGTGTCGGTTCCGACTTTGATAGCCGCTTTTTTGTTTCTTGTTTTATATTTTCTCACTCCGTTTTAACTTTTCTACACGCTTTCTGGCACCACACGCGTCTTTTTGTGTTGTTCTCCAAAGCGCGTCTCGGTCCACGGTCGCGGACTTGTTTGTAAAGAGAAGAGTTAACTTTGTTGTCGGACTTAGCCTGTTGTTGATTGGATGAGCCCTGCGTCCATGTTTTCCACAAGCTTTTCCTCGATCTCCTGCCTGTATGTGCGGGGCTGTTAACGGCACGACGCATGTTTTTGGGAGTCCCGTCGGCCCCGTGTGACACGTCGCGGGGATCCATAACTTGTGTTTCTGGGGCGTGAGAGTGGGTTTTTTTTTTCTCGGGGTGATGCGTCTCAGTTTTGCAGGCCGCAGCCTATAGTCGCTCCCATAGGGTGAGATAAAACATGGTGAGCTCCTCTCCCAGGTTTCCCCCTGCAATGTCTTTGGGAAGCTTAACTTAAGGAGTGCTGAGTGAAAAAAAAAACAAAAAAAAAAAAGCTGGAATGTGACGTCCTCGTGTCCGTGACTGTTGCGAGAAAAGCACTCCAACTGAATCACATCCTCCTAGATTCATGTTTTGAGTCTGTTTTCTACCTGGGGATACAAAGGGATGCCCCGTGTTGGTTCGGTCATGTTATCTTCTTCTACCCCCTTTGTACTGAAAGGTCAGAGCAGATTGTAATGTGGCCATCCACATTCCAAAACAACCTACCTGAGTGTATGCCCCCCCCTCACCCCCACCCACCCCCGAACCAAAGTCCTGGAGTCTGAAAGAGCTCATTAAAGCCTCTCATAAACTGACAGCTGCCCTGCAGGAATGTACGTGCTGTCAGGAGAGTCTCTCCCCACATCATCCTATCTCATGCAGCTCTGAATCAATGACAAGAGGTTCACCAGTCCCCCCCCCCCCCTCACCCCCCTCCTAATGAGCGCTGGCCAGGGTTTGATCATGGGAGGAGGAAGAGGAGGCCTGCAGGAACAGCCGTGGGGGCTCAGATTTCCAACCCCAGGTGTCGTTTTGTCATTTGGATTACATTTAGCCTCCGCTGCCTCTTTGCATGAAGGAACCTCGGCGATTAGATGACAGACATGGCACCAGACAAGAGGGCCCGATTGTTCCCGCTGAATCAGTGTCACTTGGATTAAAAGTCGAAACCAATGGCCTGGCCTCCTCCAATTAGGCGCACAGCCTATGAGCGAATTAATTGGTCTCAGTAAAAAAGGAGCCTTGTTGTTGGGTTGCAGGGTTTGTTGTTTTTGTTAATCATCTTTGACAGGCGGGAGGATCAAAGTTGAACTAAATGATTCGAGCCTGATTATCTGCCTGTTTCTCACACTACTTCAGGCCTTTTGATTACACATGAGTTCATAATGAAGCTCACAGGTTCAAAATCACTCACTGAAGACACCCTTCAGGTCCCTGTGGAAGTACGGTAATGCCTTTTGATTTTTAATTATTTCAGCACATGGTTATAATTGCCAGGCCTTTATTATGCTGTCAAAACAGCATGTGGAAGGACCGAAATGTCCCCACTCGCTGTCTTTATCCAGAGCTGAAACATTAGACTCCTTAAACATTAAAAAAAAGTCATAAAAAAATTACCATCCAGCTTTTTTTTTTTATTTGCAGCTGTTGTATAGTGGTTCAAACCATGTTCAAGAAACAATATGAAATATGTTTTAGTTCAAGTTTACGAGCGTGCTTAAAGCCCTATCACGTGAAGAAAATCTGAGTTTAATTGAAGAAGACTCCGTCCAGAGCCTAAAACCACAGACACATTTCCAGTTCCTATAAGTGAATTAATAAGTGTTTATTTTCCAAATCAGACGATTAAAATGACACTTAAATCAGCCTTGAAGCCTTATTAAATTCCTTTACTACCCTATAAGTCTTTTGGGAGTGAAACTGAGCAAAAGATATGCATAAAAGAAAGCAGTAGATCCTGACTTTATTGTCGTTTCGTTAAAGAATCTGCTGTGACTTTTACCAGCAGGGCTTCACAACACAGGTTTGAAATTGAATTTCATTGATCTTGGTTAGCGGCCAAGCAGACGTTAGAGAGACAAGAAAAAAAAAAAGCTTCAAGTTTCCACTGTTTTTCTGCTGGCTGCTGGATAGTTTTTTTTTTTCTTTTAAATCCAATCTATGGGGGCAGAACTTTCATACCATCATAGCTTGTAAAGAAAAATGACTGTTTTTTTTTTCTGGGTGTGCAGCCAATAAAAATAAAGTTTGTCACTCATAGCTCAGTGTTATTTTAAAATGAACTTTGCCATGTTGAAGTGTGATGTACGATTGGAGTTTAAGGGTAGGTTTTAACGTCTGTGTGTGTTTCTACATCTGGATGTAAGTCGACGTCTGCTGCTCGGTTTTAAGATTCGGTTCAAGATTAGTGGCAGCCGGCAGGTCCTTGAGGTCTGCTGTTGCTGCTTGGATCCCTCGCTTGGAAGCCAGCAGGCCCGACTGTGGCTCTGGAAAGCAGCATTGTTATTGTAGTGGGTGTAACATTGGTGTTAATTGACAAAGGAGGGAAAAAAATCCTTCCTGAGGGCATGCTTTCATCTGTCTGACAGCGGGTACAGCAGTCAAAACAGCCTGCAGGCAGAATGTGTGGGTTTTTACTGAAGATGTGTGTGTGTGTGTGTTAGATGTCCAATCAAGACCATCTCCTGGCACTGGAATGTATCAGTTGTCATTTTAGGCGACTCACCTGTGTTGTTGTTTTGAGAATAGTGTTTCAGGAGAGCTCAAGAGTTGAAGGCAGAGGAGAAAATGGGAGTGTAGCGTTTCAGTAAGAGTTGTTTTCTGGGTTGATCATCTTTTTTCATAAACCAGGAAGGAACAAACGCGTTGCCAAATAAGGTCACTTCATTTTTTCACTGGCAAACATTATTGTTCTGCTGACATACGGTGCATTAGCCCTCCGGTGCTGACAGATTGGAGGCCTGGGCCCGGGGCCCTCGTGCCCCCGGGAGAGTTTCTGTGTCCAGTCAGACATCGGATAACCAAAGAGAGACACCTGGACTGGCAGGTGGCCGGGGTCCAGATCCCCTCCCCTTGGGGCTGCATACCTCTCTTTTCCTGATCCTCCCCGTCAGCCACAAATAGGGAGATGAAGGAATGTAGAAAAGAAAAAAAAAACGAAGAAAAGTGAAGGAGAAAGTCCTGACATAGTGTGGGAAGGTATTTTAAGAGGCTTGGATGAAAAGAATGTCTGAAAGAGATGAAAAATTGAACATAAGAAAAGAAGAATAAATGAGGAGTGATACATAGTGGAGACTCAACTTTAGCTCTCAGAAGGCTGCACTTCTGAACCATATCTTTCTATAACTATCATAGATACAATCACAGTTAAAGACGTTGTTTTAGCAGCTTAAAAGGAATTATCCTAATCCTTTAAATGACTTGAGTTGATTTGTTCCACTACTTAAAATCAACTAAGAAGCTCTTCACTGGATAATGAAGTTACCCCAGCCACACTCTGCGTACTCTCTCTTTTTCTTCCACTCACACACACACACACATGCAAACACACACACACACACATATAAACTGCTGGGCGAGCATCGTTAGATCATTGATCAACTCCAGACTCTCGGAGAGCTCTGTGTGTGTGTGTGTGTGTAGACAAACAGCCTTGTGTGTGCAAAGCAGATATTTGGACAAAGATTAGGGGGTGTTATTACGAGCCAAAGGCAACTCAGACGCTCTAATAGATCATTCACATACGGGCTCAAAATTGCTCTCTGACTGGGACTACTCAGCTCAGCCCTCATTTTCTCCCCCCCGTCGCCCCCTCCCTTTTTTTTTTTTTGCTCTGTGCATTAACTTGCACTGTTTTGATGTCTGACTACAAACTGTACTGCTGGAATATTAACTGCACATTGTGTGCCTTTCTCCAGCATGTGCGAGAGAAACAATAAAAGCAGTCAAAAGACATGACAGGGAATCTGGGTTCTGTTCCAGGGCTTTAACCAGTAATCAGATTTATTGTGTTGCACTCGAGAGAGAAAACTAATCATTGAAGAATGTCAAACTGGCAGGAGAAGACATGATTCAACAGAATAAATCACTGGGCACCAGATTAGTTAGTTATTGGGCCCCTGAGGTTATCAGAGCTGGAATTTTCCATAGACAGAGAGTCTCTGTCTGCCGTCCAAGTCGTATCTGTGTGAAGTCTTATTTTATGATAATTCAGAGCAGGATCGTGCACATCTGCGGCTCTGAGTGACAGGACAAATGGCTGCTCTGCAACGTGCCACAAATCCAGCTCCTGCAACTGATGGCTTTCTTTGAAACCGGGCTCCTCCAGCTGTTTCTCCTCTTAAGAAACACTTTCAGACCCTGCAGCTTTCACTTCATAAGCAGCAGTCAGACCCAGTTGCACCATCTTCAACATATCTGACGCCCCACTGCTTCACTTTCAGTTCAATTTCCTGCCTTTCCTCTGTTTTTTCATTCCCACTCATATCTGTTTTTGCTATAAACTTTGTCCTTTGACTGTCCCATATAACTTTCCAGCCTCCCTCCATTCCCTCTTCTCTATTTTTTTCCCTCCCCTTTGCCTTATCTCTCTTTCTTAAAGCCTTTTCATATCTGTTTTTCATATAGTATTTCACCCACTCTGCTTTTCTCTTCCTGCTTTCATCTCCCACTGAGAGTTGTAGGGCTAGGCAGTTTCTTGCTCCCCCTTTTTTTTTCTCTCTCTCCTTCTTCTCTGGGTTCCTGCTGAATAATGGGGAGAAATTGCTCTTGATTTATAATTGGTTCCATTCACTCTGATGCATGAGCTGCCAAAAGGAGTTGGGGGCCCCTTTAACCCACCTCACATCCCTCCTCCCTGCCTGCGTCCCTCCCTCTCGACGATGCGGGAACACACAGGGAGCAGCCTTCCTATACAGTATGTACAGCTATGAAAGTCTGTGTTGGTATGCGTGAGTGCTGCGGTGTCCGCGTACGCTATAGTATCTCTTGGGCCGGGGATAAGTGGTAGCCTGTTTTTTAGCCTGTTGACATTTGGTGTTGGAAAAACTTCCTGAGGTCTGCATATTTATGTGCCTCTGTGAGTATACTTTTACCACGTAACAGGAGTTTGTGTGATTGCTTGCTTATGTGTTATTGAGTGTGTGTGTGCTTGTGAGTGTGTGTGTGTGTGTGTGTGTGCAGGGAAGGAATTGCTGTGGGTAAATGAAATATGTAACCGTTGGGTAGTGTGTGTTTGCGTAATGAGTACTCTGAAATCCTGAGTATTAATTTTCATAATATTGCTATCTATCTATCTATCTATCTATCTATCTATCTATCTATCTATCTATCTATCTATCTATCTATCTATCTATCT
>JAOWBL010000013.1:8609868-8681041 GCA_028564865.1 Zenarchopterus dispar
CTATCTATCTATCTATCTATCTATCTATCTATCTATCTATCTATCTATCTATCTATCTATCTATCTATCTATCTCTTCTTTTCTCTTCTCTTCTCCATCCTTCCTCTTCCCCCTCAGGTCCACCTCACTCCACCTCCGGCTGCGATGATCCGATCCTGTTCCCATGGCCTTAGTGGGCATGTTGGCATCCCACACCACTCGGAGGAATGTGGGTGTATGTGCCCAACATGGCAGCATAATTAGCTCTCCGCGGTTAATTCTGCTTCGTTATCTAAATTATGCAAATACAGCGGTGCCTAATTGATTAACCCCCCTCCTCCCCCTCCCTTCTCTACATTGCAGGCCTGTCCAGATCTCTCTCGTTAATCCTCGAGACGCTCTGTAGCTCGTTAGTGCTGGTTTTAGAGGTTGAAGGAAGGCTTGGATGGGCATATAGCTCGTTAATACTTTGTGAAGTGTGTGTGCGTGTGTGTGTGTGTGTGTGTGTGTGTGTGGGAGCATTATGAAGGAGGAGGGGGTACATTCTCAGCCTCGTTAGGGATGCTTAGATGCTTTTGATGTGTAATTTTATGGCATGAGAACGAGTGATGTTTTGAGTGGAGGATTTGGACCAGTCGCCTCTCCACCTGTTGAGCAGGATTTTCATGCCAAATAAGACTCCATAAGGTTCTGCTCTAGTCACAGAGAGACCCGGGGGGGGTGGGGGGGGTTCCGGGATAGCTGGGAATCGATTTGGCATTTCTTCTCTGCCAACATTTTGCTTTTGTGAAACAGAGAAGTATAATGATTGTCTGTTTCAGCTTGCATTAATGTTGAAGCTTTGCAGCAGAGATGGATGCCGCCGTCTCTGCTGCAAATGAGTCATTGTGCAACACAGCAGACTACTATTACAGGAATATGCCTGAAAATTATACTGAGGATCAGTTTCTTTCTCCCTTTTCAACAATTATCTTCTGCTTGTTTTGTACGAGTGTATAAGAAACAACAACACACTGATAAAATCGTAACAGTGATGACAAAATTGTGTACATGTGTACCCACTTCTGCCCAGACAACGTATCATTGTTGGTTGGATTATAGTACCGTATTGGCATAAAAAAGTTTCCTGGAGTTGAGTAAAGGTTTTGGCAGTACATTTTCAGAACAAGTCTGTTTAAGATTTACAAATGTTTTTTATTATTATTATGGAAACCTAAGGATGTAAAAGGACAACTGAGTTTTAGTTCTTCTTTTTTTCTTTCAGGGGGATTTTCAGTTTTACTTAGACATGTTTTATTTGTGGACTGAATTTTTGGCTTGTGCTCATGTTTTCATTATGATTAACCAGAAAAGATGATGTTTGATGTTAGATTTCCTTTTAAATGCTCACCTCATGTTGGGTTGCCTTACTGATCAGAGCACCTGTGTTTCACATGCAGTTTGTCACTTGACCACTAGATGTCACTTACCTTTGAAACGTGGCTGTTAAAGCTGGACTAAAACAGGACCCTGGTTTTGAGACAGATACCAATATTTAAAGTTTTAAAAAAATTTTCAATTGATATATTGTTCAGTATTAATCGCATACATCTACATACAGGACATAAGAGTTAAACCAAAAAGTGAGTTTGATGGGGGTAATTTTACATTAAGTTCACAAACTAGGAGGTTTGTTGAACCGTTTACTCAACTGAGACGCTTCTTCTGCTACAATAGAGCGTCGTCTGCCTTGTTGGATGAAATAAGTCACAAAACATAATTATTAAATTAGTCCAATAATTTTTTTCTGCATTATTTCCTTTTGAAAAAAAGAAAAGGAAAATAGAAAGAAAAAAAGAAGACATCTGGTTGTTTCAGCTTGGGCCTTTAATTTTATAAAATGCAGGGACTAAATGTGTATTCTTTTAACCACTATGGATCAAACATATTGATCCATAGAGAAATATAAATTATCTTCTGATATGTGTCCGTTGATCTGACAGAAAAGGCAACGTGAAGGTTTCACTACTGGCTCTCTAAAAAGGGGATAGTTGATGGAAAATTTATAAGTGGTTAAAATAAAATAAAAAGCATCCTTAAAGTCCTCTCTCTGTTTCTGTATCGCCCTTCTCTCCTTCCTTGATGGCGTGATGGTAAACCAGGCGTGGTGTTGGCTTGTTAAGCAACCTCAGGACTATCCTCTTCCTGCTCCACTCAGTGGAAACCTCGCGCTGGGCCAAGAGGCCAGAAAGCAGATTGACAAGAGTGAGTGGAAAATATGTTAGGACATTCAGGGACCCTCTCACACACACTTTCTCAAACACTCCCTCTTATTGACGAGGCTCTGCTCTCTCCTCCTGCTCGCCTGCCAGTTGACATCCTCTCTATTAATTTGAGTCGCTGTTCAGCTTTCTTAGTCAACCTCCACCCCACTCCACCGCCCCATAAACCCCCTTCACCCATCTCACATCAATCCATAAAGGCAGAGAGAGACCCCCCCCACCCCCCGCACTCCCCTTCCCTGTCTCCACAAACTCTCCACTCTCGAACTTCTTGGTCATTGAGCCCCCGCCCCCCCTCTTCTCTTTGGTCATTGAACACGGCCCATCAGCTCTTCCCCAGGCCCTTCAGAGTAGCGTCTCCCTTTTCTCCAGGGGTCTGCGGGGTCTTTGTCCGTGCACCGGCTCACTGCTTTACAATGACTCTCCACTCTATTAAGGTGCGTTCTGCCTGTTAGCGTCGCCAGGGGCAACCGGCCTCCCGCATGGCAGCTATGCGGCGCAGCATTGTGGGCTCCGGGCCCAAGCGGGCCAGTTGAACCCCCGGCACTCCTCACACTTGACACCGCATGTGTTTATCTAAAGGAGGGGGGGCTTTGTGGTGTTTGGAGAAACTTGATTGAGGGAGGGGGGACATGGGGTGTAAAAAGACGTAAAACTGGAGGTTGTTGGGGGGGCTGATGGGGGCTGAGAGGGGAATTTGGCAAGGTGATAAATATTCAGCAGCTCAGCTCCTCAGAAGGAGTTACTACCCCGCTACCCCTTCATCACCCCCTCCCTCTTGTGTATCTCCTCCGTGCCAGAAAGCAGATGGAATGTGAGAGCTCAGGGAGGAGGCTCCACTCTGGTTTTATCCAATTAGCAGGGTTGTCAAAATGAATTTATCCACGGACGCAGGGAGACAATGGGATCGGCAGTGGCCCGAGAGAACGGGGGCCTCGGTGACTTTGCTGAGTACGCTCACAATGAACTTCTGTCAAGTGACTTTCCTACGCAACAACATATACTTACATACCTACAGTCAGGATGCATGCCTGCACACCACCAACACAGTCTTACTGTTCATTAGCTGGTCCTTCTTGTCCTCTTCAGGGGGGTACACACACCCTCCAGACATGTCACAACAATGAATACATAAAAAATCTGCATTTAGATCTGCTTTTGAGTCTGTTTTTTTTCGAGTCACAGACTATTTCTGAGAAGTCTAAAATTCTTAAAACAGGATCTAGATGCAAGTTTTCACAAGCATAACGAAGTCAAGATGCTTTCACATCTCTTGGTGCTGACCATTACAGTGAAACAGCCTTTGAACCTGCAGTAATCCCTTAAAGGGTGTGTTATCAGTGAAAGCTAACTGGCCCAACACACACACACATACACACCCAAAAACCCGACCAAATCTGGCAACAATTACTGGACCAGAGCTGGCTTAAAGAAAGTGACCCATTGATGCCACAACACAGCAGAGTGTGCCCATTTCACTTGGGTTGCCTACATCTATTTTGCATTACTTTTTCTTTTTTACGTAAAATGATCCTTTCCAGCAACTGCAGTGTAAAGAAGCAGCTTTTAAGATGGACAGTATCACGGTTTCTTATCTGAACCAATAAGGCTAAATAATTGACCTTAAGCAACTTGTTTGATCCAACTGACCCAAGAGGGGGGGGAGATCACAACTTTTTCAAAATTGATGGAAAAAAGATTTTCAAAGCAGTTCTGCAAGAGCTTTCTACCCCCCCCAAAAAATCTCATTTTATGCCTTAATATAGTTGAATCTAAATTAAGAAAATTCTCAAAAAGTCTTGTTTCCTCAACCTGATTACAGAAATAGTTCAGCTCTAATCATCTGCCTGTTCTGGAAACCCCAGCTGGAACTGGCAGATTTTTTATGTTTACTCAGTTCTCTCACTGCACTTTCATTTCACCATTTTTTAAAAGTTTGCCATGTAGCATTGTTCTTCATTGTGAGGCTGTGACGAAGTGCACACACATGCTCTGGCCTCTTAATTTAGGGGAGCTGTCTGGTTGAATGCTCTGTTTTTTATCAGCTTCACTGATGCGTAGGAGTCTCCTCTCCCTCAGCGCCTGTGACTTCTCTGGGAAGGATGGATGGAAAAAGTTGAACATAGATGTCAGGCCAACTTTTCATCTCGAGACAGGGTATCTACTAAGCAAACACAGGACCCAGCTGACCAATAAATCAGACGGACAGGCTCAGAGGAGTAAGACTGTCTTTAAGGGAGTGATGATGTGTGAGGGGCCTGCACATACCACTATTACAACAAAACAATCTCTTTTCTGCTCCTCATCATGTCTTGCCTTTCATTTTGAGGAAAACTGGACAGGGTAGAAGCCTCATGACTACGTAGCGCGTTGCTGTGGGTCCAGTCGGCCGGCTCATTGGTGTGGTTTAGGGCTGGAGACTCTCACAGTTGGGGACAGGTGCTCGATACACATGTATGTGTCTTTTATGGGCAGCTGTCGCGGGTTGTGTCCATACAGCGACCAGCCACAGGAGCCACAGAACTTCAGTTCGGCCGGCTCCTGGACCCACAGTAGCTTGCTGTTTGTTTACAGAGTGAGCCCGCTAGTGATGGGGCACCGGGTGTGGATGAGGGAGTAAATCAGAAGTGCAGGGTTCTGACTACAGGTTATGTCCCAGGTTTTCAGCTCATGGTGACACTGTCCGTGTCAGTTCAAAAGACAGCTGACGTTACAAATATTTTTTTTAAAAAGGGGGGAAAAAACTGTTAAAAGCACATGTCTCAACATTTGAGAAACTGAGGAAAACTGGTCAGACTAAATTAATACTTGTATGCAAAATCACTTTTCAAGGGGACAGGTTTTTGATATCAGTGTTTGGTTTTTGCTTGTAAACCTGGTAGTTTCTTCTTTTCATGAAATAAATAAATAAATAACTCTAAACATCAACTCAAGAAAAAATAATGAACAATTACAAAACTGGAGCAGTTAGCAGCTAAGAACAAGACCAGAGCTAATAGTTAGTAAGAACCACAACTCAAATTACTGTCTATTGCTGTATGTTTGCTTGTTGTTTAGTTTGACTGTCATAAAATACTTGTAAAAGCCAAGCAATTCATCTTATCTCTAATTGTATTCTGCTACTTTTTTGTAATACTTTTTAAAAAATCTATTTTGCTACAACAACCAACAAGCTAGCAAACTGCTAGCTAGCAAGTTTGATAAAGTTTTTAGTCTCACATTAAGGCAGACCAGCCTCATTTGTAAATGTTCATATGTGTCATATGTTCTCCCATGAAATGAGTCCAGTACTTTTTCTATTCACAGCGAGTACCAAAGGTTCAAAACGTAATGAACCCATCGTAGCAGAGCTGGTTCGGCATTTCTGCAGCAGCTCATGCTAGAGTGTCTATCTGTTCACAATAACCAAGATGGCGGCTGTCACATGCTTTGTTTCTCTGATTGGTTGTTTTTCTAGCTAATGCAGTCCAGAAACAGTTTCTTCTGCATCGATTATATTTCCCTCTGGAGATCAAAGAGGAACCAGAATAATTCTTTTAGTGAAAGAGTAAAATAATTCGGATGGCTAGCAAAAGCCAAAGCAGGCCAGCTTTGATTTGTCAAAGAAACGCTTTAAAGAGTGTTTGCAGCTTTTACTGTCCAACTGGTTGGCTCCTTTTGCCCACCTGTTTTACTCAAACAAGTTCCCTTTTGACACTATTTTGCAGCTGCACCATCGCAGGATTCTGGGCCACACAAGACGATTGTGTTTGGTTTAAAGAAACACAAAGTGTTGTTTTCATTTATATACCAGAATGTTAAGGCAGTGAAGACAGGCCATCCTCCACCATCTCTATTGGCTGGCGGTTGTGTGAATGAGTCAGTATTTTCAGTACAACCTGTTTTTGCAGCTTCCAAACTGACCAGAAATGTAATGTATAAATTGGCTGCTGATTCACATTGTGTGTGTGTGTGTGTGTGTGTGTGTGTGTGTGTGTTTAAATGCAAGTGCTGTTGTGTTGCTGTTAATGTCTTGAGAATTCATCATTTCAAAATTGTTTACACAATCATAATATGCAATTAAAACATAGCCGAGCAATGTGTGGTCCAGTTTAGCATTTGCAGACGTTTTTCCATTAGCCAGCTCCTTTACTAATTTTCAATAAGTGTGCCAGGCAGCTAAACATTTTTACTACTGCCATTAGATGATGAAGGTGCGCTGTAAGAGTTTCCATTCTCTTTCTGTCCTGCTTTGGTCCTGTTAAATGCGTGTGTGCATGTGTGTTTATGTGCATGGGAGGGAGCTCCATTAATCATCCCTCTTGCCATAATAGGATCAGGACAAACATGTATGTGAAAGTTGTGTTCTGCCTCCCCTTTTACGGGACCGTTTACGCAGGCCAGTTGGGCATGTTCGGCGACATGTACTGCACGTATGTGAGAGTGGGAGAAACAGAGGTTCAGTTTTGCAGGACCACCCTCCTCATCCTGAAGGGAAGTTGTTAGTTTAACCTGACAGGAAAGAATTTGGGAAACTTGGCAGCAAGCGACAAGGGAGAGAAAAGCTCCCCTTTCTGCATTAACTGTTAATAAACTGACCATTACCATAATCTCCTCGGTTTCCTACGAGAAAGCAATCCTCTCCTCCATCTTAGACACACTCCAACTTGCTGTTGTAAGATATATATATATATATATAAAATTCTTCCAAATCTCCACCCCCTCTTCTGCCTCTCATTAGTTGCTCTTTGTCCTAACTTTTCAATGCAGCCTGTGTGCTCCCCCCCTTCTCCTCTTTTCTCCCTCCCCTTCTACCCCTCTTCCTCTTCTTAGCTCCTGTACCTGTATCAGTTACACCTGAGCGGGAAGGTGGAGGGCTCGGGTTGCAGCCCGCAGAATGAGGGCGCCCCTTTGATGAGTGCAGGCTGGATGGGTGCGGGTGCAGGCGGAGGGGATGGAGTCAGCGGGGAAATGGGGGCTGAGAGAAAAGAAAGGCTTTATTTGTGTCTGGAGTTTGGCTGCTGAGGGTAGTGCAGAGTGCACCACCTCACCTGGGTTGTGTTATTGGTTGCCTGTTTGTGTTCGTGTGTATACAAGTTAGATTTGAGCAGACAGAGTGTTGCATTCATGAAGTCAAGGCTTGCCGTCTGGGTAGATGTCATACATTTAGGCGGTTCTGTCACTATTACAGGTATTATTGTATTTGTTTGAGTCAGGGAGTCTGACATTGCTTATGTTGGTATACTACTGAATATATAACCGTCTTCTGTTGTGTTTTTCAGGTGGTAGTGTATGGAAGATGTCTGGAAAGCGCAACTGGACTCCGAGGATGAAAAAGAAAAGAGCTCCAGTGTTGTGTGTTCTGGGTGCAGTACTGCTGTGCTGCCTGCAGGGCGGCGCATCAGCCTCTGGTGAGTAAATACAACAATTTTATAACATAACTGATCTTTAAGATCTAGTTTTTTAACTTACAAAATATGAATGCTCCACACTGGAAAACGTACTTTGTTTCAACGATAAGTCAACGCTTTTCACACTGCATTAACACCTCCTAATTACTTCAGTATTTCCCAGCACACACAGTCAGTCTATCCTCAGTATGCAAATGCTTCTGCATTAGTTTTTCTAAACACCTGGTGCAGGATAAATCCTGCCAGGAACAACATATTCTTGCAGCGACACAGAGAGTGAAGTGTTTACGTGTCTGGCAGCAGCCACGGCAGTTTGTTTGAAATAAATTTAAAGAAGTGAGCTGCTTGGATGAGCTGTAGTAGCCACCGTGGGTGCAGTGAAAATCAAAGAAACCTTGTATGGAGAGTTGCAGTTATTTACCCATTAGTCATTGAAAGAGATTAGTTTGGTAAGTGATTGGGTAATTGATTTGTTTTGTTCAGCATATCCAAAAGAGGAAACCGAGTTGAAATTCTCAACAGAACAGTTGAGATTTTATAACATAAACAAAAATAGATTTTAATTATGCTGCCTCAAGTAATCGGTCTAATGTTTTCCCTGCTGGTGGAACTTTATGCAATATGGGAAGATGAGAAAGATTTCTGTCAGTTAGTGCAGCAATTCTTAAATGCAGACCAAAGCCATACAAACATCTACAGTTTCATTTTGCAGGATCATCAGAGAATTACAACATTACCTCTGAACACTCGTTTGAATTATTTTGTGCTTTTTTTCCAATTTGTTTCCAATACTCGGGTGACAAAACACAGGTGTGTTTCTGGATCTCACCTTTATACTGCTGAATCAAACGCTACTGATCAGTTCCTCAAGTTACACTGAACTCAACTGAATGTTTCAGCGTTTTGGACTGTTGGTGGAACCAAACCCAACATTTCATGATGGTACTTCGTGCTCCAAGGATTTTGTGATGAGCGTTTTAGCTCTAATATGATAACATGTGATAATTAATCAAGAAAATAATGACAGGAAATATGGATTATATTATTATCATATGATAACAATGTGGGATATTTTCTTCCCTAAACTGGTTTGGAAGATTATGATGTCTTAAAATCTCCGGTGCAGATGAGGTGCCCGTGTTCATCGAAGAGCCCGTGTCCGTGGTGCAGAAGCTGGGAGGCAGCGTCACACTGCGCTGCAGCGCCAGACCCGCCTCGGCCGAAGTCAGCTGGCGTCTCAACGGCAAGCAGTTGGTGAACGGAGACCTGGGTGTGGTGGTGGGGCACGGCAGCCTGTCCGTTCCCGCTCTCTCCAACCTCACTCTGGGCAGATACCAGTGTGTGGCCAGCACCGGCGCTGGAGCCCTGGCCAGCGTGCCTGCTAACGTCACGGCTGCCAGTGAGTAGCCGCCCACACAGAACCATCACAAATAAACACAAACACAGAAACACAGGCTGCTTTCGGCCCCTCCTTGGGTTTGTCAGAGCATCCGAAGAACGCCTTGACTTAATTTTCTTCGAGTAGAACAAAGACGCTGAAAGGGTGGTATTTGTTTGCTTAACATCTTTACCAATACAACATTGTAAACCCTGTAATTTTCCACTGCTTGTGGCTCGTCTGAATTTAATCCTAACAAAAGATGCAAACCAGCTATAGTTTTGCTTCTTACAGCGAGAGTCTGTTGCGCATTACTGATAACTCACATGGCTCATTTTGTGGAGTTGAACAAAACATCTGCTTTTAAACTGTGTCATATTGCTCTAATAGAGCTGAAATCAGTGACTCCTGATGGTGACGTTTTTAGTGCCGCCGCGCTGGTCTGAGTGTGTGGTGTTATATTTGATACGCATCATGGGACCGAGAGGGGGGCCTGGAACGGTGAAACCTGAGCTTCAGGAATGGAGCGGACCTGGGGGCCGGAGGCCAGTTTCAGCAGGGAAGGAGGGGGACCGGGGCTCGGGGCAGCCCCCCACCCCTTGACTCCAGTGGCCCCCTTTGCTCCCCACAACACACATTCCTCTTCACAGGGCCCGACAGCAGGGGCTCAGCAGAAATTACGACCCCATTATTGAGGAGAGCGAGATAAGACTGTTGTGTGTGAGCGAGGGAAGGGGGGGTGCAGAGAGGATATGGGTGTAGGCAACAGCAGAACACAGCATTAGGTGAAAAAAAAGAGACTGCTGTTAACAGTATTGTTTTACATGTAGTGGTGTGATTGATGCGTGAAACTGCCTTAACTGGAGTAGCTGGAGGTGTTTTAGGCCAGTCGAGACAAGATCCTGACTCAAGATGAGACGTGATGTCACATTCTCCGTCTTCTTGAAACCCTGCTTAACCTCAACACTTTCTCACTTTCTTTTTTTTCTTGGCAAATTTCTCAGTCTTCACCCCGTCGCTCTCTCTCCCTTTTCCTCCGTTCATTATCGTCCACTTTCCCTCTTCTTTTGTCATCGCCGCCTCTCGTGTCCTTATTTTTCCTCCCCCTTCCACCAGAGTATGTGCAAGGGCATTAAAAGTTCCAGCAGCAGATGAATCATGCCTCGATGACAATATTTGATATGTGGAGCCAGGCTTTCTGCCTTTGCCTCTTCAGAAACTGCTCTAATTTAATAACGACCTCTCATCGGCCACCCCCAAATCGCCTAAGGAATTGCTCCATAGGGAGTGTGTACGTGCCTTGCCTTTCCTTGCGAGCCCTCTCAGTTGTACGCACATGTTTTTTTCTGATCAGGGTATGTTGATTCCAGACCCTCCAGACTATTCGGCTCTGAAGTATCTGCTCTTTTGGCACAAGTTTAAAAAGCTCCTCGGATGAATTCTCGCGCTGACAATCACCCTCCCCTGTATCTTCATGGTGCGAACGCACAACACGTTGCACAAACATGTTATAATTTAGAAAGGCACACAGGCAGGGCTCCTGCTGCTACACATAAAGATGATAAATGCTCTGTCTCTTGAAATATTTAAGTGGGTCCTGCCAAGCAGCCCTGGTGCGGGAGGTCCTCTCCACTTTATGCACACAATCAATCCTCCATCCACGCAGGATGCTCACACAAAAGCATCATGCACACCTGAAAGGGCACCCATGTGGGGCTGAAGAATGTGGGGCTGTGGGGGTGGTGAGGCAGGAGGATTTTGGGATGGGTAGATACGAGGGTGGGGGGGGGAGTCTGTAAAAACAGCACCTGATTGATTTAGCAAATGGAGCGCCACAAAGTCTCTCAGCACACACAAACACACTCACGGCACTAAAGCTTGGCATGTCCTGGCTGGGATTCTCATCTTTCAGAATAAGAGCTGACAGTCTGAGATGGAGTCATGTTGTGTGCGTGTAGACCCCAAATCTCTCCCGCTTCTCCCATTAAAGCTCCTCCAGATGCAGACAGAGGGTTAGGTCCAGCGCTCATGGTGAATTAATCAGCCGTGCACTGTGGATGTGTTTGCTCAGCGCTCTGAGTAAATCACATCGATGTCCCTATCAGTAGATAGAGTGGCCTCGACTGAACTTTGCTTATTTAACTATGGCTGTATACAAACTCTGATCAGCTGACCTAAAATATCAGCAGCTTTTTTTCTTTTTTTTTTGCCAAGGAGCTTGCCTGGTCCAACAAAAACACTCCAGTTGTAGCAGCTCTGGAAAGAATGGGGAGCTTGTGTTTGCTAAGAATAAATCAACAAAGGCTGGTAGACATTTAATTACTTTTCTGGAGAAGCTGTATTTATCTTTTATTTCACTGCTGGACTCCTTCGTGACAGATTTCTCCAGTTGTTCCTTTCCTTAGCTCTCACTGCCCCCCCGCCTCTTAAGAGCACCATTTTGCTTGTTTCCTCTCAAACCCAAACTGGATATTTTTCTCTGAAACCCTATCGGATGGACAGCTCCCACCTTTGACCCCGCGGTCAGGCCTCCGGGCCACTCAGGCAGGGGTTTAAGGGGGTCAGGGGTCAGATAAGTGCCTATGCTGTGCAGACCGTGTGTCTGCGGGACACAGTCGCAGCACATGGATTCAGTAATCCCACTCCCCCGTTTCCCACAGCCTCTGAACCAGCTCCGATCCTGGTGTAATGTTTGACAGCCTTAATGACACCAACTTGAATGTTACAGACACCATATTTGGGCTTCTGACATGAAATGACTTTTTAAAAAAAAAAAAAAAGATCAAAATTCTGGTGACTTTGAGTGGATCATGTTGAGACAAGCAGTGGGAAAGAAATGACGAAAGAGAGCAGTGGGGTCGTGATTGCAACACAGCAGAGACATGGAAAAAGTACTCATTATTGCTCGCACTGTTGTGGTTTTCTAATTCTAAAGCTGAGGACGGACTGTATACATGTGCCGTTAGACGTGATTTACGCAGCGTATTAAACTGATGAGGGAACAGCCAGTTGCGTTGGGGTTGTGCGACATGGCTGACTTTTTTTCTTTTCGCTTGTGTGTGTGTGTTTTCTTCCCCAGAGCTGCGGGACTTCGAGCCCGATGACCAGCAGGAGATCGAAGTCGACGAAGGCAACACGGCTGTGATTGAATGTCACCTCCCCGAGAGTCAGCCCAAGGCTCAGGTCCGCTACAGCGTCAAACAGGAATGGCTGGAAACGTCCAAAGGTACAGCGCTGCTGCTTCAAACCATTACGATCTTCCGAGATACTCGGTCTCACCCTGCTTCCCTCTTCATTCCCATACTATCTACATAATTTACTGGAAAGCTATAATCCTGCTATCTGACCCTTCATAAAACCGCCGATAAGGCCGTTATCTGGAGAATGCTGAAACATGGGAATCCAGTTGTTTATTTTTCAAACTATTTACTTCTAAGTTGCCTGGAAGAGAAGAAAAGCTCCAGTGGTTTGTGGCTGGTATGCTGATGATGCCTGGAAGCTGTAGGTACTGATATGTGCTCCCTATCTGTGAGGAAATGAGTACCACATTGACGAGCTCTGATTTACTGTTCCCGGTCGGACTCAACGGCGCCCCTCTGTGGCCTCTTCTGGCAGTGCAGCCATGTAATGGAATGGCTTGTCGGTCTCATGTTACAGTGTTTCACAACATGGACTTGAATTTTCTTCGGCTCCTCTTCGTCTTGGTTATTTTCTTGAATTTCCTAGTGTCTTTTTTTTCAGTCTCCTTGCTTTAAAGCTTAAAAGTGAGTAGGCAAACCCCAGCCGTAAAGTGCACGTTACTCCCCTCACTTCTGACGTGTTTTTTTTTTCTTGCAGGGAACTACCTCATCATGCCATCAGGGAACCTGCAGATAGCCAATGCCACGCAGGACGATGAGGGGCCGTACAAGTGTGCGGCGTACAACCCCGTCACCCAGGAGGTTAAAACGTCTAGATCCACAGATCGTCTACGCATTCGCCGTGAGTCATCACCTCCAAAACCAGCACTAAGACCTAACAATGTTTCAGAATCTACTGTACCTGCCTCTACATCTGTTCTGGTTTCCTTTTGGTAAACGACAGATTTTTTTTTAATTCCCACTGCAACAATTTAATTTCTTTTTGAGAATAATGACGTTCTAGTCAAGAAACCCGCAGCATTTTCCAGCAGTTTGGTTTGATTGAAAAGATGATCTGAACTTAAAGAGAGCGCAGACAGCTGTAACTGCGCACGTGTTGTGCATGTGTTTTACATGCTTCCCTTCAGTGTGACCTTTATTGTCAGATCGTCACAGCGACGTCGTCACACGTGCTGACATGCACAATTCACGCATCTTCAAAGTCGGGAATAAGCGTGGAGACTTCCCATTTTGATGCAGATTCCCGCACATCTGGATTGCGTTCCAGCGACAGCAGGCATAAGTCTTCATCAGCTCATCTCTTTCCAGGCTCCACCTCCGAAGCGGCTCGGATCATTTACCCGCCAGCCCGCCGCTCCATCATGGTGACCAAAGGTCAGCGGCTGGTGCTGGAGTGCGTGGCCAGCGGCATCCCGACTCCGCAGGTCACGTGGGCAAAGGACGGGGAGGACCTGCGTTTCCATAACAACACGCGCTTCCTGCTCAGCAACCTGCTGATCGACGCGGTGGGTGAGGGGGACTCTGGCACTTACGTCTGCAGGGCGGACAACGGCATCAGCTCGGCCGGCTCCGCCACGGTGCTCTACGACGTGCAAGTGTTTGGTGAGTGAGCAGGAGTTTGTTTGTTAAGAGCTTGAATAAATTTGTGAAATGAAAAATCCCTGAAAGGCAGTTTCTTACTGAAGAATGGAGAGTTTTGTCGGAGTCGTGGATTTGATAATCACCCTGACTCCTGTTTGGCGGGTTTGGGAGACGGGGGTCCGCATGTGTGCAGAGGCACAGAAGACAGAGCTCTCTATTCTATACTAGGACTTGATTTAATGTGTCTAGATTATGGATGACTGTTTTTACAGTGATTTTCTCTGCGTGTGTGCTTGTCTGTGAATGTGTCATAGGCTTGTCTCTCTGCAGCTGGCTCTAATTAAAGTCTAAGTGCTGCTGGAGCTGTAATGAGCTCTGTCTTCCCCTCTCCATTCACAAGCAGCCAACCATCAACTAGTTGGCCTGCCTGACTCTACACCCCTCCCCTATTCCCCCCCTTGCCATGTATCATCTACACACACATGCACACACGTGATAATGAGAGCGTTTTACTCAGGTACATTTTCAATGCTGAAATGACACGCTGTACGAAAACTTCGATGATGATGAGCTGCACATAAAAAAACAAGTATGTCCGCTGTTCCAGCAGGAACATGCACAAGCTCCGTTTCGGCCTCTTGATTTCTCCATGTGCCTCCTGCAGAGCCTCCTCAGGTGACGGTGGAAGTGCAGCAGAAGGAGGTCATGCTTGGAGAGACGGTGCGCTTCCTCTGCCAGGTCCGCGGTAAACCCGCTCCCTCAGTGACGTGGCTCCACAACGCCCAGCCCCTCGTCCTGTCTAACCGCCATCGATTGAACTCCCGTGGGCTGCGCATCTTTAGTGTCGCCCTTGAGGATGAAGGCTTGTACCAGTGCATGGCGGAAAACGGCGTGGGCAGCTCGCAGGCGTCTGCTCGCCTCATTACCGTATCAACTGGTAAGTGGGGGTAGCTTGGTGATTTGGTTTAGGTTTTATTCTCTTATTTGACAACTTTTAGATTTGATAATGTGTTGGGTTTTTTTTTGTTTTTTTAGGGATTTCATCTCGGGGGAGGTTGCCCTCCATCTACCGCCCGCTCAGCCCTGACAAGGTGCTCAGAGAGCAGCCTCCTGTGAAGCCCGGGGTCACTGGTGCCATGTTGCCTCTGGACT
This sequence comes from Zenarchopterus dispar, assembly GCA_028564865.1. Taxonomy (NCBI): domain Eukaryota; kingdom Metazoa; phylum Chordata; class Actinopteri; order Beloniformes; family Zenarchopteridae; genus Zenarchopterus; species Zenarchopterus dispar. Next base: position 8,624,750 of record JAOWBL010000013.1, read on the forward strand.
GCTCTGAGCTGCCGGGACAGGTACTGCCCGCAGAAGCGCCCATCATCCTCAGTCAGCCACGCACAGGCAAGGCCGACTACTACGAGCTCATCTGGAAGCCACGGCATGAACGAAGACCTCCCGTGCTGGAGTATGTGATCAAATACAGAAAGGTACTACAACAAGATCATTGTGCAAACGAAATGACATCATGTCCTAGTCTTGGCTTTTTCAAAGCAAACGCAGACCCTTTCTGTGTTAGTAACCAAGACGTCTGTTCCTCACTCAGGAGGGAGACCCTCAAGCAGACTGGACTTCTAAGAGTATCTCAGGCTCCCTCCAAAAGCTGACTCTGACCACGCTGCAGCCAGACAGCCTCTACGAGGTGGAGATGGCTGCCAAGAACTGCGCTGGTTTGGGCCAACCGGCCATGATGACCTTCAGAACTGGAAAAGGTACGACAAGCGGGTCAAGGATGATTTAGGGATGTCAGCATCAGTCACGTCTTGACAATATATCAGACAGACAACAAATCACACGCAAAATGTCCGTTGCTTCTTGGCACGAACCAAACTACAGAAAACCACCTGAACTGTTCCTTTCATGTGTCTGAAGTGACGCTTCCTTGATCTTAAACATGCTTCTGATTTTCTGTGTGCAGGTCGCAAAGTTCTGGGAGGGCAAATTGATCCGCCAAAGACTCCGGCTGTTCCTTCGCCGAGCCTCTCTCGTAAGCACTCCCCAGTATATGACCGCACTTCTGAGACAGACCCTCCTCTACTTAACCAAACTAATCACCTACTCTGTCTTTAGCAGAACTACATGCTTTCATACAGTCGTATCATCTTTTAACTAACAGTTCTCACTCTCTCTTGCATTTCTCTCCCTGAAGGATGAGCTCCCAGTAAGTGGCGGATGCGATGTGACACATTTTTTGTTTTGTTTTTGTTTTTCCTGATGTCCATGAGTTATGTTTGTGTTGTCGCTGTTCATCTGACTCCAGTCCTCTCCTTCGTCTTGCTCTCCAGCTCCCGAAGCTCCCGATAAGCCCACGGTATCCACGGCTACGGAGACGTCGGCATATGTGACTTGGATTCCTCGCGGTAACCGCGGCTTCCCCATCCAGTCATTTCGGGTGGAGTACAAGAAGGTGAAAAAGGCAGGGGAGGACTGGGTAACGGCAGTGGAGAACATCCCCCCGTCCAGGCTGTCTGTGGAAATCATGGGCTTGGAGAGAGGTTGGTCAACAAAACACGCAGCTTGAACAATGTTGTTATTCATATTGGTTTGCTCTGACATGCTGGAGATGGCGAAGGGGGGGAGTCACAGGACGTCGCACTGTGTAATTACAATGATGATGCCTTGCTTAATTACATTCCCACGGTCTGTAAATTTATCACCATAATGAGTGTTTTTAAGAGTCATTTCAGTGATTACCACCATTAATCAAAAGCATAACTAGGTCAAAATCAACATATCATTTACTCTGAAAAGGAAACCTTAAAACAACATCATTAGTCAACATACAAGTCAAAGCTTCAGCCCGTGGAGCTCGCCGTCCGGAGAGACTGACGGCTAACGTTCGCTTCTTTCCTTTTAGGCACGTCCTATAAGTTTCGTGTGGTGGCTGTGAACGTGATCGGTTCCAGTCCTCCTAGCGCCCCTTCGAAGGCGTACACAGTCGTGGGTGGGAGAACACACGAGCGTCCTGTTGATGGACCCTACATCACCTACAACGAGGCCATCAATGAGACCACCATCATCCTGAAATGGACGGTGAGGCTGCAGGAGATACAAATACCATCTTGTGTTAAAGGGAATCTTAATTTATACTCATTGTGCTTGCCATCGGATTTGTTTGTCTCCCAACAGTACACCCCTGTAAACAACACACCCATCTCTGGTTTCTACATCTACTACCGGCCCACAGACAGCGATAATGACAGTGATTACAAGAAGGATGTTGTGGAAGGAGACAGATACTGGCACTCGATCACCGACCTGCAGCCGGAGACGGCCTACGACATCAAGATGCAGAGCTTCAATGGGAAGGGAGAGAGCGAATTTGGCAACGTGGTGATCCTTGAAACGAAAGGTGAGCTCACCCACGGGAGAAACTTGCCTGATTTTGTTGTGAATCTAGAAGCAGCGCAGTTCCACTGTTCCTCTCACAGGTCTGTTTAACGCCCTTTCCCCCACTTTTATGTTTCTTCAGCTCGTCCTCATCACCAGCGGCCCTTTCCGTCGGAGCCCCCAGTCTCAGGGCCAGAAGACACCAGCCGACTGATGCCTCGCCCCGGCGATCTCCCCTACCTCATTGTCGGTATTGTCCTGGGAGCCTTCGTCTTCATCATCGTCGCCTTCATCCCCTTCTGCCTCTGGAGAGCCTGGGCCAAACAGAGTAAGCGTCCTTACATCTCTTCCAACCTTGGAAGAAGTCAAATCTTTGCCCCTCCATGCGCGTAACAATTTCGGATGCTTATTTCAGAGCAAACGTCAGACTTGTGCTTCCCTGCCGTGGCTGCTCCAGTTTCTTCTTGCCAGTACACGATGGTTCCCCTTCAGGGCCTCGCCCTGGTCGGTCACTGTCCGCTGGATCCACACATGGCAGCGCCGCATGGCGTTTATCCCGCTAACGGGGAATTCACTCCAAACGGCAAAGCTCACCACCCAAAACATTGCCTTCCAGGACTACACCAGGTAAAGAAAACTATTCAGGTTTAGAAACTCGTTTCCTGAGTTAAAACGATAACCAAAAGTCTCCTCAGAAGTCTGTACAAATTCATTACTGAGTGTTGTGTAAACTACTGTTAAGATGCAAAGTTTGTGACCTCTGTTTCATAGAACTTGATCAGAATTTAGATATTTATGACCAAAAAGATAAGTGTTTGTGCAGAGGCCATGCACTCTCCTCTCTTTGCATCCTTCTGACAGTAGTTTGTGTGGCATTCGTTGGTTGACTTGGTCCTTAACAAAAGTTTACTCTCTCTATCATCTAATAATAGACTTCAGGTTGTTTTACCTCCATCATGTTCCCTTCAAAAAAAAAAAGAAGTTGTATTAGTTTAGAACATATGATCTAGATGTGTTTGTGCTTTGCAGGATCAGGTGGATTGTGATATGGAGTGTGACACGCTTCTCCCACAGACAAATGGACATCTTCCCATGTACCACTACTCCAGCAGGTATAATTTTATCGTGACTCACACAGTAATGCACTGGAAAGGGCACTATCAGTTAATTCAACAAATAATTAACTAAACAGGAAGCAAAAGAGCCAGTGAAAACTAGGGAAATTAACTAAGTGGATGAAGGATGTGAATCTGAAGCTGAACTCATTAATGAGCCACTCAGACATCAGAGAAGCCAAAATAAATGTGGTGTTTAACTCAACTCATGTGTTTCAGATTAAAAGCTTTTTTTGGTTTTCCTTCTTTTTGATGCACAAGTAAATTGACCGTAACCGTCAGACTCTCAGTGGTCCTCTTTTATTATTCTCTGACACTAATAACTTTCAGTGAAAATGATTTGAAGCTGCAGCTTTTACAAAATGGGCTTTTCTTGTTTTCCGCAGTGTCCCCAATCATCACGAGCAGACTTGCTGTTCTCCCGACAACTCCGACGTCCAGCTCCTGGCATGTTCCCATCAGCTCGTCGGGTCACAGGAAATGGGAGGCGATGGCGGTTTCTATGGCGAGGATGGAGCCGAAGACCTATCTCAAAGTACGTGTCGAACCTTATGTTGAGTCTCTCGCTGTTTTAAAGGCAGACGTGGGAGTGTTTTGGAGCTTAAAAACTCCCAAGATGGTTGTGGGTTAAGACCACCGAAGTAAGATTTGAAACTAAGTCGAGCCACACTGTTTTGAATCCTTATGAATGCTCCTCAAAGTCCACCTGAAATGTTCTCAGCAGCTGTCTTTCTCCTCCACAGAGCCAGCATCTCTCCATCTTCTGTCTCCAGAAGATGAGGGTCATTTCACCACCTCGTCGTCAACGGCCACAACACCACAATCCCAGGTTACGCTACAAGAAGTGAACGTCCTCCTGAGCGAAGCGTCAGCTGAGAGCGAAGGGACAGTCGACAGTACGGATGCATGAGAGACTATTCAACAGATGAAAACAAGAGAAAATATTTATTTTTGTATAACAGATATTTATATATTTATGCTTTTGTACATAAGTGTCTGATTATACTGTATATATGGTTATTTTCATATTGAAAGAAGACTTTATTCATCCTTCTCCTCACACCATGTCACAGACGAACAGAGTTGAGGTACCGAACTCCGTCTCTGCGTTTCCGAGGGAGGGACAAACATTTGACATGTTATTTCTTCTCCGATCAGCACGTCACGTCCAGACTCTCTTCCACTCCTCTCGCCATTCCTTGTAGAAATCCATCAATCCTAACATTTTGGACTTTAGGTACTTAGCTTTAAACACAACAGAAATAAAGGGACCATTTGAATCAGGAGGTGCTTTGCCGCTCTTTAGCTCTGTTGCGTTATCACGTTCTCAACATACAGCTGTCTTTTTTTGTATAGCAGTAACACAAATGTATTATGCATCGCTCATCATTAACATACTATTAGTAAGTGTATGCAACATAAATCATTGTCTCAGTAGTGTGCAAGAGATTATATATTGTATAGTTATTTATTTTTTTTGGAGTGTTTTTTTTTTTTCTTAATCACTGAATGGGAGAGATTCTGGAAATTAACTCAGTCACTGATAAGCTGAACTCGTTCTGCAGCCACTTCTGTTTACATATTTGCTGGTTACCACGTGACTGCCAGGTGAGGGTGCTGTGACAACTGTGGCAGTATTATTCCTCTCTCACTTGGTGCAAAAGTATTAGTAGTCTTTGACAGAGACATCTGTGATCAAAATGAAGGAGGTCCTGAATCTACTCTCCCTGAAAAGTGCAGCCACCCCGTGGCTGAACATGCTGGAGCACTATTGCATGTAAATAAAAGCTTATGAAACAGATTTGTCTTTGGTGCATCTTTTCAAGATAGTCTTTTGAAAGCCATTTTATGAGGTTTTGGTTGTTTTTATACTGAAAACAAGCTGTGTAATTTTTCCTAACAGATGTGAGTTAAATTTCACTCCTTGGACTAAAGAGGCGAGTACCAGCTCTGAGATGACTGGTCTTTGGATTTAAGGCCCACCTCCTTTTATTTTTCATTAAATACAGTATAATTTATGATTTAACAACCCAACTATGTATAAAATGTTTAAAGTAAGATGTTTTACCAATTCATGAAAATTATGAACTTATTCTGAATTTGAAGGCAACAACACAACACCCAGAGAAATATCTTGCAACCAACTAGGTTAACTGGCAACAAGTCACAGACTTGAATACAAAAAAAGGGCTTTGTTACCATGGAAACATCTATAAGAACTAAAGATAGAAATTCTCCAAACTTTGAAAGACTATAAATTGTGAGAGAATTTCAGAGTGATGCTCCTTTGCATACAACTGTTAAGACTTTGAATATCTCATGATTGATAGCAAATAATATCTTTAAATGATTCAGGGAATCTGGAGAAATCTCTGTAGGCATGGGACTAATGTGAAAATCCATGCTGGATGCAAGTGATCTCCACCGCCTCAGATGATGTAACATTAAGAACAGGTATAGTTCTGTAACGCAAATCACTATACGGACTCAGGAGCACTGAGTTTTGTGCCATCCATAAACGTACATTAAAAGCCTGATAATGAAAAGACGAATTCATATCAAAAACATTTAAATGCAACCATCCTCTCTGGGCCACTACTTTTCAAAAACAGACTGAAGCAAAATGAAAAACTGGTCTTTTTAGATACTAAAGGACTAAATAAGTGGCACCATCTGGCTTGTTAGCAGAACTCGGCTCAAAATCCTTCATCTCTGATGGTACAGGGACGCACCAGCGCCTACAGAGCGAGCAACTTCAACATCTGGAAGGGAAACATGAATGCTAAAGGACAAACAGGCTTCATCCTCTATTTTTATCCAGACAGCCGTTTCAGGGAAAAACCTGTGAAGGAAATGCTGCACACCTTAATGCAGTTTCTGGTTACATTACTGATCGGAGGAGCAGATGGTGTCTTGATTACTGTGGGATGATGGTGACATTTGTAACATCTTTTGACTAATTGGTGATTCTCTGACAGAGTTTGGTGTCAAGGTGAGATCTCCAACTGATCCTTGTTTGGAAATGTTAAACTTTTGGTGGGTGCTCCACCCTGGCCTCTCAACAAATAACCTGCAGATGGCAGCATCCTCCAACTTCTTCTGAGTGTGCTGCATCCAGTTTTGTCTGTTTACATTTTTGTAAATACGATGAACTAGGTTGATACAGACACAGACGATGCTTGTAATGTCCCTTTAAACAAGGAACATGTTTCTCACTTTAATATAATTCATGACAGCAGGAAAGATTCACTAGTTGAACTAAATATAAACAACTCCTTATAAACTTTATTAATCAATTCTGTATTTACAAATACATACATAATCTATCAATTTTGATATGAAACATTGGTATTTACAAAATAGCTCTTGGGGAAAAGGAAAGATTCTGTACATTACAACCTGATAAGTTAGTAAATTACATTAGTAAATAACTGTGCAGAAGGTTCAATAACCCAAAAATACAATGAATTCAAGTTCTCAACCTCAACTTCATTTTGTTTATCTACCAGTTGGTTTAACCAACAATTCAACAAGGAGCTTTTAACAACCACATTTCCATGTCTCCATAATAGAAATCAAAATATTTTTTTGAAAAATGTACAAGTAACTATGATGTCATAGATCTGAAGAGAACTGTGTGAACTTGCAAATACCAAAAATCACCATCCGTCAAGTGATTTCACATGAAAAGAAACAACATAATCCAAACAGAACATTTAATTCTTTGCTCCAGAACGTCAGTACGCCACGAAGCCGTCACACGGCCGAGCTGCCGTCGTGTCCCAGGATGTGGCTGATGTTGTGGGCGGGACGATTCGGCTGCTTACTAGAGTCGGCGGACGAGGTGTTGGAGAGGGACAGCAGGGGAGACATGGGCATGGCTGAGCCATCGGTGGGCATGCCGGTGGCGATCTCAGGGAAGAGCGAAGTGAGGCTGAAGTTGGATATGTGAGGGGTAATTCCAGACGAGTTGGCAATTGGCATGGGGGGCATGTCTGGAAGCAAAGGGAAACTGGCCTGACCGAAACCGACAGGTCGAGGTGGGGAGAGGATGGAGCCAAAGCGGTTGTTGAGAGGTGGAGCACTGCCTTTGTCAGCGCTGGGACTTGTAAACATTTGGTTGGGAAAGTACTGCAGAGTGACATCGCTGGGAAGGCTGGGGTGAGCAGCTGGGGAATAAGAGGGATAGAAGGAGGGTAAAGTGTTTTGGGGCTCCACGGGGAGAAGGGATGGTGTCCGGGAGGCACTTGGCTGGCTGACTGGAGGGATGAACGTAGAGTTTGCGTTGATGGGAGGTGGGGGATTCATCCCTCCCTCGGAAATAAAAGGGAACCCAAAGTTTTGTGTCAGGTGTTGATCACCAACCAGATTGTTGTCGCTAGGTACTTGTGCACCATCCGGCATAAAGCGCACAATGGTGCTGCGTCGTGCCTCTCCTCCAGATTGCGGTCGGCTCAACAGTACTCCTCCTCCAGAAGGCAGAGGCAGGTGGCCCTCAGGCTCGAAGGGGTTGGTTGTCCTCAGGGCACCTGATCGAGGCCGGTCACCGGGTCTTAGTTTGGTGGGTTGAGCATCTCGCGCAATATGACGCGAGTGCTGACTAACAGCAGTGAGCGGCCTAGAGGGGGCTGAGGAGCGGCCTGGCTCAGAGCTGCTATGCGGGGCTGGGGGGTGAGAGAGACCTGCTCGCACGCCTGGACCTGCGTGCAAATTACTAGTCACCTGAGGAATGTGGCCCTTGTGGCCCTCTGCAAGTCGCATAACTGGGGCCTTCTGAGATTGGGGCACACTAGGACTGGAGGCCTTGGCCTGAATGTCTCCTGAAGAGCTTCCAGGCACACAGCTGTAATCCATGCTGACAGGGGGACAGCACTGCACCGACCTCTGGTGGGTATTCTGCTCTGGAAGGTGGGGGGACAGGAGGCTCTGCATGAAACTTTGGTGACAGCCTTCTTGCTCCCGAGGAAGGGCTGGCCCAACTTGTACTCCCTGTGGGCCTGGATGAGCTCCATTGTAGCCGCCACGATTTCTACCATCTGCCGCGGGGCCAACAGTCATCCTGAATCCTCCCTGCTGCTGCCCCTGAGGGCCCCTTTGAGAAGTAGGCACCGACTTTGGGGCCATATCACTCCCGCGAGACACCTGTGCCTCAAAACTACTGAGCTGAAGTGTTCCCCCTCCACCTGCCATTGTCTTGAAGGGTGGACACTCCGCGACCCGCTGAACATCAGTGGAACCCGTGTGGTCTGAAGGAAGGCGGTTCTGGGGGTTGTGTGCAATGCTGGCCTTCCCTCGTGATGTATCCAGATAACTGCGGAGGTCTGGCTGCTCCTGACTGGCACCACGGCCAGGCTGAAGGTGGAGAGCCATGCGTTGCTGCTGCTCACCAGTGGTGGAACTTTTACCAATGAGCGCCTCGGCAGAGTAGTTTGACACACGGTGACGTTCCTGCCGAGATGGGGCACAGGCCAGCTCAGATGAACGAGACACTGGATTACTGGGGGGAGAGATGAGCTGCTGCTCCAGACTTCTGGAGCTCATCATCCTCTGCATAGCATTATGGTCCTGACCAAGACGAGAGAGGGAAACAAAAACAAACAAAACAAACAAAACAAATATTAGTAACCAAGGCTCGTTACCCAAAGCAATGGCAATAACACGGTATAAAAGCCATCTGATAAACATTTTGCTAATGAGTGTTTCCACATTCAAAAGTACAAAGATGTGATTAATTTTTTACGCCACAGATGCAACCGCACTCGCTTTTGGATCTTAAGGAGCTTTCACATCTACAGTCTTTAATATATTAAAACTCAAGTTTATTTTCCTGCTTGATGCAGTTCATTTCACCCAGCATGAACACAGTAATCTTGGATGTGGGTGGGATTAAAAAAAAACAAAAAACACACACATGCACATCAAGACCTCCAAAAAGAAGTGGTCTCAACCAGATTTATTGAGCAAACTCTTGTGCTGTCTGCCTGCTGAGAAACCATAAACAACCAAAAGCCTAGAATCACAGGATTTGAGACAGTGATTATTAGTAGACTTTTATTCCTGCAGTATTAAAATTGAGCTAAAGTCTATTTAAAAAAAAAAACAAAACAAACAAAAAAAAACCCCCATAGCTCTGTGAAAACAAATAACAGCCAAACCTGGAGCTCTGAGGAGGTGCAGTTACTGATAGAAATGTGGTCAGATTATTAAACAGACTTTTATATAGTTACATTTTCACTGTTTAACAGTTTGTCATGTGATAAAACAATGGTATATTCAACAACAACAAAAAAATCTTGTATTTATAATTTTTGCTCCCAAGGTACAGATGTCTGATCAATATGTGGTAAAGGTGAATTAGCGTGGTTTTAAAAAACATATTTAGATCCACTTCATTTTTTCACTGTGTGAAATCTGAACTAAGAGGGAAATGCTACAAGCTACACACTCAAAGTGAGTTAGATCAAATGAGCTGATGTGTGAAATTACTCTTAATATATCAACATGTTCCTTTGCATGTAACGGGGGCATTTTGACCACCACCAGCCAGAACTTAATGACCAGGGACTTTAATCAAGAGGTAAAACATTATTTTAGCACTGGCTCTCTTGCATTTCTGCACCAGTCTAAGGTAAAGGGCATATTAAGTTAGGCAGGCTTGCTGAAGTGTGTGAGTGGCTCCTCATTATAACAGAGTCCAACTCTGCAACTCTGGTTGCACAGCAGCCTACAAAGTAAGGAAACTAGGAAGTACACCTCAACTGCATTAACTCAGAATCTGTTGATGATTCACATTTCCACAGGTTCCAGGAGGCTTATTTTGTTCTTTAGAACAACCCCTGTGAAAAAATACTGGATTTAATTTTTTATTGCTCTGACTCACTGCTTTCTTGTCACACTTGCAACGTTATAACCTCATCTCCAGCTTGCTCCACCACTGCAGCTTGTGGTGCACCTTTGTCTTCTCATCTGACTGAAGCAGGTCTGAGTCTGAATGTTGTCTTTACAAGCAGTAACACATATTTTTGCAGTAAAACTTAAACTCTGGTTTAGTCTCACTAACCTTGAGGTGGTCTTGCTGGGCCAGGTGGCTGCTGTGGTGAACCCTGGATCCTGGCGCTTGGGCTTCACAGCTCTTCTCCTGGTGTCTGAAGTGTTGTTGCTGCTGCTGCTGCTGCTGCTGGATCTGCTGCTGCAGGTGCTGCTGGTGTCTGGAGTGGGAGCTCTGCTGTTGCTGTAACTGCTGCTGTTGGTGTTGCTGATGCTGTGCCTGGGGAGGTTGTTGGTGTGCCTGCTGTTGGTGCTGTTGGGAATGAGATTGTTGATGTTGTGTTGGTTGCTGATGTTGCTGCGATTGTTGATGCGACTGCTGCGGATGCTGCTGGGACTGCTGCTGTGTGTGCTGCTGATGCTGAGTCTGCTGTTGATGTGGGTGCTGCTGAACTCCAGACTTTTCCAGATGATGCTGTTTCTGCTGGAGGCCAGCAGGTGACCCAGTTTGACTACCTCTGACAATCCCACGCTTCTTCTGGACATGATGCTGCTGCTGCTGCTGCTGCTGCTCTTGTTGCTGCTGCAGAGCCCTCTGGTGTAGTGAGTGGCGCTGTGCAGGGTCTGGCTGTGTCAGCTGGTGTTGCAAATGGTAGAGATGGTGTCTCTGCTGCTCTTGCTGCTGCTTCATGTACATGTTCCCCCCTAGATGCTGACCAGGCTGATTTACACCATGCTGTGGATGGCCTTGAGGCAAATGAAGCACTCCTGCCTGGCTCTGCTCAGGAGGTCCTTGAGGGGGGCAGTGGCCCTCTGTAGGCCTAACTACTGGAGTTGTGAAAGAGTTTGTGGAGAAAAGGGGGCCACCACTTTCAGAATTAATCCTTGTCATGCTGACGGAGGAGGTGGATGGCAGCTGCCCCATCATCTGAGTGTGATCTGGTGCTTTCATGTCAATATGGCTAACAGCATTAACTGGTGTAGGGCAAGGCTTAGGTCGTTTGCCTGCATTTAACATGACTTCATCGGGGGCCAGTCGCTTTGATATGATCTTCACTTGTCGCTCAACCCCAGGCTGAGCCCTCATTAATGTAGACTTTAAGGAGGTGTATTCATTTGCCTGGGCAGCACCTGAGCAGGGTGAGACTGCATTGTTTGAAGGTTGGGATATATGAGCAGAGGTTCCAAGAGGAGAAGGAACTGAGCCCTGCTGACCAGCAAGACTAGGAGAGCCAGGATAGGGCTGGTGACTGGAGCTGGGTCTAATCAGATTATTAACACTGAGACTGGCCACCGTCCCACTCTGGGATGTGCTCTGAGCCTGACCCTGAGGAAGAGGCTGAGACTGTGAGTATACAATATTTTGAGGATGTCTACTTCCATTTGGCCCACTGACAGACACCTCAACGACAGGTTTAACAGTTCCAGAGTCCATGGGTTTACCAACTTTAGCCTGCTGCCCAACTGAGCCCCTTTCTTTACTGGCTGATGCTGGTGGGGTTTTGGGGGAGTCCCATGTGGCTGTGGTGGGGTTGGCTGAAGATGTGTTGTCCCCAGAACAGCCTCCACTCTTTCCCCCAGAGCTGTCCTGTTCAAGCATGGCCAATGCCAGCATCTCTGCCTGTTCAGACGTGAACGTAAATGTTCCAAAGGCGCTAGATGATGCACTCATATTGTGTCCACGGGGAAGCATTGATGCCACGGAGAAGCCTCTACCAGCCCCAGCTGCAGCAGACAAGGGAGAATCTGTCTGCCTGCTAGTTGGTATAGGGTGCTCCATAACTTGTTCATCGAGGTTTGTGTATACCTGCTGAGACTGGGGAAAGTACTTTTTTGCTGAAGCGCTGGAAGTCACTGTCATCAAGCCCTCTCTCTTTGTTGTTGTGGAGTGCCTCTCCTCTTGATCCTTCCTGTCATTTCTGATGGTCTGAGACGGTTTGACTTCGGCAGGATGGCATGAGGAGATGTTAGGCACAGCAACCTCAGTCTGCTGCATTAAAGCTCTTGTAATAGTGGGCCTTTTCCTTAACTCTGAACCTGTTGTAGAGGTGGTCGCAGAGCTGTGGGAAGCAGAATACACTGGTGCAGGTGATGACAGCTCCACAGTTGTGGACGCAGTGGACGAAGTAGTTGGCTGGGGCTGAGGTTTACTACATGGTAAGAGATCTTGGATTTTAGATCCTTGGGAAAGACATGGTGTCACCGTTTGAATAGTCTGATTTGAAGACACTGTCGTAGTGGGTGCAATACTGGTGCTACAGACATGAGTTAGACATGCAGTAGAATCCGCTGCAGAGGTGTACTGAGACTCAGTGGAAACTGCAGAAGTAACAACTGCTCTGTTTTCTCTAGAGACAGCAGTAGTGACAGCTGACTTACTTTGTGTTGTGCTAGTCGCTATACTGGCAGTCGGTTGTTTACCCTCTGAAACTGAGACTTTGGTTACAGCAGAGTTGTTGGCAGGAACTGCAGCTGGTTTGCTTTCAACAACCAAAGACGTGCTACCTGGCGGTTTGACTGATGCCGTACTGACAGTTGTAACTGCTGTTGAGATACTACTAGTGTTAGTATGACTCAATATTAAATCACTCTGAGATGTACTGACAGAGGTTTTAACCTCTGGATGAGGCTGACCAACTGCAGCTGGATTACTGGATGAACTACAATCATTCATTCGCTGTGTGCTCTGTGCTGAGGTAACACTGCTTACAGTTTCTCTACTATCTGTCGTAGTGGCAGCTGTGGTACTTGTAGGGTTAATATCTGTGGCTTTGACAGCAGAGGACTGTAAAGCTTGGGTTACTGCAACCTGAACCATCTGGGTCCCTCCTCCAGAAACCGTCGACTTGGCAGAAACAGCAGGCTGTGCCTGACTGAGCTCTTTCTTCTTGGCAGATTTAGTCTTTTTAGCAGCAGCTCTCTTTGTATTTAAAGCTGTCCGAAGCCTTTTTCTTGACAGCTTAGAGGCAGCGACAATGAGCCCTGATGTGACTGTGTTCCCACAAGGAACCTGCAGCTGCTGGGCAGATACTGCAAGTGTGGCTCCAGAAATGGGTGCTGCTGCAGGTGGCTGCTGCTGCTGCTTTTGCTGTATCACTGTTAATGGAGCAGTGGGAGGCTGGCAATTGCTCTGACTAGAAATGGTAAAAGGGAGGCCCTGAGAGATACTCTGGTTGAGACTGCTAAGAGCCCCTAAACTATTAAGGGCCACATTAGTTGTTGGTTCCTCAGTGGTGGTGGGCTGGACCAGCTGGAGAGTGCTCTGTCCACTCTGGGAGCTGGATTTGTCCGAAGTCTTCATAGGCTGCAGAGCAAATACCTGACCATTCAAAGTGATAGTTTGTGGGGTTGCAGGAACAGGTGGAGAAGAGGTTGTCTGGGTAACCTGAAGAGACTGATTTATTTGAGGAGGAGCCGGGCGAGGGAGAATGTGCACTAGCTGCTTTCCTCCAACACTCTGTAAGGGAGTGGCAGACACTGCACATGTTGTGGGAGTTTGAGTGGACACAGTAGAGACTGCCGCAGGAACCATCCCACTTGGGGGATTCTGAGTAGCAGATGTAGCCTGATTAGGTGCTTGGATTATTACAATATGCTGACATGGTGTCTGACTATTAATTTCCTCCCTCACAACTGGCTGGGCAGGACAGGCACTGGCCTGCTGCAGGATTACAACACTTGGATTGTTTGTGTTCTGAGATGCTGTTACACCTGTAGCTGTTGCTCCAGCTGGGTTGACCTGCAGCACCTGCATGGTTGGGAGCAGTGGCAGCACAGTGGCCTGTGGCTGAGGCACCAGAGCTGCCTGAGGCTGTGGGATTAGGGCTGTTGGGGGATGTGGAATCAGTGAAGCTGGTTGAAGTACAGTAGGTTGCGGCTGAGACACAACAGCTGGGTGGGCTACCACAGCTGGTTGTGGTGCTAGAACAGGCTGAGGCTCTGGTTGTGCTTGAATGGGACCTGCAATGGGTGCCTGCTGTACATGCACATGTGGTTGCATCTGTATTTGAATAGGATGAACAGATGGTTTGCTGCCCACAGAACACACAGTCACCTGCTGGACAGCTTGGGTGGTGCTGGTGACTTCTGGAGAGGGGAGACTCTGACAAACTGGTTGCACTGTGTTTCCTGCCATCTGCAATGTTGTCCAGGTAGTCTGTGTGCTGCCTGCAGCCCCTGCCCTCAGAAGGGTTTGGCAGCTAGGAATAGCAGTGTAACTTACAGTTCTAATGGCAGTATCCTGTGTGGCCCAAGAACAAGCCTCTGAAGCTACTGCTCGGGTTACAGTTTGGGTAAATGTGGGGTGAGTGGATACAGCCACACCAGGGCTTTCATTGGGAAGCTGTGAGGCTGAAGTAGCTGCTACGGTGAAGGTCTGAGGAGCTGCAGGCTGCGCTTGTTGGGGCAGAGATGTGGTAGCAGCAGGTATCTGGAGAGTGATGTAAGATACAGAAGGTGGCAAAGTGGGGGCTGCAGCTGGTGCTTCAACCACACACTGCTCTAACATTCTAAGACCTGCTGCAGACTGATTGGGTGTGGCAGATGACCCAGGGATAAGTGCAGGGGTGGAGGAAGATCCATTAACATGCACCAGGGCTCCATCAACCCTTAATCTGGCGTCAGGTGTTGGATGGAGAATTAATGTTTTGGAAGGCTGCTTACTCGGGCTAGTTTGTGCTCCTGCAGGACACATCACGTTGCCATTGGAGTAGACAAAAATCCCCTTTGGGACCTGATGAGTGGGGGTCACTTTTGCCACTTTGGCACAGCGCCTCTTGCCCTTCCAGTGGATTGTAGGGTCTTCTAGAAGATTAATATCGTGAGCTTTGAGGAGCTCAATGTAGTGACCACTCTCCCTTCTCAGTTCCTCCAATTGACGTCGTAGCCGACGAATCTCCTCCGCTGGAAAAAAAACAAACACAGGCATATTGTCTTTATCAGGCACATTTAGACATACTTTAAAGAGTATGTTTATGTATCCTCTAGTATCCTAGTTATGACTAGTGTGAGGATGCTGGTATATAAATATGTCATGCTAATTTTAGAAATATAATATAAATATAATATAAATATAATTTTATAAATAGATAAGCTCTTATGCTTGTGTCAGTAAACACAGGTGTGCAAACATCTTATTCATATCTTAACAGTCCCTGGTGGTTATAAAAAATAAATAAATTAGGATTTGGGTTTGTAAGCTTTAAGAGACAGCTATATCTATAATCAACCTGAGTGTGACCTGTATGTTGCAATATCAAAGATGAATAAAAAGAACTGGGTTTCTTAAGAGACATGTAAACAACGTCATTGTGATCAAAATTTAAGGAAGAGTAAACACTGGAATGTTAATGTATTTATGAATTCCCTCTATTCTTTACATTAAATACAGGTCCATGTATTCAGTCTTATCCAAATTTCTGCAAATGAGGCAATATTGTCTGTACAAAACCCAGATACTCCAATCATAAACAGGGTCCTTACGTGTATGTAAAATTAAGACATAAATGCACACACAGAATAAGGATCCTGGATACTTTAATAACCACTTGAATATAGCTATGTTGTGAATAATTAGATATCTTCATGTAAACACCATATCCTGTGCTACATGCATACTTATGTAATTCATAATAATTCAAAGGACACTTGCTCAATAATCACATTTGTAAATTCAAGTTTGATCAAACTGCAAAGCAATGAAAAACAAATGTGCAAAGAGACAAATGTTGGGGGGCTTTCATTTAGGATGTGGTTTTCGCTGGGGTCACTGGTGAGTTTGGGGCACAGCACAAGAGAGGAGAGTCCACTGGTGCAAATCATGTCCATGTAAGGCACCAGGTGACCAAAATACTTTCAAAGAATTGGGAAGCAAATGTTAACTTGCTTTTTTTTGTAGCTGAGACTGATGGATGCTATATATTTCTACTTGTGACTGAATTAATCTCTGGCTCATGCACTGATGAGGAGGAAAAGACAAGTTACAGCAAAGAAGAGGAACGTGTGGATTTATGATGTCCTCTAATAGACATGAGTTAGGAGACTTTTAGACTCACTCAGGAATTGCAGCTACAGACTGATTATTTTAAGTCAGACTTCAGGCTGTTGGGAGTGGCTTAAGGGCCTTGTTGTCTAAAGAACCACCAAGACTCATAAAATTGTGCATGATTGGAGACGCTAGAGCAGATTATGATTTCAAAAGATCATTTTCTCGTAAAAGTAGGGGCAAAAAAAGAAAAAAAAAAAAAGATCTACAAGCTTTCCAGTGTATGTCAGAGAATGTCTTAACTCACATTGCACAGTTCAAGCAAGTGGGCCGTATCCAAAACCAGCCTAACTTTTACTGTCTTTGTGCTGTCAGATTATATTTGAATGCACTGAAGCGTCATCACAGCATACTGTGCCCAAGTTGAAAAGATTTCATCTTTGGCACACTGGCGGCAGACAGGTTTTGTGCTGCACGCAGTGCTACGCCATACTTGCACAGCGGACACAGACATAAATGTGTTTTCAGAGCAAAGCATAATTCCTGACACATAGTATCTGAAAGTCCCTTTAATCTTACCCTGGACTCGATCCCCTCCTTCCAGAAGCATTGTATCATTTTGTTTCTTCAGTTCAGTGATGTAGCGAAAAGCTTGGTCCAAAATCATTATTTTACTCTATAAATGAAACAGACATTTTACATAAAAAGCAGGCTATCAAACCCAGACAATTTCTGCTTGTACATGAATTGCAAAGTCCTTTTCTCTCTTTACCTGTTTAAGTGCCTGGGAACACGGCAGAAGATTGCCAATACGGTTGATGCCCGCATTTATTTTCTCTTTTCTGTGTCTCTCAACTAGACTCAAACATACAAAAAAAAAAAACTTTTAATCTTCGTGGGTCTTAACTGCACACATCAACATAAAATTGCTCACGAGCCAGCAGGATTTGAAGAACATGATACTTTACCTGCATTGTGAGTTTCCTTGTTTTTCTTCTTTCTGCAAAAAAGTCACGTTTTTTTTAAAAAAAAGAAAAGAAAACAAGAAAAAAAAAAAAAGGTCATTTAAAGAACGTTTACAAACATTGGAGTTCATACTGATGATTAGGGTAAAACAAAAATAAAGGTGTACACATGATCTTACTTGGGCTTACGACCAGTTGTCTGAGTTTCAGTCATCTCTGGCATCCTGTTTCAACAGTTGCCTGTATGATACGATACCAGTCAACGCATCAACACATCCAGCAAATGGACCTTAAATCCCTCCTGTGTCCATCCTGTAAAGCAAAACGTTCGGGCACATCCTTCATTTAAGGAGTACCATGCAAACAGTACAAATAGTAGAATAGCTAGTAGTAGCAGTAGCAGCATTTATATATATATATATATATATATATATATGAATAAAAAATAAGTTTCACTTTGACACTAGGAAGCTTTCACCACTACTAAAGCTGAATGACGCTAACAAGCTAGTGTAGATTGATCAAGCAACAGTCAAAATAAACTAATTAATCTTCAATTACAGCACAATTAGTCTGTATGATAAAATGCACCAACAACTATCTGTCCTACTTGAACGGTAAAAAGTCGACAGCTACGACGTCCAAATATCCATTCCGTCACTTAACCAGCAAAAACACTAGCAACCTGAGCAGTTACCTATTCAGCTAGCTTTCTGTTAGCTAGTTAGCCATTAGCCGTTTTAGCTCAGCGTTACCTACATACTTAAGTAAATTAACGGCGGGTTAATTCGTGTCCAGGCTCATAAATGGGTACTTTTAGTTAAGTAACTTTCACCAACCTCTAGCCAACGCATTTTGAGGAGTGTTTGCTTTACTAACAACTCAGTCATTGGAAGCTAAGTAAAAGCTAGCAAAGCTTTCAACTCATCTCTCAAAACAATCTAAATCCGTGCACCCAAGTAGGTGGGATCTGAGTGAAGCTTCGGCCAATCGCGTTTCGAGTTTGCAGTTTCAGCCAATCACGTAACGGAAATCTTTTTCGTGCGTGCATACGTCAGTTCATATTAGTTTGCGACTAGTCATAGTATATTCTGAAGTCATTTAGTTTGAAGTATACGTCTATGCAAGTAGCAAATAAAACCAAATCAGACAGATTTTTTTTTTTTACTGCAAATAGTAATTCCTTTATTTAGACGTTAAAAAGTCTTACAATATAGAGCTCCAGAAAAGATAAAATTCTTCAAAGAAAATTAAAACATGCTTATACTACATTGGAGAGGGCATAACTCTCCTTGCATGCAGAAGGGTCAGAGCTTCCTCTGGGTAATATGCTAGTAAGAGATCCTGCCAAACTTCAAACTAGCAGATGAGCTTGTAAACCAAGTTGAGATGTGTGACAAAAGATGCTGACTCAGGAAGAAAGTTTGAGGAGACCATTTTCACAAAGTGGCTACATAATGTGCCAAAGGGGTTTAAGGCATTATATCTCAAAACCCATATGTGTTTAGAGACACGCATGCTCACACATCTTTAGTACACAGATCAAACATAATGCCCAAATCCAATCCATTTAGCCAATCTATTATTTAGACATTCCTTACAGGACAATGCAGTGTACTTCTCAGAAACACCTCAATACTTTATAGCTTTTTGCTTGGTTCCCTGACTTCTGATAGTTTTCAATCTCAGTAGAAAACCCAGGAGAACCTCTGAACCATTTGCCATCTTGCTGTGAACAATAAAACAAGAGTTGAGGAGAATTAAATTAACAGGCTGGGAAAGTAAAATTGTCTGAAAATTAAGTGTGGTGATAACTTTTTCCCACCACCACTAAACCGTTCAGTCTTACTTATGCCTGTACTGAGAGGAAACATTTCTGCTCTGTCCCTCTGACATACGAACAAACTGGTCAGACTCAATTCCCGTGAATTTCAGGATTCAGGTATAGAGACAAAGTTGTTTGTCCCACAGAGCAACTCCTCATAACACCCCAAACCAACCAGCTGTAACTGCATGTTTGTCAGTAAGATCTTTCACTTTCACTGCTTTAAACCAACTGTTTCTGTTTGCTCAACAATGTAGATATGTAACTGTTGGGTTTTATAACCGCCAAGAAAAAAAAAAAAAAAAAAGTATGATTTTTGGGGGAGGGGCGGACCCACCACACCCTACACCTCCACTGAGACTGAAACTTTCTGAAGTTGGTGCTTTGTCATTAGGAGCAACTTTAAGATTATGAACTTGTGTAATTTTTAATTAACTTGAAGAAGAAAGGGGAGAGGGCAATAAAATAAAAATAGAAGACCTTGACAAAATAAACGCAGCAGTTTTTATACTTAAATTTTGTTTTGTCTTTTTAGCGTCCTTTGAAGAAACTGTCAAATGTGATGATCATGGGGAATTTGTCACAGTTCTGTTTCTGTGCTGGAGGGCACGTGTGTTTTTTCACAATGCTGTGCCTCTACTCTGTCTTCTGAAGCTCTCCGCTGGGTGGTGCACACGGACTGCGAAGGCTCTTTTGCAACACATGGGCATCTGCAGGCTCTATCCTCTTGTAGTAGTTCTTTTTTGTCTCAATGATCTCGAACCCAAACTTTTGGTAAAAGTCAATAGCTGACTCATTGCTGATCTGCACATGACTGTTGAAAAGAAGAATTTAGAGATATTTAGTCAATGCTCAGCATATCTTAAAAATATAGAAAAAAAGCAAAATTTACAGAATATACTGTTTACACTAGTGATAAAATAATTTCAGTAATATATATATTTTTAAATAAAAAGTGAAATTGAGATGTATACAGTTAACATATGCTATAAAAAATTTTATTTGTTACTTATATCAACATGTTGTGCATTTATATACTTACAGATAAATGTTGTCAAAGGTGCCATCTTTTTCACAGATGTTAAGCACATGATTTAGCATCTTTGTACCTGAAGAAAATATAAAAGAAAAGCTAAAATTAAAAAACAAAAAGAACACAACATCCACCTTTTCTCTTTTAGAAGCAGAGTTTCTTACCGATTCCAAGTCTACGGTAGGGTGCTAGACAGCCAAGTGTCATGATGTACAGTCTCTTCTGGTTCTGAGAGTGGTCCACTCTGCAGCACACAGCCCCCACTGCAATGTCATTGAAGTATGCTGCAAAATAAAGACAATAGTAATGCTAAAACATCTCCAACTATGATGTAAAATTACTTCAAGTCAAAGCAGCAATCACTGCAATAATGAAGAGAGATGGGGCATTTAAATGTTTTCAACTAAATCTAATCAGATCTAATACTGACTGTGTCCACTGACTATTTTTCTATCCCATGCATGGAAATACATTTCATAAATGTAACCAATTTCCATAAATATCATTATTAGGATTAAATACCACTTGTAATAATTTTTAATTTTCTCATTGTCACAACAACATTCAATAATTGCTTGCTATTGCCACCTCCTGGTTTTAATGTAAATGGGTTGATTCTTACCTAGTTTTGCAAGCTCCCCAACTTCCAGTACATCTTTATAAAACTTGTCATTGTAGCTGACGGGGAAGATGACTTGGTTAAGGCGTTTCAACTGCTTAATGTTGTGGGGCGTAACGTCCCCCAGCTCGATCCGGCTACTGGAACAAGAGCAAAACGGTTAAATAGTTGGCAACTTTGGGTTGTTATTGTCAACACTGTCTGATACATGTAGCTTTTAAGCCAGATCTGCAGATTAGACAATAGTGGGATTCAGCAACTCTAAATCCTTTGAAACTTTTGATAACTTTAAATCTTCATATTAGTACAAACCAACAAAATTAAGATATAAAACAAAATATTATTTTAAATAAATAAAGCATCAAAATCAAAAGCAAACCACAATTATCTAGATGACAGCAACATTTACACACAAATGACACATCCTATCATAAATTACATTTTTAGTTTATAAAGAGCACTTACAGATAATTTTGAGACTTTGGTAACTTATTTAACAATCAGAAATTGTAGGTTTGTTTAACAAGTAAACAACCTTAACAGAACACTCAAATCTGCCTTGTTGAAAGGTTCACTGTGGTATTTATAGGACTACACGTCCAGAAACAGCTGATGGTCATTTGTGTTGCAAACAAGAATGTACAGTAAGGTCTGTGAAGTCCTGTGCACATAATGAGCAAAGATAATTTTAGTCGCCTTGTGCCACATTACATTTTGCATATAGACACTCAAGTCATCACGTGGAGCAACGCTATAAAAAAGTCAAAACATAATGCAGACTGCCCGTAAGCTACTTTGACAGATCAAGTTACATTGTAGAAGCTGCCACAACCTCCAGAGTAGGAATAACGATGTACTGGCAACTTTGTAACAAACATACGTTGACTGTGACTTGTCCTGTGGCTCATTTAACTTGCTTGACAGCTTCAGTCTTACAGTAGTCCACAGAAAACACAGAAATCCAGCGTATGTCTTTGTAGCTTAGCTAAACTGGCTTTACTGACTCAGCTCCCCATTAGCATTTAGCCGCTTAGCTTAGCTTGTTACAAACGTAACCCGATAAGCAGTTTAAGGTTATAAGAACGTTCGTGACACCAAGTTTCTGTGAAAGTGCTGTCTTATGTACGTTTTCTTTTAGAAAATAAATAAAAGTATCTTAGCATGCTAGGTAGCTCAGTCGTCTCCTCCCCGCCTCCCTCGTAGAAAAACAGACACGAAACTTTACTCGCGCTAAAACACATATTCGTAAGCCGAAAGCTTAGACTCACCCTTTCATTTCAAACAGATATTACTCCTTATTTTCAATTAGGTTGGACCTTAGTGTTGTTTCTAGTAAAATATATGAATTTTGACAGAGTTAGGGTCGGGGATGCCTCCCGGTTTACCCTCCACATGTAGCTAGTTGCGGTTAGCTTAGCCGCCACACTTCTTCTACCACGACTGTGGAGCTCGTCAACCCTGACCCCCGCATGCGCACAGATGCTGAATTTGGAGTTCTTTTGACTTCAGTTGCTTGGTTGCTTTGACCGGAGTTTTGGCTCTCAGACTGTACCCTTGACCCCGCATGCGCACAAATGAAATGCGCTAGTTCTGTGGATTTGACCTGATTTTTGCCTTTCAGGCTATAATCTGACTCTTGGTGTGGGGTGCCGTTTGAAAAGCTGTTCACGCTGAAAATAACAGCAACATTTTGTCGCATTTAACTTATCAAAATAACGGCAACATTAAGTTATATTATAAAGCTTATACAAGCATTGATATTTTAAGGAAAGTCATTTTGGGTTTCCTAAAGTCAAAGTTCAAATGAGGGTACTTCAAGGGTTTGGTTTGTACACAACCAGAAATCTGACACCACTGAGTTAATATTAGTCATGATTCAAGGTACAAATATTGAAAATATACCTGACTTATGCTACAAAAAGAGTCACAAACTTTTATTTCTGGATTATATTAGTTTTTATATTAGGGTGTGGGTGTGTACCCTCTCTCTAGCTCAATTTTTCTTTTTCTTTTTTTTTTTTTTTTGACAGAATAACACCTGGATGATGGAATGCACAGCAAGTTATGAAAGCCGTTTTAGTTCAACCTATGTATAACTGCTCCTGCAAAGATATTCAACTACAGTGGAGATACATTCATTGTAGGGGTTATTTCCTTTTATGTTTAGTTTAAAAATGTTGTATTTTTAGTTACATCTGTAAAAATGTAACAGCTTTTTTTCCTTTGTCTGCCACCAGATCGGCACTGAAGTAATTAAGCCTCTTTTTTATAATCTATGAAAATGCGTTTTTAATGTAAAAACATATTTTTTTCATAATTTGTTTAATCGATGTGTATAATTATTTAATATTGGAATTGTATTTGTGGTAAAGTTGAGTTCAGATCATTAAAACTCAAATGCAGTGTTTATCTATTTCTACTCTATAGAAAACATTACACTGTACGTTTTGTGAACATTAGATACCTGAATGTCAATACTAGGACACAAGTAGACACATAAAGGACTCTTCTGCAAAAAGACAACGAAAGAAACCCAATTTGTGATGGTTTTGACTCACGTGGCAATACTGTTTGTCTTTAGACGTATACTACAGTAATGTGGTCTATCACTTTAAATTTCACAGCGTTAAGATCTTTGCGGCTGTTCCGGGCTAGATCCAAAATGGCAGCAGTTGCACGGGCCCTGCATTAAAACAAGCGAGAGACGAGTGAATGAAGTCAGCTGACCTGAACCTACTGTCACGCACCGCAGTACCAGCGTTTCTCTGTCGAGGGAAGACGGTAAAGGGACACTTCACGACCAGACGGTAAACACTGTATTTTTCTTCAAGTGTGTTGTAATCTTTTTTTATTTTTCATTTCTAACGGACATGTTTCGCTCTGTGTCGAAATTATACTGTTTAGCTTTCTTGTAGCGACAAAACGGTATAGGCAGCAGTTTTGAACCAGGCCAAATAAGCTGTCTTGCTATCATTTTCATGATACTGAATTACCAACAGAAGCTTGTGAACACCATGTTACAGTGAGGGTGTTCGAGTTAAACCTGGATACATGTTTGATCACGATTGATCATCTGTATTCAAAGCCTCCTCCGAGGTGTCAATTAAGCTAGCTAGTTAATAATAATGTGGAGGAAACCTGTGAAGAAGCGCTGAAACCAGGTTGGCATATAAAAATCTGTCATCGTCGATCACGATCGAGATGCAACCTTATTTATTGTGATCAGCAACGTTAACTGCGATTAAGAGGTATTTATTTAGCACCAGCATGTCTCTCGTCATCTCATATACATGTAACATTTGTCATGTTTTTGCTCGGATCTTCAGTATACTGTCCTTTAGTCCAGAGTCCTGTTTTTACCGTCATAATTTACAGAAAATACAAGCAGGAGTCATCTTTGCCTGGGTTACAAGCTGTTCCCCATTTCCACTTTATATCATATATATATATATATATATATATATATATATATATATATATATATATATATATATGTATATGTATGTAGTAGTTTTGACATTTTTACTATTTGTCACATTGGTTAGCTATCCAATCAGATTTGCAGTATAATAAATAATCTAGGAGTTAATATTCTGCTGTGTATATTGCTCATTTTTCAGTGCAGAAGTGTAGTCAGGTGTCCAGATTTTCCACACACAGTCATAATTTGTACATTCTCGTTTTGCACCATGCTCCTTTTCCACTTCCTTAAAGATACTCATACTTAGGTCAGTCAGTCATGTGCAAGGATCATATGACCAAGTGTCTGTTGAAGTCTTTGTCCGCAAGTTGTTCCTCTGAAGTTATGAAAAGATGTTTGCTTAGCTTATTGTATTAGAATGCGATTTTTAAAAGCCTGTTTTGAAGCCAAACAAAGATTAGTAATGCTGCTGTAATGGATTGTTTGTTTATTATAGGGAGTGTAAGTTAATTCTTATTATGATTTTTACAATTGTAAGCCATCAAGCGGGTGGAGCGTTTTTACTGTAATATTAATCATTGGAGCAACAGACTGTTGTTATACTACATGTTGACATGCTTTTTTTGTAATTCATCAGTCATATGGATATACTTCAAACAGTCAGATATTCTGTGAGCCCAGATTATCTTCAGAGTAAACACAAACATAACTTCTGAGAAATTAAGCAATTAAATATCCCTCAAACAGAGTGAAAACTTAAAATGAGTAGTTCTTGCAGTCCTTATATTGATCTTTAGGTGGAGCTGCTTTACTTGTACACAGATGGGTAAACAGGAAGGTCTGCACATCAGTGGGAAGGACAAAAAAGGACAGAGAGAGAATAAAATGGAGGTATACAAAACATTCACTGTGCAAGCATGTTTGCTTGATCCATCAAGATTGATGGATGCAGTTTGTTGCACATGACGCTGATTTTAAATGTGTTGCAGAGTATCTGCAGTCAGCTTCATGGGGGATGGGATTAAGTCACGACTGATGACAGCTTGAGCTTGCTTTTGCTAGTGGACAGTTTGTGCACTATATGATGTAGCACATTTGTTACAGAAATCTTAGGAAAGTAATTGAAGCATTGATGGGAGACTGTTATATGGAAAAAAGAACAAGTCCTTTTGACGTACGGATATGCACACGTGAAGGGGGACAAGAACATGCTGCTTTGTAGGACTCCCCTCTAGTATTAACCTGATACGTCATACTGACTGTAGTGATGGACCTGAGGTGTGTAGCTGAGAGGGAGACGAGGGAGGTGAGGAAGGTGGCCTACTTCCTGAGGGGGAAAAAAAAAAAAGAGTCGAATGCACCCATGTTGGTGTATTTTTCTTTCTGTATTTTCTGTGCTACGGGATGATTGGTGGTGCAAGTGATGAACTTAGTTTGAAATTTTTGAGAAAATGTATAAATACATAAATGTACATTCTTTTTAGTTTTGTTCTACATACAAGTAAAATGAATATTGCTGTTTACTTTACCCACAGTAATTAATTTTAAAAAAATTGTACAGTTACTTTCAAGATGGCAGTTTATGTGCTCATAGTTTGAAAATAAAAGTAAATACTGAGTTGTTGTTTTCAGTGGTGTGTTCTCATGCCTCTCTTCTTCCTCTTTTCTTCTTCTTCTTTTTTTCTAAATTTTCCAGTCAGACTACTAATCTATCAAGATGGACCTGTCCAAGCTGCCCAAGATCCGAGATGAGGAGAGAGAGAGTCAGTTTGGATATGTTCATGGCGTCTCTGGACCAGGTCAGCTTTTGTTACCACACGTAAACATAAAAAACACTTATACTTATAAAGTGATTGTTCCACATTTTAATTGTAACATAGGATAATCTTTCTGTAAATCAGAAACAGCAGAGGCTTAAACCTTTGTAGTGACAAGTAGATACATGCTTGGTATGACAGTCCTTTTTAAGGAGGCACATTTAAATAACCTGTAAAACTGAATATAATATTATATGACTTATCATTACGGGCCAGTCACTGCAATCATATACTTTATGGACACCTTAATGGGACTTCCGCACTCTTCAGGTATTAGTTTGGCTCTACTTGATCAAGCTAATCCATCTTTATCATTTTGAATAAGCATCTTCTCTCAACTGAGTTTCAGCTCCTTCATAGGCGTACAGTAGGATTACAACCAGAACTCATAACTGACTGGCCCAGTATCTGTTTTTTCTTATCTATCCTTGGATACTCTTATGAGTCTGGATCATTGTCTTATTGGATCATTCATGACTTACAACTGAGACTGAGCTCTCCAAGCTCCATAACACAACAAAACCCCATGTTTCCCAGTGGGGATGGTCTTTTTTTTTTTTTTTTTTTCTTTGATGGATGATTTTTCTTTATTCTGTGAACATATGTGTGCAGTGGTTTCTGCCTGTCTGGATTTTTCTTCCAGGCTTATTAGTTAAACCTTATTCATATTTTTCTTTCAAAATTGGGGGCTCTCTTGTTTTTTTTTTGTTTGTTTGTTTT
Organism: Zenarchopterus dispar; assembly: GCA_028564865.1. NCBI lineage: Eukaryota > Metazoa > Chordata > Actinopteri > Beloniformes > Zenarchopteridae > Zenarchopterus > Zenarchopterus dispar. The sequence goes on from JAOWBL010000013.1 coordinate 8,651,287, forward strand.
TTTTTGTGAAGCCCTCTGTCCTTTAGAAATTGGTGGAAATGGTGTTTACACCTGGATGGTTAACTGGTTAAGGATCAGATTGTGTTCGTTTTTAGGTTTTCTTGTTGCGGTTTTCAAACTTTCCATCCTAATATCTTGATATCAGCAGTAGTCATAAGAGCATCAGGGTGCTTGAGGATGGTCTTCTAACTTTTATTTTTAGCTTCTTCCATAAGTCTGCAGACACCTCTCTCACTTTCTTTCCTCCCCATTTAAATATGACAAATAAGTAATAAGTGTTGATGACTCCAAGTACTAATTGAAATTGCTGTACTAAATATAGCAACAAACAATTTATGAAGCATCAGTTTCAGATCTTATAGAAGAATCTCATGTAAGGGTTAATTCAGCTCTTTTCACAGCTATTTAGTAGAAATGCACTAAATGCTGGTGATTTTCATTAGGGGTGGGGTAGCAAATGCATCAGCTTATCATGCTGATATATCAATATATTTTTTTTGTCTGATCAGGAAGCACATGATATGGGGAAGTTTGTCACTGTGAGGACAGAATAGCAAATAAAGGATTTTCTCCATCTTGTAAGGTAAAATAACTCATGGAGGAACAACTAAAACATCTGAGACAACAAACTTAACCCAGCTTTGAAAACGGCAGAACCCTGCAGAGCACAGCCAGTGCTCTGAAGCTGATAGAGTAGAGGTCTGGAGAAGCGGAAATCTTTAACTGATCATTAAGTTAGTGTATGGAGCTGATTGTAGAGCTAAAAAAGGAAAACAGAATTGATCAAGTCAGGTCAGAGATTTAAGAAAATTGCAACCAGCAAAGAACATTCCATTTGTGTATCTGTACTGTTTTTTTTTTTTTAAATTACATGGTAAAAGATAAAAATACAGAAGAACTTTTTATTTCCACACTTTTCAGAGAGTTTGAATCATTGTGTCTACGAGTGTGTCGACATGTTCTAAAGTTATTTAACTTTTGTGTGAGTGATTTAATTGAAAAAAGAAAAGAAAAATGGTCATGGAAAAATCCACATCTGTCAGAATATTTAGTTAACTGTATTTTTGTTTCATCTTTCTCGTGTTTTCAGTGGTGACGGCCACGGCCATGGCAGGAGCAGCCATGTACGAGCTGGTTCGTGTCGGCCACAGTGAGCTGGTGGGAGAGATCATCAGGCTGGAGGGAGACATGGCCACTATCCAGGTCTATGAGGAGACGTGTATCCTTAACTCTTAACATGTGTCCATCTAATTTAATGGATGTTTATAAATTTGCATTAAAACAATATCAACCAGGAAACAGGGCAAAGTTTTGGACTTTGACATATCTTTTTCTGCTACTGTTCTATTTAATGTGCATTGCACAGAAAATACTCATCTTTGGAGAAGTTTATGTTAGTAATAAGCCCTTATTGAAACTTAAATGGGTTTTCCTGAGTGGGAATTCAGCTGGTGTGTCAGTGGGAGACCCTGTGCTGCGGACGGGGAAGCCTCTTTCTGTCGAGTTGGGTCCAGGAATCATGGGGTCCATCTTTGATGGTATCCAGCGACCCTTGAAGGACATTAACGACCTCACACAGAGTATCTACATCCCTCGAGGAGTAAACATCGGAGCCCTCAACCGAGACCTGAAGTGGGAGTTTTCTCCTAGCAAGAGCCTGCGGGTAGGAGTTTCTACAGACTGTGGGTGTTTGCCTAGAGATAATCAGGTGAAGTAGCAGAACTGTAATTCTTTTCTGTTTTCTTCATGGTAGGTGGGCAGTCACATCACTGGAGGAGACATCTATGGCATAGTTTACGAGAACTCCCTTATCAAGCACAAAATCATGCTACCTCCCAAGAACAGAGGCACCGTGACCTATGTGGCTCCACCTGGAAACTATGATGTCACCGTGAGTTCGACGAACATCCAGCTACACTTTTTCTTTTTGTTTATATGCTTCTTGTTGATGATTTTGGGTTTGTTTTTTTTTTTGTTTTGGTCAGGATGTGGTTATGGAGCTGGAATTTGAGGGTATAAAGGAGAAGTTTACCATGGTGCAGGTGTGGCCTGTCAGACAGGTGCGGCCTGTCACAGAGAAGCTGCCTGCCAATCACCCACTGCTGACTGGACAGAGAGTGCTGGACGCCCTTTTCCCGTGAGTCACACATTCTTCCTCAGACCTTTAATCACAAGAAATAGTGAAGAGGTTCTCCTAAATTCTTCTTCTGTCCAAAGATGTGTGCAGGGAGGAACCACTGCCATCCCAGGAGCCTTTGGCTGTGGGAAGACTGTCATCTCTCAGTCCCTGTCCAAGTACTCCAACAGTGATGTCATCATCTATGTCGGCTGCGGGGAGCGTGGTAACGAGATGTCAGAAGTACTGCGAGACTTCCCTGAGGTAGGTGATGGTAGTCGCAATCTTTGTGTATTTATAAGTAACTTAAATTAGCACTTGGGGTGAGCTGAAAGCTTTCTCTGGCCATCAGCTGACCATGGAAGTAGACGGCAAGACGGAGAGCATCATGAAGAGAACAGCCCTGGTGGCCAATACTTCCAACATGCCTGTCGCTGCCAGAGAGGCCTCCATCTACACAGGTACGTCTTAGAAATACATTTAAATCTACTCATTTATAACAAGGGAAGTGTCACAGGTGAACTCCCGTGGTTACTTTCCTTTTGTGATCCCTTTTACGGAGCTCGGAGTTCTGTTTGTTTTGGCAGGAATCACACTGTCCGAGTATTTCCGAGACATGGGATACAACGTGAGCATGATGGCTGACTCCACCTCCCGTTGGGCCGAGGCTCTCAGAGAGATTTCCGGCCGTCTGGCTGAGATGCCTGCCGGTAAGTTTGAAGATCTATAAAGATTATAGTAAAATGCAAAAGAAAAAAATATTTTGGAAAAGAAGCGCTTGTCCAGTTATTTGTAAATATAACAGAATTTTCTAGATGGAAACGATAAGGGCACAGAGCAGCTAGATGCACCACCCACTAAAATTATGTTCAGCCGGAGATGGTTTATAGTTAGTGTGTCTTGTGTCTTGGGAAGCAGTAGTTCTGCTTCCCAAGACACAATGCTCTCTTATCTTCAAACCTTCAGATCTTTCTTTTTCCTTTCCTTTTCGTTTATATTTATTTATGTTTTATGTATTTAAGCAACATTTCATTCCTGTGCGTGTCCTGACAGAATAGTGACAATAAGGTTGACTTTGACTTTGCATGAAATATTTCCTGTATGTGTCCACAGACAGTGGGTATCCTGCCTATTTGGGGGCCAGGCTCGCCTCCTTCTACGAGCGTGCTGGAAGAGTGAAGTGTCTGGGGAACCCTGAGAGAGAGGGCAGCGTCAGTATTGTAGGAGCGTAAGTACAACTTTGTTACCACTAGGGGGAGACATTCCTCTTACCGTTTACACAGCAGCTAAGTGACGCTTTCCTCTCTCCTCAGTGTTTCACCGCCTGGTGGTGACTTTTCAGATCCTGTCACTTCAGCCACACTTGGTATTGTTCAGGTGAATGATCACATTCTGATCCTACTGTCATCCTAATTAAACGGATCATCGTCAGTTTGTCGATGTTTTATTTCTGTGCATCTGTCTCTTCTCTCAGGTGTTCTGGGGTCTGGACAAGAAGCTGGCTCAAAGGAAGCACTTCCCCTCCGTCAACTGGCTCATCAGCTACAGCAAGTACACTCGAGCCCTAGACGAGTATTACGACAAACACTTCCCCGAGTTTGTGCCCCTGCGAACGAAGGCGAAGGAAATTCTGCAGGAGGAAGAGGACCTGGCTGAGATTGTGCAGCTCGTTGGAAAGGTGAGACTGAGGGGAAAAGTGTGACATTCTTGTCTATAATCTTTGATATCTCACTTTGCATAAATAAGAGAAATTGTGATTAATCACTCTGACAGGCTTCCCTGGCAGAAACTGATAAAATCACCCTGGAAGTGTCCAAGCTGATTAAAGATGACTTCTTGCAGCAGAACGGTTACACTCCTTATGACAGGTAACAGCTGATACGACACCTACTTGAGTGTTTTTTCTGATTATTCACTACAAGCATGTTGAGGAATAAGTGAAACTCCACATGCATACTTTCTATAAAAGAAACTGCTCTAAAAAAGCTTTAACAAAACCAACAGTCTGCTAACAATCGGACATTTCTCTGCCCATCTTCTCAGGTTCTGCCCCTTCTACAAGACTGTTGGGATTCTGTCCAACATGATAGCTTTTTACGACATGGCACGGCACGCGGTGGAAACCACAGCTCAGAGCGACAACAAGATCACCTGGGCCATGATCAGGGAGCACATGGGAGAAATCCTCTACAGGATCAGCTCGATGAAATTCAAGGTGTGTTTTGATGTGTGTAAAAGTAACCTGGAGGAGCTTCCTCTTGTGACCTTTCAGATGTCACATCAGAGCAGAACATACAAACAGTGCAGTGATTACGAGACGGAGACGAGCTGAAATTGAACACATCTGTACCTGGAAAAGTTCTGGCGTTTTTACAGGTTGCTGTTCATATTCTGAAGTTTTATTTCTACACACGTGTGTGTCTCCAGGACCCTGTGAAGGATGGCGAACCCAAGATAAAGGCAGACTACTCGCAGCTCTTGGAGGACATGCAGAACGCCTTCCGTACGTTGGAGGAATAGGACTTCGACTCTCACAGCCTTCCACTTTCCACCTCTTGACCCCTCCACTGCAAAATCACATTCCACCTCCACGTGTTCCCAGACGCCGTGTGCTCCCCTGTGCTCCTTTGTGACTGACTGTGTGGGTGTGTGTGTGTACGTGTGCAGTTTCATGTGGAGGGAAAAGAGAAAGATGTACTGTATTCATTATTTGTTGCCTCCCATAAGGCGTACTCTGGATCCTCTGCATGGTCATTGATTGTGTGTGTGTGTGTGGGTGTTTGTGAGTTACAGATGGATCTCTTCACCCCGATTTGACTTTTCTCCGTTTACATGATTTCAGTGTGTAGACGTGTTGCTTTTCCCGGAGAGGATTCTTCGGTTGATGTATTGTAATTCATAGACCATCTGTACAGAAGAGTAATGAATATAAATTTAATAAGATCAGTCTATTTATTGCCAGTGTTTTGATGTAGAGCCTTTCTTTTTTGTTTTTATGGTTGTGTTTCACGCTGTGACGTGTTGTGTAGTTTGCTGCGTGGATGTGTAAGAAGCAGGCCGATGCCTTGCTGTCCACCTGTTTCATCGTGTTACTCCCAGAGAATTAAAACATGGAGGAAAGAAAAAAACTAAACAATGTATTGTGTGTTTTGTGCTTGTTTGACTTGATTGTTGTTGAACTGGTCTCTCTGCATGTCACTGACACAGAAAAATCCAGCCCTTTGGATGCACCAGACACTCTTAACTACTTCAAAATACGAAGGGCTTAATTTAAGTCTGATGACTAATAATAGGTCTGTCTTTATTTCCAAATTTGTTTCTGCATTGTGTGTGTGCAGCTCAGTAGGTTAGAGTTTAATCAACATCTTCAAGTAACACCTTTTAACTTCCGAACTAATTTCACCTCTCCAACTGTGGTTTTGGCCTGTTTTTAAACATTTCAAATGGAAACTAGTGAAACACTGAAATGAGCTTGCTCTCTGAGGGAAGAGGTCACTTCGGAGCCTTTAACTTGCTGCGTGAAGACTAATGAGCGTCATCAGTGAGGTGACAACTCCCATCAGGTATGTTCCCCTGCCGGATGAGACGCACCTGCGTTAATAACGTGGCGGAGGAGCTCATTTCACTCATCAGCGGAGCGTCACAGCAGTGTGGGACACAGTCTGGCATTTTAGTGGGCATTTATTTATTTATTTATTTATTTTTAACCCTAGGTTTAATAAACAAAGCAGAAATCCTGGGTCCTCTTCGTGTCAGGTAAGTGACTGATGGGTGTAGTTTCGCGTTGGATGAGAGGCAGGTGGAGGTGTAAAGATTAAACACGCTTGTGCGTAAAAGGTGCGTAAAGGCATTGTGTTTCGGTGCGCAGCTTTATCTGATTCTCATTTGACTTGTGCGCTATCAGGTGATATTTATTTCTATTCTATCACAGAACTCAATCTAACAGCGAATGGGAAGGAGGAAGTGTTTTTTGTTGTTTTTTTTTTTTTTAAATCACGACTCTGTTAACGTCATTATGCAGATATACGGTCTCGGGTGCACGAAGGTTTCTACTTATAACATATTTTAAGAGCTCTCCTGTCAAACCAGTTCTGGTGCAGCGATACGCACTTGCCTTGTGATGCTTTTGGAAGTTTCTGCTTGACATTTAATAAGTTGTTTTTTTTTAAAACAACCTTTTAAAACTTAAACCTCTTTGATTCTCATTTTGACTTCTGGCATAAAGTTTATGGGTTTTGAAAGTAATCATTTGAACTGGTCACACAATTACCACAAAACAAATCCCCATGTTAGAAAACATCACTTCAGACTCGGTTTTCAGTCATGCCACCATACGTCACATTTGTGTAGTTTTTTCCCCCTCTCTCTTTTGATTTTTTTTTTTTTTTCACTTATCAGGCTTTCAAAGTCATAAGCTCTCATGTTTACAATTTTGCCTTGGCAAGAGAATCCCTTCAGACGTACTTCATTATATTATCTGGTCTTAAAATTGAAAAATGTCATAGATTCCCAAGCACAGTTGGCAGAGGAATAACTGGTACTTGTTAATCTGCTGCTGCACCAAGGTAATGCGTGCTGCAGGTAAATCACCTACTGACATTTGGACAGCGACATTATTACTAGATCAGTGATCTAGTAATATTACTAGATCACTGATCTAGTAATAGAGATCACTGGGCTAGATCATGTTCTCTGCTCATAACCACCGCTTTCCAAAGTGTGACCAATGATGTGATTGTGTCTGCGCAGCCCAACCGAGCAGATGGACCAGGTTTCCAACCGGTCAGGAGTGGGCAGTGATGACGTCACGGATGAAACCACGTCCCTAGTGGACAGCAGGTGGAGCTCTGAAGAAGATGTAAGCGGGCGCTCCAAAACAAAACACCCCCACCCTACCCAACAAAAGCTACTTAATTTAACCCAAGACAGTCTTATGAACTGGAGCTTTGTGATTGTGAGAGGGTTACACTTTCTTCTCCATGTCATGCTGTGTAATTTGATGTAAACTGAGTTGGAGAATATTTCACTGCTCTCTTGTTTCCAATTTTTTGAATCCCCTGCTATCAAACTGACACTGGAAGTGGGATTCTTTGAGGGCTCATGATGATATTTATCATCTGCTCAAACTCGCAGGTGGTTGTTTCTTAGAAATTCCCCTGTTTTATTCTGTATTGTTACCTGTTGTGGTTAGAAACATACTTGCGTTCCTCAGATTCTGCACTAGTGCAAAAGCAAAACAAATGTGCTGTAACTTTTCAAAATTGGATGCCCCTACACCAGTAATGTTTTATTTTTAATCTCCTGTCAGAGCTCTGACTACCAGGGACAGTGTCTGGCAGCACCGTCGACTCCTCTGCAGAGCTACAAACAGAAGCTCGAGGAGTTCAAGAAACTTTTCAAAGAAGTGCCTGAATCTGAGAGGCTTCTAGTGGGTGAGCAACAAAGCAACAATATTTCTCTTATGGTGAAATATTAAAAGGCAGACTCTCTTCAGTGATTTTCTTATCCCATTTGTGCACCGCTGAAAACACCAACCTTGTACAGTTCTGGGAGGGGAAACAATGAAAAGTTTCATTATGAATTCAGTTTCATTAAATCTTCACAAGTGGAGAAGTTCTGTGTGTGTTTTCAAATGTCTTTAAAAAACACACTGAAACATCACATAATGTCTGTATTTAGTTTTTATATACTCTTGATAAGTGCTTTAAAACCATTTCCCCCCCAAAAGTTTGGATTTTTGTCAGTGAATTTGATCTTTGCTTCCCTTTTCCCATGAAAATAAACTATATTTTATCTCCTCACAACAAAGTAAACCGTTCATGTATGAGCTGAAATGAGTGGTGGGAGTCCTTCCTCTGGATGGTTTACCTGCTACTCCTCTTCTCCTCAGACTATCCCTGCGCTCTCCAGCGGGACATCCTCCTCCAGGGTCGCTTGTACCTTTCGGAGAACTGGATCTGTTTCTACAGCAATGTGTTTCGAGGAACGAAGGTAAGGAGACTGAGGGAGAGGAAGGAAGTTGGAGTACACATGCAGACAAAACGACAGCACGAGATTGTCTGTAGATGAAAAACATCCCTTACGTAAACATGCAAAATTAGAGTTCTTGATGTGTTTTTTAAAAAAAAGGGTTTGTTTGTCTCTCAGGGAGAACCACATTATAAAAGATTGTAAGGAGAAGATTGGCTCTACAACGGTTGCATTTGTGACTTGGTTCCCATTTTCACTTGAAATTAACCAAGCGGTTAGATGTCGTTGCGTTACCCTCACAACATGTCTGTGTCACCCTTTTAGTTATCTTTGCAGTGAGTTGCAGAAAATCCCCACTGAGACACGAGCGGAAAAAAGACAGACGTTACTGCAATTGACCAAATGTTGCACAAGAACAGCTGTTTGTCACTTTTCACTGAAGACTCTTTGCATGTTTCTTTTTTTTTTTTTTTTTTTTTGCAGATCGCACTTAGTCTTAAAGACATTCAAACTATGTCCAGAGAGAAAACGGCTCGTCTGATTCCCAACGCCATCCAGATCTGCACAAGTACTGAGAAGGTGTGGTTTTTAAATCTTATTTTGAAAATGAATTCAAAACATATCTCCAAATTGATTTTTAAACCCAGTCACATTAAACCATATCTTTTTGTATCTTCACCCTCAGTATTTCTTCACTTCCTTCTCTGCAAGAGAGAAAAGCTACCTGGGCGTTTTCCGCATGTGGCAAAACACGTTGATGGACAAGGTAAGGCCCTCACTGCAGCGGGTGCAGCCTCCAACACAAGATACTCATCAGTATGATGCTACTACTTAATGTAGGAGCAGATATTGCTCATGGAGGTTGTCCAGGAACTGTTAGTATCAAGGAACATCCTGTCCACCAGACTCGGCCATTTCACTTGAATTTAAAACGGCACATCTGGTATTTTGTCTGCTGTGCGTAACTCTTACCAAAGCCCCAGCAAGACAGTTGGAAACCATTATCTAAAGGGTTCAGAGTACATGGGTGATACCACCTCACAAGGATTGTCGTTAAGGTTATTGGTGGCGATCTGCTATTAGCATGTAGGGCAAAGATATGCACACAGCCGCAGCGTTTCCTAAAAAGTCCAAAAGACTTTTTTGTTTACTTTTCCACAGGCTGAGGTATGTTTGGGGGAGTTTACCCACGTGTACCTAGAATGCAGTTAAAAATACCCCAGTGAAGAGTGAGCTTTCCTATTTTAATGAAACGCAAACTAAGATTAGATGGAAGATTCAAAGAAGTTAGTTTCAGAATAAAACTTGAGTGGGTGAGTTTATATTGGTAAGTCCAGAAATGCTGACTACTTCAGATACATTTGGATATCTTTTAAAGTGGAGTTGTAAAAATACCATTGCAATCCCACTCCTAGTGGGATGAATGTATTAATGATTTTTCTTTAATTTTTTCCCCCCTGCATTAAGACATTTATGAGGGGAAGGGGGAAAAAAAACCTCTCTTCCTGACTGATCGTCATTAATACTATAAATCATATTGTAGCTAAATATGAAATCTTTACTCTTTAACCATATCCATGTGACCTAGACATGATTAAACAAGACATGTTTGCTCATGTCCAACCACATCTGAAGAGGAAACAAAAGCCTGTATAATTGCAAAAAAAATTACATAGCTAAATTAAAAAGAAATTCAAGTGAATGCAGTGGCATCAGCAAGGCTTTAAAACTCTAAAGATGCTGACTATTTTTTCCTTTTTATAAGTGCTGTTGTTTTCCTTGAAGACCACTTCCAGTAGAGATGGGGAACACATCATCAAAGATGTCTCATTTTATGTTTTGTGATTAATCATGTCAGTTGATGTAAGAGCTTAACTCGACTGAAGTAGGATAGTGATATATGTAAATTAAAACCGCTGTTGAAGATTGATTGCCTTGTTTACGAATGACCGTGAATAAAAACACTAAGAACACAGGTGAGAAGCCACAGCCGTACTGTCCTCTTGTCAGGTTGGACTTTTACCCTTTTAATTTTATCTTTGGTTATACAGCCTTTTTTTTTTTTTTCCGTGCATGAACGGGCACTTTAAAGGTCTCGTCTCCGGGGTGCGCGCGTTTGAGATCTGGCGCAGGAGCACCTGCGTGAAACCACACAAGTTCATTGACCCCATCCAGGAGTGGCATCGGAGCTGATTTGCATCGACCTGCCTCTCCGACGGCAGCCTCGACGCTCCGCTGTTGTCGGCGCAGAAACCGTCTGTTGGGTCACTCGGAGACGGAAAAAATAATTTTAAAAAAACCCCACGGCCGTGGAACCGGACTTTTAGTTTTAGACGTTTAATTGTTGTTAAGTTTTGTCGCTGTGACTCCGGGTTGTCCGTCGTTGAGCCCCTAAAGTCGCTCTACTCGGCCACTTCCGTAATGCGAGGGTTGTCCAGGTTACGTGGAAGAGTTTGACAGTTGAAGCTCGTGGGGACATGTCCTCTGACAGGTAAGGAGACCTGGGGTCAGCGGGGCTAATTTTTTCTTTTTTCTTTTCTTTTCTGGCCAAACGCCTTATTTCCCTGATGAATGGTAATGCGGGGAAGACTTAACACGTTGTGTAAATAATTTATGTGAATACCTTCTCGCCTACGAAGGCCATTTTGTTCACTTTTTTTCTTTTTTTTTTGCTAGGGATATTTGTCAAGAGCGCTCCAATTAACTGTAAAGGGTTAACTTAAATGTAAGACGAGTATCTGAGTGCTTGTTCAACCATGAAGATAAGACTGAGAAATACTGTGTGAAGGTTACACCTTTCCTTCTTTTTCTTCTTCTTCTTCTTTTTTTTTAAAAATCTTTTTTTCCCTCCTACCTCAGCCTCTGACCAACCAGGAGTTGTGGCAGATGGTTAAACAGCATTATGGGAATGATTTGGGAATGAGCCATGAAGAAATGGAGAATCTACAGGTGTCCTACGAATCAAGCATGCAGACCAGGTAGGTCACACCTGCGCTTTTATTCTCGCTCTCTGTGTATATTGTGTTTCTAATTAGGTTTGAACCTGTTTGTTTTGACTTTAGCCTGCCACAGAAGCCCGGTGGGGAAGATAGTCTTGGGAGACTGGAGCGGCCCCACTCCCTTCGCCTCCCAGTGATGGAGCATGGGCCATTAGAGAGTTCAACCCCTCAAGGGGAGAATGTGCCCTCCCCCCTTGGATCACTAAGCACTGCCAACACGGTATCAGAAGTGTTTTTTTGAATTATTATTTCTTCCTCACCAAGACTTTGTCTGAGTCTTCTCACAGGCATCTTTCTGTACTGTATCTCTTGCAGGATGAGTCTCGTAACTCCCCAGCCCAGCAGCGGAGTCCTCTGCTCTCGCCGGACCGCCTCGCTGCAGAGCAGCTGTCCAAACGCTCCTCACACTCTCTAGACCTCAATGCCAACGAGAATGGTGTATCTGAGCAAAGTGGCTCGGAAAGCATGGAAGAAGGTGACGATCGCCTGATACAGTAGCTTGAGCTCGCAAACTGCAGTATTTTACTTTAATACTTTTGCGTTGCTCTACCCCAGTGGAGGAGCGACTCGGCCTGTCCCAGGGATCGGGTCGTCTGTATCTCAACAAAATTTTCCACATCAGTGCGGCCAAAATGTTTGAGATGCTCTTCACCGACTCGAGCTTCACTCGCAGGTTTATGGATATCCGGAAAATAACAAGTAAGCCCCCCCCCACGTTTTTTTTTTTTTTTTTTTTTTGAATCAAACTCACTCAAAAGCTCTTGAGGGTAATATTCACGGTGGAGTTGTGTGTTTTCAGATGCCAGTTTTGCCCCTTGGCAAAAGGATGCCTCAGGAGACAAGAAGCGGAGTCTGAATTACACTATAACCATCACCAACCCTCTCGTTGGGAAGTTCTCCACTGCTACAGAGAAGCAGGTGTGATCAGTGTGTTCACACATGAGTGGATGGATAAAGATGGGTTCTTTGACTGCTAAAATGCACTTCAATTATCTTTCAGACGCTGTACAAAGAATCCAGGGAGGGTCAGTATTACCTCCTGGATGCAGAGGTGTACACGCACGATGTTCCCTATCACGATTACTTTTACACACACAACCGTTACTACATCATTAGTAACTCCAAGAAGAAGTGTCGGCTGAGGTGAAGTATCACTTAATTTTATGTACTAAGTTTTATATTTCATATATTTTGGCTTTTTTTTTTTTTTTTTTTTTTTTTAATGAAAACTTCTGTTTTTGTTTTCAGAGTGTACACTGATGTAAGGTACAAAAAGCAGCCTTGGGGCCTGGTCAAGTCCTTCATTACCAAAAACTCCTGGAGCGGCATTGAGGATTATTTTAAACAGCTGGGTGAGTCGACGGTCTCTTCTCCACCCTGTAGAGGAAGAACCTGAGCTCGTGATTTATATCTGATGCAGTAATAATGGTTTCTTGTAACATGCATCGGGCGTTGCAGCAGTATCTTATTACTGCTGTGATTGCAAGAAGAAGAACGGGAACATAAAGGGCATTATTGCTGTTTTATTTTCTCATCAGCCACTACAAAGCTGAAGGTTGAAATTTATGAAAGAAATATTAATCTCAGTTTCTCACACAGACTATGTGTAAAGAGTTGATTTATAGCTAATATAGTGAGGGTCAAAATACTAAGATATTATTTTGTCTCTAAAACTTTGTCATTGCTTATATTTGACTCCATCTGCTGTTTTTGGGTTAATCATGACTAGCTTCACTGATGTGCATGTGAGAAGATGCTTTAGGATTAAATTTTATTGTGATTGCCCGACGAACAAGATGACGTCGACGGTTTGTGTTTTCATTCACACTTCTGGTATGAAAGCTAAGAGCCTGTTTCAGGTTATTTGTTTTCCATTAATCTGGTGGTAACTGAGCGTGTCCCTGTCATGTTTGACTCAGCACCCTGCTGCTCTTCTGTAACATCTGGCTATTGCTTAGAGATTAATTTAGGTATCGCTTCAGACATAACATGAGGCTGAATGGCTGCAGTATATTTGAATGAATAAGCAGCCTGCTGCCAGCTATTCCTCCACAGGCAAACACAGCAGCAGGTTAATTAAATATGAAATGTTCAGATAAGCTGGTAGCTTCCATGCTTATATCTGGCCCAACAAGCGAAATTATTTTGAAAGCATTTGAGCAGCACCTTGAGCTTCTGCTTTCTGTGTGCACATAAATATGTTTAACTGCCTCCGTTCACATTTTAACCCAGTGCAGCATGCTTGTTGGCTGGATATGAATTATAAAAGATGTGAAAACTGTAACTTTAGAGGGAGTGGAGCGTCTCATCTGACAGACGGCTGCAGTGGCGGAGCAAAAGGTCACGTTTTTCCCAAGATCATAGCTACACTGTTAGAATAGTGGAGTTAAACCCTCACAAGTATTACAGGGTCTGTTAATAAATTTCAGTGTTTTTTTTTTTTTTTTTTTTTTTAAAGTGATGTCTTCAGCTGCTTCCATTTACCAATTGTTTGTACAACCACTATGAGGTTGGTGAGGTTTTTAACATGAATTGTTTAAGGAGATGTATCAAGTTTTAGTGAAATCACGTTTTCTACTTGATTTACTGTCCACTTATGCAAAACAAAAACAAACTATCGCATGGTTCAGTGGCTTTTTGTCACTTTCACAGGCATGTTTTAAAATGATGACATTCATCAGACATTAAATCATTTCCTGAGACTGGGCTGCAACAGCCAGGAGGTGCTGAGTATAAGACCCATATGGGCTTAAAAGTCCAACCTCACCGTCTGTTTCAATTTCTTTTGAGCTATACACACCTATAGTTTTAATATATCTTTTCCCCTCCCCCTCAAATGGCCATTTTGACATTTCGTAGCAAGAAATAAAGATTTGTTAACGACTGAATTCCTCTTGTGGTGTAGATTTGCTGGTCATTCATTTAAAGCTCACTGGGACACTAAAGGGACTTGGTTAATGCCAACATCATTCATCAAACCTGTCCTTTTCATGTTGTGGATTGTAAAAACTTGAGCTGTGAAGAAATGAAGCTTATAAAATGGCCTTAGGAGCTAGAATGTAAACAGTGTGTACATGTGACAGCATAAAAAGCAGCGTGGTTGCTGAAAAAGACAATATGTTATGAGATTGCTGAAGTGCCTTGGGTGCGATTGAGTAGCCTTTTAAGGAGAGACGACATTCACGTCTGTAACAAAATGATCCATGTATGTGATGGTTAATTTCTGGATAAATGAAGGAAATCCAAGATGAGCAATGTCAAACTTCAAATTTTAAAATAATACATGGGGAAAAAACAAATGTCTCACTCAATGCTTCACATGGTGATGGATGCTTAAGCTTGTAAAATTACTTTATAAAAAAAAAAAATCCAGTAATTGTGCTGTTTTTAAGCAGCAGTTTTCCTACATTTGTGCTTCCTGATGTTACAGAAGCAGAACTGGTGGAAGAGGAGGCAGAGATGAACCAAGCGGCTGGGGAGTCGGGCAAGATGGGCGGGCTTCGGAGGAGGAGGAGGACTTACAGCCGGGGCATGCAGGAACACTTAAACCCCAACAAACAATATGGGCAAGACTCTGAACAACAGAGAGATGGCAACATGGGTACTGTTAACTTTTAATGTTGGCTTTTAAAAAAAGTGTTTTTGTTCGGTTTAATACATAACTATTTAAATGAATCTGGTACTTTTGTGGATGTGAAATAACTTTGCTGGTTTTGAGCCAGAAATTCTTAAAGCTCTCACTGGAAAAATAACAGAAATAGGTGAAATTGCAAGCTTATTGGCCTCATTGAGATCTGGGGCTGTTGCTAAATTTAAGAAATGCACAAATGAAAATTTCTCTTGTTAACTGTTAAATCCTAATGCATTTATCTTCTGTACTGAAGGCCCGATGGATGTAACAGGCCCGTCCAGATGGAACACTGCTACAATAGTTGCTGGCATGAGTGTGATGTAAGTTGACAAATGGCAAACTTGTACGAAGCACTGGGATTTTTTTTTCTTCAATTTTGTAAAAGGGACACGCATGTTTGAGAAATTATGTGTTTTGTGGTAGCCTGGTGTCTGCATTGTTCTTACAAACTCTTATGTTGTTGTTCATTTAAGTTATGAGTCCAAACAAGATGCTTTCTGTTTCTTTCAGTTTGCTGATTCTGACGGTGCTGAATCTGGGCTTGCTTTTCAAGCTCTGGGCCATGGAGGATGTGGCCCACCGCATGTATCTGAGCACAAAGCATCGAATGAGGGAGAGGGCTGAGGCCAGGTCAGAAAATTTGCAGCTGTTATTTATGTACCCAGCATATTTCTGTGAATTGTTTGTATGTCAATAAGATTTTGACATGATCTCTAACCCCTGGAAGCTGAAGTGCCATGGTCCAATTTTACTCTGAAATGCACTGGCTTCTTTATGCCATTTTCATGTCTGAGTTACTGCCAGCTTGATCTGGTGGGCGTAAATGGGTTAGAATATGTTTAGTGGAGCATGAAAGTCTGCATATAGGCCTTTTCCACCAAAGTGGTAATAGTTCTGAAAAAGCTCCACAACCAAACTTGGAACTAATTCTTCATTACAGCAAAGTACTTCTTAAAATGTTCCAAAGTTGAACCATTAGTTGAAAAGAAGCAGTAGAAATTACACTATTGACTTGTAACCTAGATGTTCCCTTTTATTTTTCTTCTCTGTTTATGTAAGTGAAGTCTAACTTTATTTACTTTGCCTGTGTGTTCCGCTGCATTCATGCAGTAAAAATAAGCATGTTATTGTGAAACTGTGTTCTTTCTCTGTTGGCAGCTTGACGTCTGATTATGGTCTCAAACCTGGACCAAGTTTCAGGACCAGTGAGGAGGCACAACTACTGAGAACTGTACTGCAGGACTCCATTAACCTTTTAGAACAGGTGGGATGAGCAATATGGCCGAGGCTTGATTGGTCATGAGGGAGGACATGCCTCTCCTAGGTTCTTGGGTCTTTTATGTAGTTATTTTATAAGTGGAAAAATAAATAGACTAAATGGTTAATGGAATTTAGCATGTGCACAGATAAATGGTTAATGCATGACTTGTTAGCTGGTAACCTGTCAAAGGTGGACTTTGGCTGTGTTCAGGGGTAATAGTCTTGTCTTAAAAGAAATGTAGCTGGCTGTAGCTTCATATTTAAAAAAAAAAAATGCTTGTGGGGTTGGTTTCCTTTTTGTGTAATTGCTTTTATTTTTAAACCTTTTTGTGGTTAAACTTTGTTACTAATTAAACAAAAAATCTAAAGAAATTTGAAGAGTGTTTTTAACATAAGTTTGCAAAAGTATTTTTTTTTTTCTATTCTCCTAAACTTCATAAATCCATCATAAAATGTAGAGCTGCACAGTTTTAAAGTCTAAAGCAGGTGATCTAGCAGCTGAATCTGTCTTTCTCCTCAACAGCTCCGCACTTCTCTGGTGGTTCTCCAGCAGAACTTTGCTTCGGCCAATAGAACGGTGGCACCGCAGTGACGCAGCCACACCTGGCACCCACAGAAAGGTGTGTCCGTGGCCCCTGTGGAAAAGCAATGAGGCCACAGCGACAGACTCTCAGAAGAAATCAATGGTATCCAACGGATGTTGCCATGTGAGCATCCCGAGACTTGCTATGTGTTGCCATGGGTTACTCATCAGGTTTTTAAAGCTGTAGACTTACTGATGTAAAAATGAAATTGCATCAAAATCAGCTGTGATAACTTTGTTTTTAAACTTTTTTTTTTTTTTTTTTTAAACTAGTGGCTTTTTTTTTTTTTTTTTTTTTTTTTTTTTGCCAAATCTCTATTTTAAGGTGTGACATACAATTAACTGTGAGTACTTTTCACTTAAGTGAATAAATATTTAACCCCCCGCCAACCATTTTATTTTTGCACAAGTTTTACCAGGGTGAATTGTAGCATAAATCTTACTGTTTATAATAAATATGGATCCAAACTGGAAAGTCTACCTTTATGTAATTATAAACTAAAACTCTTGTAAAGTGCAATTTTTTTGAGAGTTTAAATGTACTGCTAAACACTTTCAAACAAGTTTTTTTTATTTTATTTATATTTTCAGTGATTATTCCAAGCATGCTCATGTATGATCTGTCTCATCTGTGTGTTGTTTATCAGACATTTGGCATTAAAGGGATAGGGTTAGATTATCTGCCAACACTGCAGTTATTTCTGTGGTCAAATTTGACAGATTTTTATTTTATATTAATTGTAGGTGATACAACCAGAATGCCTCAGCTTTGCATCGTGTTTATGAATCACTGCATTCTTCAGTGTTTGACACAATTCAGTTTTGTTTTGGCAGTCTTTTCCTAACATGCTCATACAAAATGACTTGTATTGTTTTAGTAAATATTCATCAGGAGTCTCACTTTTCTTGATAATGTAATAGGATTTTTTTTTCTTTTATATGTTCACTCCCATCTTTTGATATAGTTAATATCAATGTACAATAAATGGAATCCATTTGTAACTAATTCTTATTGTCTGAGTACACTGAGGGGAGACCTTAAGCAATTTAAACAGTTTAAAGTTTTTTTTTTTTTTTAAGAAGTTGGTAAAAGCTTGGTTTATAAATATTGGTGTTTTGTATAGTGGGAAAAAAAATAAGATTAAATGGGGCTAAAACCAAATGTGTCTGTGTTGCTTTGTCACTAGTGAAATACAACACAGTTTGTCTTTTAATTATTCAGCAATAGTTGTCCACTTATTCCTGGAGGAAATATTGTATTTCTTATGTGTCTGTGACACATTTGAGAAAAAGTGTGCATCAGCAGCTTGTTACACAGAGATCACCCTCACTGCACCTTGTTAAAGATGGTACTTTTACAAGATCAAGCATTATCCTACTATGCAGGCTGATCATATTTACTCAAAGGTGATCCACCCCCCACTACCACCACTACTACTGTCCAGTCTTAGATACACCTGGTAGACCTAATAAAGTGTGTGTATATATAGCAATCGGGGTAAGAACATTTATGCATCTTAATGTAAGTCTAATTACCAAAGCTTTAGTTTTGATATCACAGAAGGACACATTTGAATGCATTTTAAGATTACTTGCACTACTGTAGCAATTTTATTTTCTCCATCAATAGAACCTCAGTCTCACAGGAGGTGGTTATGATGCTGGTAAAGGTAGCCCATGCTGCTTTGGCGGCATACACGTGGGAGTTTTGGGCGGAGAAAATCCACCTCACAGATGACGTCAGGAGGGAAACTGCTTTTTTTTTTTCTTCTAATTTTAGCAGGAAAACCTCAGGACAGCCCCTTTCAAACCAAACTAGAACACAGACTGTAGGGGCAGTTTCCCCAGAGCTCCGAGTCGACTCGGACACTTGAACACAACGTTCTTCTTCCGCAGTAGCTGCTGTCGTCTAGGTAACCGCCGTGGCACGCGGGGAGGGAGTGTCAAGCAACGAAGAGCAACCCCGGATACGACCGCCGCCGCTGCCGGGAACAACACTTCCGTCAAGAAACCCTGTGAGGGGAAGTCGATGTTAGAGGTGCTGGAAGATTCAACATGTAGCAGCCAGTATTCAGGTATGATAAGGGTGGATGGTTGTATGGTTATCTTAACGTGGTATGACGCAGTTTACCGCCTCGGGACCACAACCTGGGTTAACTATGACCTGCTGTTTCACTTGTTGTCACGAAGACACTAAAGATGAAACACTAAACAACAGGAAGTCCAGAAAGGTTTAAAGTCCGCACCAGAAGAGAAGTTTTCAAAATTCAGTAAATTTATTTGTAATCGTTACATATAATTTTTTATTCAATAGATTTCAAGCTTTTTAAATAATTTCAGAAATAACATTTAAATAAAATTTTGATATTAGTTTGATATTTTTCCAGTTTTTCTTTATCAAAAGGTGAACTCTTAAATAATGGGTATTTATTAAGTTAAAGTGGGTATTTATTAAGTTAAAGCTAATTAAAAGAGTCAGACTTTTCAGATAAATACTTGTACCAACTATGAAAATGTTTAATTCAGTGACCCGGTTACAGGTTACTGTGACGTCACAGGCTCGCATCTTTATCTCCATCCAACTTCTCATTAGGCTTCACTAGTTGTCATTCACAATGTGAATCCATTTTATTCACTTTACATACAAAAATGAACACTTAATTTAAAAAAAATTTGTGTCAGGATAAAATTAATTAACAAACACAGTTCAACAATTAAAATTCAACTTTTTAATAGTTTTCCATTTTTAGAGATTGCCACTTGGCTCACCATGTTCCAGTTATTGATTTGGGATAGATATTCATCTGGTCTTTGGATTGGCACTAAGAGAACAGTGAGTTGTGACCCCTTTTGTGGCTGGGTGCTTCATCAGTCCTAGTTTCTTTATCTTTGTTTTCATTTGATCAAAGTTTTATTGATTATTTTTAGGAATTTCAAGACACAAACAAAATACAGTAGCTTCATATAAACCTAAATAGATCGTAATTCTACTATATATCATTGTAAACATTTCATGAGAGAGTCTTGTCAAAGTTGTTCTTGATTCTGAGGGAGTTCACACTAAGTATTAACTTTTGCTTGTAGAGTAATTTTGATCTGAATATTGTTTGGGGTTTTTTTTGTGTTCATATCCTGTCAATCATGTAAAAATGGCCAATAACTGACTAACTGATTAATCAGTCTACCTCCAATGTTATGACTGTTGCTGTTTGTTACAATAAACAAGCAGAAAATAAATATGGACCGTCATTTAAACTATGATAAAACAACAAGACTACGGGTGCAGAAGTATTTTGTAAATCTCCATGATTCTTCCCCAGTTACTTCCTAATGATTATTTTTTTTGTGCTCAAGAAATAAGTTTGCAATGAATGCAGAATTGTGACATTGCCCACATTTTCTTGTCTTACAGGGATTAGAGATGTTATTATGTCCCACCTGCTAAAACAAATATGCATCTATTCTGCTTGCCAGACAGTTTCTTCTTTGAGGATTTTTTATATTTTGTAGTTGCAAGGAAGATGCAACGACAGAAAACTGCTGAGCACCGCAGCAGCAGTATGAATCAAAACAGCAGTCATTTGTCAAGGAGAAGATGTACTGTTTGGTGCTACCATACACTCATTAATCACTACATGTGACCCAGTCTACTGTTATAGGTGCTCACAAGTGAGACTGGTGGGTTTCTTTGTACCTGTTACTTTTAACATGTTAGATGGCTTTTTTTTTCTGCCATCCACCAGAACCAGAGCCTCCATCCCAGAGAGACGGGTTTGACTTTGCTGACTCAGTTTTACATCATGCGACAGATGATCCGTGATTGTTCTAAATGTAGACAGCACCTTAACCCAGAACTAAATCCATGCATGTGCTATAAATAAGCCTGCAAGCTGTACTCTTGGGAGGGATTGCTTGCTGTAAACCATTAAACCATGACAGATGTGTGACAGATGTGTGGGAAGCAGATGGATTGGGTTGGGTCAGTTGAGCAGTTGCCTGCTTTGCAGTGTTGTGTGTTAAAAATCAGTTTGGAACCACTCAGTCATCTATAAAAAAAAACCCATGCAAATAGGTGGTAATCTGCTGTCTGCAGAGGTCATGTCAGAAAAGTGGGCTTAAAGAGGAATTTTCACTTATTGTATTCATTTAATTTCCTGCAGGTCATCTGCCACTTTTCACCTCGCTCAACTGCTTTTCTCATTTATAGCATAAACTATAGAGACTCACACAGATTCAGTTAGTGATAAACCTTTTTAAAAATATACATATTCATATTAAACATCTGGCAGGCTGCTGTGCTGTCTGTCATGAAGAAGCGAGCCAACAAGATGCTGGTGGAGGAGGAGGACGCCTTGTGCTGCTGCGAGTATATGAACAGACAAGGAGAGCGCAGCCATGTAGCAGCCTGCTGCTGCGACTGTGAGGACCTGGATGATGCTTGTGACCGGTAGGAGATGTTAAATTGGCTCTCGAGCAGGAACTAAAGATTATTCTCACGGTCAAATTGTTTTCAAGGCATAAAATGACAGAATAAAACCAAAGTAATCATTTTGTAACTGTATAGAAGTGTATTTTTAAAAAAAGTTGACTGCCATGAGTGCTAACAATAATTGCCACTTTGGCTCAAAGATATACTCTTTTCATACTCCAAACTGCTTTGATTGCCGTTGTTTTGCTGCCTAAAAATAATTTAAATTTATTTCATTCTAATAATAGGTCTGTGGTTGTTTTTACTCCAGAATGTACCTTTAATGACCAGAAGAATATTATCCCAAGAATTAGTAATGACACGGGGGTGATTCTTATAACTTTAACCATGTGACCTGCATTTTGTACTTGCTGACATACAAGACAGTTTTTGGAGGAATATTAGGCCATTCATGGGGAACTTGAACTTTGGTTATAACTGAACTGTGCAGAATATCTTTGTCCAGATTTAGAGAAAACGACTTCAGTACAAAAGCATCACAAGCTAAAGAGATGGAGGTTTCTGTAGAACGATACATATGCTGCACAAAAAAGCAGTCAGAAGCACTTTACAGAATATTGCTCTTTTAAATTCTTTTTTTTTTAATTTTAGAAAATCAAACAATTTAAATAGTTGCTCATAACATTAATTTGAGCTGACAGTAAAAGTTGTAACAGCAGTATGGATAATGCTGATTAATGTTATTGGTTACAACTGCGTGGTCCCTGCTGGAAAATGATAAAATATTAATCTTTGAAAAATATAGATTTGCATTTTATTAGTCTATAAAGAAGTGTTTCTTTGTTTTTTCAGATTTCTTAAGAGGGAGCCTCAGAAACCTGATTCCTTGTCAAAGGTGGCTGAAGTTATTTCAGACCGGATTCGTGTGCCGTGGCTGTGGGGCGGAGCTCGAAAATTGGACCTTTCCATTATCCCTCCTCTTATTCTACTTCCTGCCCTGCTGCGCCTCGCCGCTCTCCACTTCCTGATCGGCGTGGTGGTTCTGACTGCTCTGCCTGGGTTAGTGCTGTGGTACTATTACGTCACCCACCGCAAGAAGGGAAGGACGCTCTTCTTTCTCAGCCTGGCCCTCTTCTCCTTGGCGTACATGTACTACTTGTTTGTAACAGAGGTGCTTCCCCGTGGGGATGTTGGTCCAATTGAACTGGCGGTTGTAAGTCTGGGAGTCATCCTCACCGTTCTGGCCCTTTTTCACACCAAACGAGATCCAGGCATCGTTCAGCCAAACAAAGAGACCATCCACAGCACAGTGACCTATTACAGCCCCCTGACAGACAGAGACTCATCTCTCAATGGGGGCAAACAGGATGTTACGATGACGGTGGCCAACCGGACAGGGTCATTGGAGCGTGAAGGGGTGGAGCAGAAGGAGGCTAGCCGTAAGAACTGGTGTTCGGTGTGCAGGGTGGTGCGGCCTCCGAGGGCAGGACACTGTCGGATCTGTGGTGTCTGCGTGCTGCGTCTCGACCATCACTGTGTCTGGTGGGTTTCATTAAAACAGCTGTTTCTGTCGCTCATTATCACATCTCAGACATGAGTCATATTGTTCGTCTCTAAATAATGTCTACACAACAAATCAAATAAGAAGGTTGCTTGTTTTTTTCCCCCAGAGTTATTTAGTTGTTTACTTTTCAAGTTACTTAATTCATATGAGTGTTTTTGTCTCGTTAACTCCTCCTGTGTCATCGTGGACCATTTTTTTGTATGTTGTGTGATTATGAAAACATATAATCACAAGTAGAACTTCCTCCCCATCATGTAGTTGACTATTATACGTGGTCCTCCTTGTGTATGTGTACTTTAGTGTCACATTGGGGTCTCAGCATGTTTTGTCTACTTGTGTGTATCTGCGTGTGTACCCCTGTGTTTGCCCGGGTAGGATAAACAACTGCGTGGGACAGGCCAATCATCGCAGCTTTCTCCTCACACTGGTCTTCTTCCTGCTGACGTCCATGTACGGTATCAGCCTGGTGCTGAAGAGTGTGTGTCCACAACAAAACCTCCTGACCGCCTTACTCTACTGCCCGGGAGTTTACAACCATTACAGGTACAGTGAGCACATTCCTACGTCTTTGAACTAGCTCCATCATTTTTTTTTGTAAACTGTTGTGTACTTGTTGACCAGGAAGTGAGTCCTGTGTGCACTGTTGTGCTCATTCGATTCTGTGTTGACAACACAAAGCTAATACTTCTGCACATAATGATAGGTAAACTGTGTGTATTTTGCACATACTTGTTCCCCTTAAGTGTACTGAAATAATTCCTTTTAAATAAGTATTGATAGTGACATCACAGCAGGCTCTAATGTAATGAACATCCACATTCACTGTGCATTGTGAGTCAGAAAGTATAAATCCTCTTTAAATTTCGGTCACCTTCTGCCACCAACTACGCTCAGCTGTACAGATACATGCCTTAAATAAGCATATGCAGTTGAGCGAGAATCCATGTGGAAATTGTTGACAGATTTGATTACAGAAGCAGTCAGGAGCAAAATTGTGTTCTTTTAATAGCTCATAGAAGCTGTGATAATTGAGACGTAGTGGGTTATTTTGACATTTTTCCCCAGAAGTGATGTTTTCATGGGGGGGGTGGTTCTTGCATAGTGGACGTCAGGCTTCTGTCACAATAGTGCTGGATCAGTTTCCACCTTTTCCCTATGTGCTTGTTTCTTTCAGCACTTCACTTTGTTTCACCTGTGCATGGTACAGCAGTATTGTAACTGCCGGGCTTCTCCACCTACTGGTAGTGCAAGTCATCAACATCAGCTACAACGTGACTGAGCGTGAAGCCCGAACTGCCCTGAGAGAGAAAGCTGCCCGCAGCGCCTACTGGGGACTTGTCGTGGACACTGGCCTTTACTCTCAGGGTTTCAGTGGCAATTGGTCTGAGTTTATAAGCATGGGAGACAAATTAAATCTCCCCTCCCCTACCAACTTGGTGTAGAGAGACTGTTGGGATTTATAGTGGCTGTTCTGTAGTTGTCCACTAGATGGCGTCATGGATCCTTATTTTAATCTAAACCAGTTTCTCTGGTGTTCACAGCAGCTCTGAGAGTCGTCTGAAGTCTTGTGTCAGCATCCCTGTAAGATCTAACTGTTCTGGAGCTGCACTTACTATGACGTATACCAATAACAACTGTACACCCCAATAACATTATTGAACTGGTAAAACTGTGACAAGTGGCATATTATTAATGCAGGTGGATCCACACCCACTTCGATTCATACACTGCTGTGAAATTCTCATCTTTGACACACAAATATCTCTCTTTCACTGGATGTCTTCCTTGAAATTGAGCACCAACTTTGTGTCACTCCTCTATTCTAGTGCCTTGATGGAGACAAAGATGAAACATTAATTCCTGTCTTTTTAATGTTGTAGGGACATTAAGCCGAACATCCACAGCAAGAATATAGATGTGGTTATAAATATTACTTGATCAAAGATGGCTTGTTTGCTCGTTATACCTCTTCCATCTTTGTTGAACACTGACAGCACTTGGCTGCACTTGGCCTTGTGAAATGATCATGGATATTCATCACATATAAATGAAAGATCATAGCGCCAAGCTAATTTGATCACTCAGGCAAGTGATTGAAATCAAACATTCATAGTGACTTTGACTGTTTTTAATGATAACAGACTTCTGCATGAAATAAAAAAAAAAAAAACAAGTGAAGCACACCTCAAATGACGCACACTTCAAAGGACATAACTCTTTTTTTTTTTTACTCTGTAATGCAATTATAAACCTTTTTTTAATTGTATCCTAATAACTGTAAGTTAAGATGTGTGCCTGTGTGTATTGTATGTGTTGAATTT
This sequence comes from Zenarchopterus dispar, assembly GCA_028564865.1. Taxonomy (NCBI): domain Eukaryota; kingdom Metazoa; phylum Chordata; class Actinopteri; order Beloniformes; family Zenarchopteridae; genus Zenarchopterus; species Zenarchopterus dispar. Next base: position 8,676,160 of record JAOWBL010000013.1, read on the forward strand.
GATCTATTTTGATTAAATGAAAGTGAAAAATGAGCAAATGCATTAATCTTTCCTCATTGTTGTGATGCGGAGATGTTCAAGTTCGTCATCTTCACTGACGATTTCTTCCAGAGGGTTTAAAATAGGTCAGGGCAAAAATCAGGCAGAACCTCTGCCACTTTACGGCTCAGCTTCTTCCGCCGCACGTCCCTCTCCCTTTCCTTACGCATTACACATGGGAGCTGCCTCCAGGCCAGAAAACATTTCTGCAGCACCCGCCTGAAATGTAAGCAGATGAAAGGAGAGATGAGAATGGAGTGAGCAATAACTGACTGGATTATGGAGACCTCTAGCTCAACAATCCCTCATTAGTTTTCACGTGTTATTTTGCGTTTGTTGAGAGTGGCGGGTGGGCAGAGCTCAAGGAACAGCTGAAGTCTATAACGCTTTAGTGGCATTAACAGTAAGAGAACTTCTTTTCATCCAAAAAGATAGAAAACCTTAAATATATTTGTAGATACCAGCATAACCCGTGCAACACCGTATAAAATATTATTATTGAAAATTATTTTGGTTCAGGCAGTTATATTTACCAAAAGATGAGCTTTACTTTCTGTAAGAGACTGCAGACTTTTGGTTTAGCTCCTTCATCAAGTCAGAATTTTAAAAAAAATACAAAAAACAATAACATTTGTATCATCAATCTATAAAAAAAAAAAAAATTATTGCATAATTAAGTCCTATCCAGATGTTCTACTAAATGCCTCTTATATACCTGTATCTGGCCAAACAGGGTTTTTAAAATTTCTTTTCTTTTGTTTTTTTTATATTTTTAATGGTAATGTATCACATTTTTGAAATGCAGGTGACTCATTCTGTAGAGTTCATATGTATTAAGAGTGTGGGTGATGACTGGGAGAGACTGAGTGTCATGACTATGACTTCTGTGACTTCTGATTTGTGAACTTCTGTTATGAGCCAAAAGTGATCAAATATGTTAACCTTTGGCTTCAGTAGAGTGGAGCTGGGGAGTGATGCTTCAAACTCAATTTGATTAAAAGTATGTCTTTAAAAGTTTACTATTGATTTAACTTTTGGAATTATAAAAAGGCAGCCCACTAACCAGAAGAAGTGAATCTAGTTATTGCCTTCATGACTTGTGACTTTAATTTATGCACCGAGAATTTCATGAGAGGGGTTGGCCCATTTTGAATGGGAGTTCAGTGGAACAAGAGTGGATTTAGTGGATTTAGATTCAGCTGTGTTGCATTTAAAGCATTTTAGAGGATTCACCTCTGTCACACAATGGGCCCATCCACCCACCCAAATCGTATTTACACTCTGTGATGATGGCTTAAACCAGTCGAGGTGACCAGTCAGAGCAGGCTGGGGAATGGCTTCCTTCCGTTTTACAGGAAATGTGTAAATTTGCATAAAGATCTTCAACACACTTCTTGCATTCAAATAAACAGATTTCTGAAAGGACTAACATGACGTACCGTAGATATGGGAGCCCCCGTAGTCAAGGTCGTGCTCTTTATTTACGGCAGGCATTTTAAATAAGAATACCATACCCCACCATGACTCCCCGGAGCTAAATTAGAGGTTGTCAGCCCTTTTCACTTGGTAGAAAATCTAAGAGCTCTACCAGAGCTACCTGTAGAATTTCAAGTCAAGGGGATGACAGAGAAATTTTCCATCTGAAGCAAAAGCAGTCATTATAGAAAAGAAAAAAAGATGGACCAAAACTACTAATCTGCTATGTTTATGAGTACATGTATGTTTATTTGAACCTTTTCTAGGTTCTACATACACACAATCCTCTTCTTGTTACATGCATCCTACGTTCAGTATGCAGTACTAGAACCATACCCCACTTTACCCCCTGATGAATATTTTAGGCAATGTGAGACTCAGAGTCCTACCCAAGGACACTTCAGCATGTGGCATGGATGTGTATGTATTCATAGACTTACTGGTTGAAGGACGAGCGACTTAATGGACTGAGCTAAAGCCACCCCAGTCTGAACTACTTATGAGAATGAAGCTTTTTTTTATAGAATAGGTGTTAAACATTGACTTAATTAAACCCCTTCTGTCTTAAAGGCCTTTGAGGCAAAGTCATTTTTAGATGTACTCGCAAAATTTCAGCTGATATTGCATTCCAAAAGGCAGTCGCAGTTTTTACAGGTTATTAAATTAATTGTAACACCTGTTAGTTGTATTACTGCAGTTTCCATTTAGCCCTTTCGTGAACATATGGTATAATCGGGGGGTGGGGGGGCAGACCTGTTGTTGTGCTCTTGAGCCACCTCCTGACGGCCCCATTCCACCAGCCTCTCCTGGAGCACGTAGTCCAGCAGTGCCAGCAGAAACTTTCTCAGAGTGCGCCTGCGGTAAAAACGGTCGGCTCGCTCCTCTTGAATCACCTTCATGTCTCTGAGCTGAAACAACCAACGGATGTAGTAACGTTAGTCTGAATGCAGTGTTTCAAAGCCAGAATTTTCCTGCTCAGCAAGTAGTAGAAAGTAGCCAAAACATTTCATTTCCTTTGAAGAATGGACACATGGAAACATAAATGAACTGAGGAGAAATGCTCTGCTAAGTCATTTCTGACCGAGCAACTGATGTGTGTGCATGTGTGTGTGCACAGGTGAATACGCACTTCCTTCCAGCAGCTTAAGCTCCTCCGAAGCAAAAAGTGCTGGTACAGGCGGTCAGCACGCGCCTCTTTCTCAAGCACAGACTCTTTTGCTGATTGCCTCCATTGCAGGATGCAGCACCTCAGGAGGAAGAGATTGTGATGATTTTCGGCCAGCTGAAGGGGAACAGAGATTAAAAAAACAAAGAAGCTCTCATTCATATGTGTTAAACAGAAACAATGGAGTGTATGAAATGACAAAGCATTTGTAATATGCCTCCTGGGTAAATTGTAAGTACAGCCTTATTTATGATGTTGTAGAAAGGCGGGAACATTTTGTAGATGAGATGATGATGATAACTGTCAAGAGAATTAAGTTAGAGAAGTTTGCCTGCTGCTATAATTGGGTGTTTCTTTTCTTTGTCAGATATTATATAAAGTGTGGTGGGTATATAAGTTTTGCAGCTTTTCGTTTTGCTTGGGGGGGAAGGGGAGATTATCATTTTCATGGCTCACATTTATCAGTATATTCAACATATTAGGGCTGCAAATGTGTCACATGGTGGTGTCATTAATTAAAGGAAGAAAACACTGGACCATAAACACGGTCCTGCAGGCCGTTCAGGAGCAGTGCATCCTGTTGGGGGGAAAAAATGACAATTTCATCTTCCACTTTTAACTTTCTGTTGCATAAAGTTAAAACACTTAGATGTTTTAACTTCATGAAGCATTTACATATAGATGTGTATGACAGTAAAGGACAGTGAAAAGTCCAAAAAGCATGAGATGATTGTTTTAAATATTTGTTTCTTTTACAGGAGTGTGTCCAAACAAGCTGGATATGAACATCACGCTTGGGCTCTGTTCACTGGTGCTTTGGGCAAAGAGACGTTCTATTAATCCAAATCGGTGATATGGACTTGTAGCTTTTGAGCCACGTTTATCCCTGTAGGTCAGAAGTTTTATCTTCTGCTGTTTGTAATTCTGCAGTGATAGGGACCCCGGTGCTCCTTGCGCCCCCTCAGAGCCAGCATCAATAGAGCCTCTGGAGTTCTTGATATGTTGGTGGCTTGAGGGCAAATTGGTTCTCAGTATGGAGCGGAAAGATGAGAGCTGCAATGAGCAGAAGAAGTGATTTACCTCCATCCTAGCTTGTCTGATCTGAATGAGGCGTTTCCATTGCGCCAGGCCCCGCCGTAACAAGGTTTTCTGGTAGTGTTGACGGGCGACTCTCATGAGCTCCTGTTGTCTTTTCAACTCCCTCTGCTTTTCCTCTTCCCTCTACGCAGACAGAAGGCGACAGTGTTTTTAATCTTCTGCCTCAGGAGAGGCTATGCAGACTCAGCTCTTCTGTAAAATATGAAGCACACCTCACCTCCCGTTCCAGCCTCTTCTCCTCCCTCCGTTTTTCCGCTGCTTTGCGTTTCTCCTCCTCTTCCTCCCTTTTCCTTTGCTCTTCTGCAGCTTTCATCTCAGCCTGAAAGTTTTCCATTAAATTTCTGTTTGTGTGTTTGTGATACCATAGACGTCTGGAGGTTCCAAAACATAATGATAACTTTAGAATAGCCTCCCAATCTCACCAACTTTTCCTCTTCTTTTTTTCTCTTGAGTTCTTCAATCTGCTTCCTTCGCTCTGCACGCTGCTGTGCACGGACCTCCATGGCTTTAGAGATATGAGACCACAAGCTTTTACTTTTATAATCTTCTCAGGGTGGATGTGAGCAGGTTTAGCTTTCATTCAAACTTTATTTTCTGATCTCTTAGCAAGAAGTTAAAATCTGAGTCAACCATATAATAGAACAAAACATAAAAATAAGGCTTTCATGAATTTTAATTAAAAAGGTCTAATACAAAAAATGTACCCCAGACAAATTTATTGCTCAGCCTTTTGATTCATTTTATCAGTGTCTCATAAAACATGGCATGAAAAAGACTACGCTTTTATTAATTTAGTTTTCTTAATCTGATTAAAAAAATATAAAGGATAGCTTTACTGCAGATAAGAGGCCGATAGTTTCCTGTTTCTCTTTCACATGGTGACTACAAGAGAAACATCTGAGTGAATCCAAATAGTTAGTATAAAAAAATGAGAAAAAGCAAAACAAAACACAACTTCAAAGCCTGTTCTCAGTTTGTAAGATTATCAGGATAATATAAAACTTTGATGAAATGGCAGTCAAAAGACACTGACTGTGAGAAGTCTGTAAAAGTTGCTGCAGATTGTGTGTGTGTAAAAAAAAAAAAAATATATATATATATATA
>JAOWBL010000013.1:8684936-8733965 GCA_028564865.1 Zenarchopterus dispar
AGTACCAGCACCAGTACTAGCATCAGCCCTAGCATCAGTACCAGCACCAGTACTAGCATCAGTACCAGCACCAGTACCAGCACCAGTACTAGCATCAGTACCAGCACCAGTACTAGCATCAGCCCTAGCATCAGTACCAGCACCAGTACTAGCATCAGTACCAGCACCAGTACTAGCATCAGTACCAGCACCAGTACTAGCATCAGTACTAGCATCAGCCCTAGCATCAGTACCAGCACCAGTACTAGCATCAGCCCTAGCATCAGTACCAGCACCAGTACTAGCATCAGTACTAGCACCAGTACTAGCATCAGTACCAGCCCCAGTACTAGCATCAGTACCAGCACCGAATTTGAGTCCTGGGTGAAAGTAGCTGAAGTCCAAATCAAAGTTGGTGTCGAGGTGTAAGCTAGTGCTCAAACTTATGCACTTGACTTTTCAGATGCCTTTTCAGTTTTTATGTAACGACATTGTTATTACTATCAATGTTATTTTTTTTTCATTAAAATTTTATCTGTTAAACCTCTCTATGGCTCTGTTGATGGCAAAACTGGTCTGATGGTGAGTCCACGAGTTTTGTTCAGTCAAAAATATCTTCACAGCTCCTTTGTACTTTGCCACATTTAGCTCAGACATTTACAGTACTTAGAGAAATTGCTGTAATATTGATGATCCTCTAATTCCCCCCCCCCCCCTTTCTTTTTATCTCCCTGAAGCTGATATTTGTTGTTATTGTTAAAATATATTTCACTAACTGGACTGGCTTACCTTGGTCAACATTATTTTTGGAGACAAATACTTGCACAGCTAATGGCATTGAAATGAAGAAACAGTGGTGCGCTAACATCCTAAATCAAGGCTGTCCCATGATCTTTCACCAACATCAGCATTTTCGTATGGCAGCCTCAGCGTGTTGCTCAGAGCGCGGCTGTGCCAGAGCTGTGAGCGAGGCTGATTCGTTTCTGTCATGTTGATCAGCACTCACTGGGACATTTGTGTCTATATAAAGCGAACAGATGACAGTCAGCTAATAAAAGATGGCAAACGTCAGGAATCAAAGCACATAGAAACAGACAAACTAATTAGATATTCTCTAAGTTAACGGGAAAGTTGTGAACATGTGGGAGCAGCTGCTTGAACTTTCCAAAGCTCAGATGTAAAACAAGGGGATGAAGTTTAAATCATTTTCTTTCCTGATTTCCATTAGAGGACACATAAAGGAATAACTGTGGGACATCAGGGGCGTGTTAGGTTTTTCAGTGAGGTGTGGATGCAGGAACAAAGCTTTTTAATGCCTCTTTGGGAGATTTCAGACAAACCGGGCAGACAGAGGTTGGGAAGAGTGAAGGAAGTAGGACTGTAGTGCTGTAACAACACATTGTTTAATCCTGGATACGATACTGACAAAGAGTGTCTCCACTTTTGATATTTAACTGTTCCCTTTGAGCTTCATCCGCCTGCCAAGCTTCAAACACAGCATCCCACTGCATTCATGCCGATCTCTCCAGACTTCTCCTTGTTTTTCTGCCACACTTCCAACTTTTCAACAGTTTGTCGGCTGACCTTTCTTTTATTACTTTGATATGTTTTCTGAATTTATGATTTTCCTTTGGGGATTGATGAAACACAACTGAATTCAATTAAATTAAATTGGGAAAAAAAACCCTTCAAACAAGAGATAAATGATATTAAAAAAAGTAGATCAAAATGGAAATGAAAAGGAATTTTTCATCACAGACATAACAGAGGGGCCAATTTTTCTGCGGCTGACAAAATTACTCTTAAAGTAAATAAATAAATAACAGCTTGCCAACTGGGCTCGTTGCTCTCATCTCTGTTCATTCCAAGCATCTGAGCAGAAAACTTGTGCCTTCTTAAAGGGTCTGAAGTGGACTCTCTGGGAACAGAAAAGTCAGCTGTTGTGTTTTTCAAGTGTTTCCTGGTAATTTCTCTCTTCACACTCCACGCTGCTCTCTAAAAGCCAATAATTGAGCCCTGTTTTGCCCCTTCTTGTCAGGAGATGTGAGGAGACTGTCATTTGTCAGCCAGTGTCAGTATTTGTTACCATGGAAACACACCTCCGAGCCCATCTAAGACAGGCTGATATTTATTTGGAAAAACTGTCTAACTTCCACATGACTGAATCTAAAAATAATTCCCACGTAAAGCATATTTTAATGGAAAACAGTTGAGGTTCACCTATAAAAGAGCATAACCCCCTGGTTGGTGAGTGATGATGTTCCTCTAGGTGCTTCAGGACTATTTAGGCTATTTTGAGAGAGCTTGTTGTGTGCGTGCGTGTGTTTATTCATGCTGATGTTTTCCTCGTGACTTTGCATTTCGGTGATGTTGTGGGTGCCTCTGATGTTCGAGCCAGCTGGGTCAGGCTGTTGTTGCTGGAGACGTGGAGGTCAGATGCAGAGTTTGCTGCAGAGGCAAAAGAACAGCTGGGTGAAATGGGATAGCGCCTGCAGCTGAAAAAAGGCCAGGCTCCCCTCTGTCTCACTACTGTGTGCACAAGTGTTTGGGCCATGCTTGATGCATGAACATTGTGTCTTCTTTTGTAGGCCCTTTCATTTGCATGTAACCTTGATCCTGCTTTTTGTGAATCACAGGCGACAACAGTCTGGCTTTGGTAAAGACATAAAATACAGTGTTAAAGGGAACTTCTACTAAGCAGCAGGAACTCATTAAGGCCGCCACAGACATGCCATCTTTCCTGATTTAGTTGACATCTCCACTACACAAAAAGAGGGAAGGAGAGAGCCAGGGTGAACAGATCCCCAGGGAAATAACAGAAAGAAAAGGTAAATTACAAAAAAAAAGAGAAAGCATTTTACATAAATATCAAAAGAGAAGTGCGAAGCAGCAGAAAAACAATTTATTCTCCAAGCCTGCGACTTCTGGGAGTGAGATTGTTATGGTATTTAGTGATTGACTGAGCTCGCTCTTGTGTTGTTTAGATGGCTACTCCGTTATTGTCCAAGTGCCCAAAAACTGTACAATTCTCTAAATTGGGCCAAGGATTGGGCAAGTGTTCTGGGAATAATTGTGTGGAAGGAAAGTCATCTATTTGTGCTCATCGATTAAACATTGTTCCCTCGGGGTCTTTCAATCTGGAGATTTAATTAACAAGTTTCAACAGGACTAACAAGCAGCAGGGGCCTGCAGCTGGGAAGACGGGAGGGAATTATTGGGGAGAGGAAACACAGAATATGAAAGAAAGGGAAGGTGTGAGAGACACAAACGTAACTGGTATGAGGGCCACATGAGGCAGTGGACAGCGGAAGAGAAAGGACACCAACTTTGAATGGAGAAGAAGAAGAAAAAAAAAAGTACAAATCAGCTGTCTGCTTTAAGGAGGAGTACATCAAAAATGTTTTCCAGAGCATACTCTCTTGAGAAAGTTAGAATGAGAGTAAATACCACCTAAAAACACTTTTCTTTTTTTCTTTTTTTTTATTTCATCTGGATATTGACGAAAAACATTTAATGGAACAATGCCTCTTTTACATTTTGAATTGAAAAAAAAACTCAGTTGCTGGGTTAATTGTGTTCATTTTGATAACATTTAGTCATAATTGTTACCTTTAGGTTTTGAGACAATAAAAAGAACATTTCAATCCATATGTTTACAGGCAATTTTATATTACTGTGATCTATTCTTACAGAGTGGTTTGTTCATATATTTACAGCATTATTTAATTTATAAAGTATTACAAGGTTATGCTAAACTTTACATTTATGTGCTTATTAGTTGTACTCTGACGTGAGAGCAATGAACCATGATATACAAAATCTTCAACTTGGACAAAATATAAGAAGACTTTCATGTTTTGAACATAGATTTTTTAAAATCAATTCATTTGATAGTAAAAATTTAACAAGACTTCACAATTAATAATAAACACATTTGTTCTGTAAAATCAACAGAAGACAGGGAAATCAATCAAAACTAACACAACAAACACTTTCAAAATAAGACATGAAGTTAATCCAGTGGTGAACAAACAAGAGCAGATAAGGCAGAGAAAACTAAAGTCAATGCTGGCATCTTGATAAGAGTAATAAAAATCTAATCTGCTTTTAAAAAAATAATAACAGAAGCTGAAACAAACAGACCATAACAGAAACGCCAGCAACATCAACAAAACAATTCAGGAACACCCAAACCAACCAAGACGCATTTCATTTTATGACAATAAAAATAATGCTGAATGTAAATAAGTATGAAGGACAGGTAGCCATCCTTTAGGAGTAAGTGGTGGGCAATGGGACAAACCCCCCCCCCAAAACGTGATGTAATGAAACACAGCAGAAATAAATGCAATGACCATGATCTCTTCATTGGTAGTTGCAAAGGACTCGATTAAATTTCATGTCAAACTATGAGAAGAAATTAGCTTCTCCTCCATTTTTTTAATTGCCATGGAGACGTGTTTCATTGGCCCTGAAAATGGAGAAGAATCGACATCCACAAATTTGCAACAGCTGCTTTTCTGTTGAGGTTGTGTCAAAAAAGACCCCAAATAAACCAAAACCTCTTTTTTAAGCTAATACAGGAACAAACAAACAAAACCAAAACAAACAAACAAAAAAACTAAACAAAACAGAATCAGAAAAAGAAAATTGACCTTTAGTTCTACTCAGAGCACAGATTACTCATAAAACTGTAAAATAATGTTCACAGTGACAGTATCCTCTGAAGCAGCATTAGCATAACACGCTTCTTTTTGGTCTGTGGGAAGAAACCAGAGTATCTAGAGAAAACCCACGCAAGCATGAGAACATGAGATCTTCACACAGAAAGGCCATCTGCCAGGATCTTATTTGGTTGTCTTGAGGCATCGGTGCCAACTACCAAGTCCTCATCTTTGTTTCCAGTCTTCACCAAGTACGAGGCTGCTCTGAAGTCAGTATGAGCTCGCAGTAAAAACGACCCGCAGGCCTGTATCATGAACTAATGATCGCACAGCAGAGGTGAGGAAAGCAAAGATCCCAAATGCGAAGGGGGGAAAAAAAGATGCCTTCAAGAGATGGAAGTGTGGACGCAAATAGCAGTCTGTGGAGCTCTTTAGTATGGCCCTCAGACTCTGCACTGTGGCGTTAGAGTCAATTGTGCAGAGAATCTAAGCCAGCAGAAAAAGGAAACACACAGGATGTGGAAATTGAAATTGAGTGCGAGCAGCGAAGGAAGCGGAGAGGTCTAGTAGGGGAGCAGGGAGATGGAGTGTGTGTCTTTGAGCTGATTAATGCTGCCAATTGCATCCAGGTGCTTGTGAGGGTGTGGTAAATGATTACAAGTAAACAAGGAAAGTGTGAAAAGATTTACAAGTAAGCATGATTGTAGGGAAAAGAGGACGGCTTTTCTCGGTGCCTTTTTTGCTTTGGTGCAATACATCTTGTCAAAGCATCAGTTGTCTCCTTAAAATGGATGATGAATGCTTTACCAAACTATGTAATTAGTCAGTCAATGTGGAAGCTTGGGTCGAAATGTGCTTTAATTATACTTTATCTGGAGCCATGTTTCTGTGTCTCCGTCACATCCATCACATACAAGTGCACCGTTGAACCGTCATGAATATGAATGTAAATTTCCCTCCATAAACTCCTCACACATCATGTCAGTCTTGTAGGGGTGGTAGGGAGGTGCTTTTTTTAAATTGCCCAACAGACTGACAGGGTAAGAGGGGAAGCCTGGGTTCAGATGGTTCACCTGTGACGATTATTACTTATGCATGCCATACATTTCTGAATATCTGGCTCCTATTAAAAGAACGCAGTGGAACAGCGATTAAAAACACAAACTACAAGATACACTACATCCTTCAAAGTGCTGAAATAACATTTATTGGCTTAATGTCATTTATTTCTCCTGGGAAAAGCTGGAGATGTTGTAGGAATATTCCCTCTGTTGAATCCTGACTGATATTGAGGGAACCATGTCTGCCTTTTTCCCTCGAAGGCATCTCCCTGGCTGAGGCTTGGTTGGAAGATAATAATCACACGGGTGCATTGTGAGGGTAATTTACAGGGCAACAAGGTTTGGCCTTTAATCTCCCCCAAAAGAGAGAATCTCAAGAAACATTTATACAATCCACTCACCCGAGGAGTGAAATCCATTTACGTCTCACCAGATGTGAGACAGAGTTGTGTGTCCGTAAGTGTGTAAGTGTTTGGTTTTTGTTTATAAGAGAGGGCAATTTTTGGAAATTGCATCTTAAGGTTTCTTTCATGCTTATCAATCGAGTCAGTGATGAAAAGGTTTTTTACTGACATATATGGGACACTGGTTGTAGCTGGACTTCAGGCATCAAAAGTTTTGCACTGCAGTAATTCACTTTGAAAAGTCATTTTAAAAATCCACTTCCCCCTCTTATTTGTGAATACAGTGCATTACTAGCCATCTAGAACTAATTACATTTAATCGTGCTAAATGGATTCCTCAAAACTTCAGTGCTGCTAATGAATGTTAGTCACGAAATGAAAATTGACCTCTTGAGGCCACCAATCTATCTCCTGTTCTTCTTATTCCTTATCACTGGAATGAGATAAATGTGGGTGGGGAGACATGAAAGAGATTTGAGGAAGCCGAAGGCATGGCCACACAGGCACAACCACGCTTTTCAAGGTTTAATTTGCTAAAGGCGGTTAAGATGTTGTCAGTGTGGGAGCAGGATTTGCATGAAATCAGCGAGAAAAAAAGATGAAAAATACAATTAATCAACACAGAAAGGCCACTATGACAAAATCAGGTTAAATAATACGGCACACCAAAGATACTTTACTTGTTTAAACGTCTTTCTTTATTTAACGTCTGCTCATTTTAATCTGTTATCCTGCATATAATTTATCGAATGTGAGGTAACGTTGAAAAGAAAGTGAAACGGCAAAGCTCTTCATTTACCAGGCGATTTACATTCCAGCCCTCACCTGTGGTCCTAAAACTGCTGGTAGTGACTGAAAGAATGAGGCTGTGAACACAAGCTGCTGAAATGAGCTTTCTCCCGGGGACGCCAGGACTAATCCTCAGGGATGGAGTCAGGAGCTCCGTCTGCAGAGGGAGGGACTGAGCGTGGGGTCCTTTCTTCTCCTCGCTGAAGGAGCTGGATGAGGTGGTTTGGACATCCGGTCAGCAGGAGGACCTGCCAGTTGGCTTGGGTTGGCTTCAGCGTCGCTGGTGGAGCCAGAGGTGGTGTTATGGGAAAAGAGCAGATTGTTGCTCAACCTGTCGTGACTAAGGACACCAGTGTCGTGTCTTGTACACTTTTTTGAAATTTTATTTTATTTTTCTGTGTTTTTCTAGGCTTTTGAAGCCACCTGCAAGATTTCTGGATCCAGTAAACATTTTCCACTTATCACTATTATTATTACTCTTATGTTACACATTAATGCGCCATAAGTGAGGACACGTTTTGAAGGTTAATTTCAGAAAATCTCATACTAAATATTTCAGTTAATTCTCATCCTCAAAAACAAAACTGTCCATCAAAAACAACAGTTTGAGGATGGGTCTGAAGTAGTCATAGCTCTCTGAAAACCACATATTTCATTATTTATGCATATTTACATAAAAACATCTAGATTGCACATTTACATAAAACAAAGGACGAATAATGTTCCAAATGTTGAGCTTCAGATGTTTTAACAAGCCTACAAGTAACAGCAAGCTTTATCTAATTGTATATTTGATGGATGGATATGCCGAGCTTTTGTCCTATATGACAGAAGAACCACGCTAATGAAACTTTGCATGTCTCTATACGAGTATAGCTAAAAATAAAAGCTGGTAAGAGAGGCTGTCTCAGGTGTGCCTACATGTTACCTGATCAGTCAACCTGCCAGAACCGATTTCCAACATTTACAGGATTAGTTCCCCTCTCACACATGATCCCTTAACCTCAAAATGGCATAGGGCGATGAGTAAAAGCAGCGACGGCAGAAAGGGGAAGACGGAGAATGATTATTATGAGGAGGGAAGGATTATCATTATGCAGCTTTGACACATCGGTGGGAGGACAAAACTGAGGCTCTGCTGAAAGCAGACAGAGATGGGCTCGGGGCGCATAGCTTGTCATTATTCAACATATTTATCCATCATCATTAACCACTGTGTTGTAACTGCCTATCATACTGTGTGTTCGCTTCCCCAGAGATGTGCACACATTTTGAAATCCATTAAGACCGAGGAGGAACTTGAGTCATCATCTAATTTTTTTTTTTTACTACTATCCAGAAGCAGTCAAACATTTGGTCTCACATTTTTCTTTATTAGTAGGTGTGTCTAAACATTTAACTAATACTGTCTGTTTTCCCTCCTCGGGCACACAAGAGTGTTAGTAGGCAGGAACAATCAGTCCATTCACAATCATAGTTCCAACGAAGCATCTTTTTCTCTCTGAAAACTGCTGCATTCATCTTTTACTTATTTGCTTGGGGGAAAGTAATGAGAGTGAAACCCTCCCTCTGCCTACCACTCATGAGTGGGCTCTCTCACAGACCTGCTTAGACATGGTCTATCACCTCTAATAAACAGGATGGAAAGAAACACCTGTTTGTGCTGGCAAAGACATCAGCATCACCAAATAAACTCACCCCAAAAGGGCGCCTTTCTGGCCATATAGTTGCATAATATACTAGCTTCTGGTTGTTCATATAAAAATATAAAAAAGTGAAGTCATAAATACACAAAAGTTACCAATGTGAACAAGTTTGGATACTAAATAATATGAAATATAACTACTGAGCTCCCAGTATGTCAAAATAATAACAAAACACTGCAACAGTAGCATCATGTTTTATCATGCATATTTAGTTTTATGCATATTTAATGCATATTTGTAATTATAATAAAATATCACAAAGATACAGGATGTTAAACAGCAATAATAAGAAGAACTGAACTGATAGAAACGGCTGGGACCCATCTGGACGTCCCCTCAGGTCCCTCAGGTCCTGTGCAGCGGCTTTGTTTGCACATTCAGTATTCCAGTTCTGTCAATCACACTTCAAGTAACTTCCTGAGAGTCCTGAATGTTGTTCTTTTAATAGTTTTATTCTCATTAGCCTGAAAAAATTAACAAAAACCACCTGTTGTATTCTGTATTACATTAGATTGGTGTTGAAATGTCATCAGAGGATGTCTAAATTATTAGCATGCAGTTTGTGGAAATTTTGTTTGGTCTGGCAAGATAAACTCAGAATAATTCTGGTTCATAAAAACTATTAAAAGGAAACGGGAACACTGGGGGGTGACCCAAACAAAGACAGCTGAAAAGACTATGTTTTTCTGTGTTTTAGCCAACATCGTTTTACAGTGAGTAATTATTTAGGTTCTTTTTTTCTTGCAAAGCCAAAAAACTCACAAGATCCTAATTATTAAATGATTACTCTGTCAAAGTTTTGAATGAACAAAACTAGCATGTTCTGCAAAGCCCATCAGTGATAGGATACTGGATGTTACAGATAGAGTTTAAGCTTGACTGCTGACAAAAACATCTCCTAAAAATGATTGCATAGTTTCATGTTCTGTAGCATCAGTTACATCAGAGCGTGGGATAAGATCTATTCACCAGCTTAGAAGCAAAATAATTTGATTATTTATCGTTAATACCTGTGATAGGATGGCCTGGCCAGCCTTCTATATACTCCTCAGCGATATATTTAGTCTGCTTCCTCTGAATTTGACTTTGATGTCCAAGAGGTGGGGTTGGAGTGGGGATGGGTGGGTATGGGTGGGTTTGGGGGGTGGGGGGATACCAATGTGACAAGAAGAAACTGGCTGTGGGCACCATTGGACAGGCATATGACCAACCAGACAAACGAAGGACGTGATGGCAGCATGTTGGTTGTTCTGGTGGTGGTAAAGGTGCTCCTGCTCTGTTTCCATTGGTTCAGTATATTTTGTACTGGTGGAAATGCCCGTAACTGGGATGAGCTCCAGACCCATTACATTTTTTTTTATTTTACAAAGTGAATGGGAATGGCTGGCTACTCCTAGCCTGTCACAGATGGTGATAAACAATCCATTTATCTACACTTCATAAATCATACTTTTTGTTGGCTACGTGTCATATAACATGGTGTAATCTGAAAGGTTTCTAATTTATCACCAACCATTTAATGGTTGACTTTCTTCTGATACTGTTTTGAAGTCCAGATCTCTACTACTTTGAGAGGACCTGTGCATTAATCAGCTTCATTTAAATGTAGATCTCCTCCATCTCCACTTCCACACCAAAAAAAAAAAAAAAAAAGCCAGTTTTTGGGAGGTAAGACTAAAAAGAAAGATCTGACAGAAAACTTCACATTATGGCACAGCTTCATCAGAGCGTTCAGGGAACTCAGAGCCTCGTAGTAAAGACTTCAGATCTGCAGCTCCCCACCGTGCAGCTCCATGACGTCTTTCCAAGAACCAGTAGGAGCGCGGCAGTGAGGACTTTGAACACCGTCAGAATTTAAGGCTGACCCTGAGCGCCCCCAGCATGTGAGCCTGAACTGAACTGTGGAAAAACTACCAATGCACCTTACTTCTGTGATTTTTATCTGAGAAATTTAATATATTCTATAGCATCAAGTCCAGCTGTTCGCCATGGTTACCAAACCTTAAGACAATAGAAGTGTAATACAAGTAGTTCTGGAGAATGATTCAAGTATAATGATTACAAAGTCAAGATATTTGCTTGCTTTAGATGCTCTCTAAAGTCTATCAGCTTGTATTACCTTCAGGACATAATGTCAACACGCAAGGTCTCTTTCAGTGTAAAAACAGATTGCCATGAAATTGGATGAGCAAATGCATGATCCTGAAGCGATAAATGCTTTTGTTTTTAATGACCCTGGAAATTTAAGGATAAATGAAACATTTTCACCATCGCAGCTGATAAAGATGCACAGCTATAATATTTCATTCCTCTGGCTCTTTCATACTGCCGGATGTAATTAATTTTGCAGCGTTCTGAGATTTAGGTTTATTAGAAATCCATTTACATTAAGAGCTGAATGGGTGTTGAAATAATGGGAATGATTTAGAGACACATTCTCGGATGAGCAGTATTTACACCATAAAATAGGCCTTAAATTAGAGTAATTTAGCTTCAATCAGAAAAAACAAAAAGTGCGGATCCCTCATCTGATAGCCGTGGAACGTACCCTCCAGGGCTTTTTATGTCTTGATTACACCCTTGAAAATATGCAATTATTTAGGCCCCGACTCTGAATTATGTATTGATTTCAACTGCGCAAGGAAGGCTTTTAAAAGAGAGGAAAACATAAATCAGTGCAATCTATTATTGATGTTTATGTTAAGAAGATCACAACCGGCATGTTCCTCCCACATCACACTGTGGACACATAAATAAAAAAGGCACACACACACATATATACACACACTTACAAAGATATACACACACTTAGACAGATGTACACGAGGTACGTCATCATCATAAGCACTTTCAGCGAAACGAGGCCGAGTCGACGCAATGGCACAAAATGTCAGGGGAGCAGGTGTTTATGCCTCTTGGAGAAAGAAATAAGGAGCCTGAGATCTTGGCTGAGAGCTTTCCCCTCCCCTTCCTCATCTTCACCCCAGTGTCCGTCTCTCTCCGTTTCCTCCCACGGTTATCTTTTGATCCTTGCTCTTAATGTTCACTTTTTTTCCTTTTTGACTCCGTCCAGAAGTGCTGGCCTCATGTGACATGTTTTATCCAGTTTGCCTGCGACTACGTCTCTCTGTCTCACCTTCACTCGTCTCTGCGGTCTTCCCAGAAACCCGACACGTCAGTGAACTTACATCTTACCGCATCTTTAATGACAAGAAACATATGCAAACACGAGCCTTGAAAATGCTTAAACCTTTTTTTGTTTGTTTTAATTATTTTTATTTACAACACATTGATGTGAATGTCCTCTTCGTAACAGACCAGCTCACCATACAGTTTACAATCCTGCTCGATTTGTTAAGATTAAAAAGTATTTGCCTTCTTCGAGAGCAGCCAGCAGGCAACACTAAACCACAGGGAGAGCTGCCAACAAACACAGTCCCCTTAAATGTTTTTACATCAAAATTGGACTTTTTTTTTTTCTTTTTCTAGTGAATCCACACGGAGCACCAAGCCTTCACATCAATACATGTGACAGTCTTTAAAAATGATCCGAGTCTTCGCGAGGGGTCAGCGCCATCCTTTCAGCACATTTCAAACACACAGCTGTGAATTTTGATGTGTGCGTGCGCTGGTGAGTAACTGAAGGTCACGGTGATGAAGGAGGGGATAAGTGGGGGAGGCGAGTGACATCGGTTAATCCACACATGGCGGAGGCAGAGGCCCTGTGGATGAAGTGGCCCACACGTCCATTTATCAGCCTTAAAGCTCAATTTGGACTGGGAGAGCTTTTAAACTGACATCGTCCTGAAAGTCCTGAACTTGGGAACTGTGTTAATGAGCACACGCTGTACAATACAGATCCAAAACAAAGCTCGCACTTTGTGCCGTCAGCGAGACTGTGTGCATATGAACACGTGGGCAACTCTCTTCAGTCGGAGTCCCGGCACTTTTAAAAAGAGAAATTTTTATTCTTTGCTGGAGTCAGAAAATAAGAGGTTCTCGTTGTTGGTCCTTTTCTGTGATTCACCTCGCTGCATAATTCTTGCTTCCCTTGATCACAACCAGTTTACATCACAGGCCGCTGTTTACAAACGCACCACAGTTGAATTTTTTCTTTCTTTTTTTTTTTGCTTAAGTGCACAGTCTCATTTCCATTTCAATCTTCCTTCACGCTCCCCTCCTCAGCAGCTGAGGATCTTGATGAAGGCCCGCCTAAACTCGATGTTGAAGGTGGTGTAGATGACAGGGTTCAGGGCGCTGTTTACATATCCGAGCCAGGTGAAAGCGCTGTAGAGTGCAGGAGGTATGTAGCATGTCCTGCAGTGGGTGTTCAGGATGTGAGTCACAAAAAAAGGCAGCCAGCAGATGAGAAACACCCCTGAAGCAGGCAGAGGAAAGAACGATTTGGAGAGAGGACAATGTGGAATAGAGGGTGCAAATAGGACACAGTGGTGGGCATGGAGGAGATGGGAGATGAAAGGACATGGCGAAAAAGGAGAAAATGTATGCGTAGTGTAAATTATAGGGGGTTTGAAAATACCGATGAGGATGGGAGAAAAACACAGAGAGAGGAGAGGGGGAAAAAGAAATGTCACGTTAGTTACACTCATAGTTCATGTTTCCTAAAATATCCGCTGAAGAGTGAATGTAAAAACACTTTTCATCCATAACCGTGGAGGCGCCTGAATGTATCCAAACAGTGAGACCACGCTCAGGAAAGAAATGACTTTGCAAGCGCATCAAACAAAATGTTTTTTGTTTGTTTGTTTGTTTGTTTGTTTGGTAGGGTAGAGTGTAAATGCTAATATGTTTGGTTAACTGGAGTTGAGCAGGTTTTTGTTTTTGACTGTACTGTGTCTTCTGAAAAGCTATATTTTATGTTTTCATAATAAATCATACAGTTTTGCCCAAAGTTGTTGTGATTTTTAAAGCTAACCACTTTTGTCCACTCATGTGACATGTCTAGAAATCTGTTTATGTTTATAAGAAGGAAGACTTATAGTAAGGAAGACTTTGAGCGTCAGCAGAAGGAGCTCCTGGAGAAGGAGAACATCATCAATCGCCGACGCAGGCGTGAAACTTCTGGCATCTTTTAAAAGTGTTTCGCTTGAAGTGCCTTAAAAGATTTGAACTTGAAAGGAGGATTTTTAGATACACTTTGCTATTTCATTGCTAGCTACAACGACACAGCATGGTAAACAGAATCGACGGCAGGTTATTTCTTTGTAAAAATAAACTTCTGTCCGTGCTTTGACTATGTAGTAAAATTATCCAGGCTATTGTAACTATTACTGCCTCTCTGCAACAAGCTATCTTCTGTACTTGCTTGGGTTGAACTCTGGGGGCATATCGTTTATTACAGAGGGTGTATTAAAGATGAGATGTTACTCCTGAGTCCCATCAGAGGTGGAAATGCTGCAGTCTGGATGCATCGTGCCATCCGTCGTGAACTGCAGCCACTCCACCAGTGGAGCCGTTAAACATTTCAAAAGCATCCTCGAAGCAACCTTTCGCTCTGCTCTGCAACAGTTACGCGCCAAGTCTCATTTGGTGCTCAGTCAGGGCTGCATCGCATCAGTTTACACATGGCAGATGGAGTTGGCAGGAAGTCAGACACAGGAATGCCACAGAGACTCCTGGTGGTTTTTCAAAATAAAACATCTCAAGCATATACCAATATGATGACATTGTTTAAAACAGTGGAAGCCACAGGTACGCAAGCCAGAGCCTCTCAGATGACATTTCAACCATAGATGAGGGAAAGTTACTTTTAGAAGTCTTTTTTTTTTATTTTACTCATCATTTTTATGAGGATAACAGGAGACAGGACAAGACATTGGGTAAACACAGCTGCAGGCGTTTGAGTGGAAGTCAATTATGTCTAAAGAAGGAGTCTACTGTGTGATGTTGTGGCTCTCTGGTAATCTCAAAATGAGTAGGTAAACTTGTAATCTCACAAATCCGGCTGTGCAGGTAGTGTTTGGGAGCGGTCCACTTCTGAACCGCTCCGGGTGGTATCAAAGTTTGCGCTGAGGACAGAGCAGAAATGGAGCGTCGCTTTCGCACACAGTGTGACCCAGAGATTACCCATCAGCAGCCAACTTATAGTTTAAAATGTAAACGCCGGACTTCAAAGCATAACAGGAAATGCAATGATGTAGCCGAACTCCCCATTAAGCTCAAGGGCTATGAATTTTAAATAGGTTTAAAGATCTAACTGTGCCGCTGTCACTGAAAAGTAGGAGAAACCAGCTGGGCTGGGTTCATCCTCTGTATCTGTACTTCTCCAGCTCATCGTCGCCTGATTACACTGAGATCTCCAAACTGAACCAGGCTTAAGGAAGCCTGGCTGGTAATTGGAGCACGTGGAAGCTGTCAGGAGTGTTTCCTGACACACACTGTGAACCCACAGTCAGCGAGACCTTTTTTGACATTTCAGCTCAATTTATTGCAGCTCTGCTGCATGTACAGCTACTGTAAAAGATTAAATAAATTCACTGATGTCATCATGGTCAGAAAAGACTGCATGTGAGCAGCTAAATGAGGCGGAAAAATAGAAGTGGATTAAATTATTTAACTATACAGATATATTACTTCTACAAACCTGTTGGTATTGTGTGTTTCTGTGAAATTTGCATCCCCTGAGCTTATCCCAGTCATGGCAGCGCCCACTCACCGAGCACGATGGCCAACATCTGAGTAGCTTTCTTCTCCCTCGCGTGCATGGTTCGGAACCGTGTATTGGCATGAGCGTGGGACATCGGCCGCAGTGCCGTGTGGGTCCGTCCGTTTGACAGATCCTTCACCTCGCAGCTCATCCTCACAGGAGGACACTCCGTCTGGTTGTCGTCCCCTGCGTCCTGGCCCCCTTGCTCCTGGTCCAGGTCAAACTCGGTGCGGCCGCAGGACGCGTGGCTGATGCTGCAGTAGTTCTGAGTGTCCACCGGGGGCAGGCCTGAGTTCTCAACGGGTCCTGTTTTGGGGCGTTTGCGCCACAGGCATCCTGAGAGCAGATTGGGCTTCGAAGGACCAGGAGGCTCTACAGTCTGCTGAGGAAACAAGGGGCTAGTAGTTAGCACTGCTGTTAAAAGCGACAATAGTAGGTCATTTCAAAATAAAATGTGAGTTTTAATTGAATTTACTGGGACTATTTGATTGAATTTAGAAAGAATTGTCTTTCTCTTGCAATCTCTTAACTCCCATCAATGAAAAAAGTTTGGACTCTCTCAAGAGAACTGTGTGTTAATTTATGCCACTATGTCTTATAGCCATCGTATTTAATTAATTAAGATGACTTAAGAGGACTTCATTAATTTCTCTTTGGGAATATCTCAAAAGTATTTTGAACTGAATTGAATTATAATCCTCTTTGACCACCAGCAGCAATGGCCAAAGAGTCGACTCAAGAAAGTAATGATGGAGGAAGCAAAATGGAGAGTGAGATGGAGCAGGAGGCCAAATAAGACTAAATCTCAAACTTATCCTCCACAGCTATAATGGGATCCTTGGAGCTAGTAATTATCATAGCTCCTTTCGATTGCTGTCAAGCAGAGGCTCAGTCTCTTGAATTCTTATAGCTTAACAGTGAAGATGCTGTAGACTATATTTATATAAATAACTGATAAACGACTTATGTGCAGGAGTGTGAGTTGTTATGATGGACCAACACCCGAGCCCATATGTAGCTCATCTTAGCTCTACGGACCACTTCAGCCTACTGTTTCAGTGTCTTCATTAACTCCCACCACCTTCATCATCCTCATTTACAACTGCAACAGCCTTCACTGATGTTCAGCAGCTCTTTTCACAAGTAGCTGACATAAAAGTGGTGGTTATTTGGTCAGCAGGAATATTATCTGCAAAATACAGACGGTCTGTCTGAAACGGGACTAAAAATGCTGCTTTGTAGCAGCTGGATGTGGAAGTAGCTACATGTTTGTGGTAATGTAATGATGTGATTATGTGTCAGATTAGTGTTTTCAGTTGCTTCTGCTGCTCTGGTTTGTCAAAAATATAATTACTGCAGCTTTAATGTTTGAACAATCCCACCTCAGTGCCCTTTATTCTTAATCCCTCCAACCTTTTTTAAGGATTTGTATTTGTTGAAAGACTGCCTTTATCTTATCCAACTTAATCTCAAGTGAGAAGCGTTCACAAATGAGTGCTGCTGCTCTGTTCTAACAAAATGGCGAATAAGGCTCGCAGAACTGGAGATTATTACATATGCATGCCATGTCTGTCATTAATATAGACTATAAGTGCCTCGACTCCAGGTTTTTAAATCACAGCTCTACATGAGCGTTTAGTGCACCACAGGATGTCCATATTTGGTGCTTTTCTGAATGTAGTCGTTTGGTAACCTGTTCATTTATCTTTTATACCAGCCAATAATCACTTTCTAAACCGCCAGCAAAAACACGACAGGTTCAATGTGCCTTTTCCCTCATGAGTAATAAGGTTCATTAACAACTTTTTTTGTCTTGTGCAGTGTGTATTTCCAGCACGGCCACAAATTTTCAAGGCTTTCTCTTACTTATCGGATCACACATTTTCCTCTGAGGAAAATTACCAGTTGCTATTTCCTTTAGATTTAAAGCAGTTTATACAGGTGCTGCAGTGCAACATCTGGATACTTTGCTCAGACGACAAGCGTCCAGATGATGCAAAGAGCTCTTTCACAATTTTTAGCTTCTTTTTGAGCACCTGCTGCAACCACAGAGTGAAGCGATTAACTCGGATTTGCATGAACATGAACCCAGACAGAGCCGCATATAAAAGCTAAAAGCAGAAACACCTGGAATGTTTTACAGCATGCAAATAGATAATATGACATCAGTAATAAATAAGTAAAGTATCACCCACCACTTTGATCCTTATAGGTGATAAATCTTGCTTTGCCTTGGGCGTTTCCTCTTGCAGACAAGTCTCCTAAAGAAAACACAGGGGAAGTCACGCTAGAAAATATCATTCATCTGCGTTGCCATGCTGTTTACTTGAAATTCATCGATTACTCTTGTTTCATCTCGGAGGACACTTTTATTAAAATTCAAATAATCTCTGAGTGTTCCCGTCACCCAGAAGAAAAAAAAAGAAAATTAGGTATCATGTCAGTTATGTTTCCAGTCACTCTCAGTCCCGAGCCAAGTGCTGTGCAACTCAATTAGAGCTCGCCACAAACATAACGACAAGTGCCCAGAAACATTATTCATTACTGCTCACTCACCCTGAGCGACTCCAGTTTGGGATCTCACGGTTGACATCAGGACTACAATCAGTTACTTGTAGTCTGGTATTAAAACGTTGGCCCTGACTGCAAATTTATGTGCGCCGCAGAATAAAAATGCATCGCAACGAAATGCAGCCGCATTAGAAAGCTTCTGGATGTGCCAAAGATGATAAGATTATTGGACTGATTTAAATATGGTTTTTTGAACTGTATTTTCAAAATAGGGAGGATGACCTGGTGTCTCCTTGCCCAGGGTTATCAAGATAAAGCCATATGATAGATGAAACTGGGACAAACACAGAGATGATGGATATGATCGAAGAAGTGACAGCTCACTGAGATTAAAATTCAAATCCAAATTAAAAGTAAATATCATCTGAAAAGCTGTTTCACTTAGTTTATTTCCTACTAGTCATACTAATTAGTTTTGGCTCTGAGTTCAGGGCTTTCCACATATTTGCTTACTGACATAATAAACTGAAATTAAATGGTGAAGACTATCACTATTCATTATCGTCCTGATGCCAATGACACTGTCAACATGTTTTGTCCTCAATCCCTCTTTATTTATCCGCTGCTCTAATTAGAGGTGGATAATTACTGAAACACTCCATAATACAAAAAAGAAAAAATACCTATGGCATCACATACATATTTAATTATCAAAAATGATCTTTTATTTCTGTTCTTTCCAAAAAAAAGAAAGAAAAGAGACTGATCAGTCACGCTAAAGCCATTGCTCAAAGCCATGCAGGTTTCATCTTAACGACTGAAAAACTCTGAGGAGTCCAGGCGGGATCTCCACTTGAAGGTTATCACTCGAAACATTTTTAAAGCATTTTTTAAAAAGGATGCACAGATGTGTTAACCTGCTAATAAAAGGCCACTGCCAACTGTTAACATTTAGGAGAGTACATTTGGATAGCTGGAATTTTAATATATTTATGGAAGTAGGGACAACATAGGTTAATCGCTATAAACAAGTTAGATATAAACATTTCCAAGTACGCCAAAAGACTTATTTTCATTAGGACACATGATGTTTATAAGCATCAAAACTTGAGAGTCCAAGTGAAGTTTCCTAAAAGATTCGGAGTATGACTCTGACTTCTTCTCGAGCTCAGGCGCTCATGTGACACCACACATGTCCACCTGGATGGATGGAAAAGACTTAAACGAAGACAGACAGTCTTCTTCCACGCCTCCATGGTCCACCTCTGATGCTCCGTGCCAACTCCATGTGCTGTAGGCAGCAGAGGCCCTCCTGACTAGTCCGCAAACATGAAACCCCAAACACAGTGACTGATCTGATCATAGTGGGATGTTAACCTAAAGTGTGTCGTCTTCAGTCATGCTGTTTGGTGTCATGGTGGACGTGGACCAGAGACAGCAAAGGAAACAGCTGTCTGAAGAGATCAGAAGGAAGATTCTTGATAAGCATGTTAAAGGTAAAGACTACAAGGCCAGCTGCAAATTTAAATCACACGATTAGGATCCATGAGATTATAGCCGACCTTCCCTGATGTGATAGTTGATGAGAATTGTTCCCAAAGACCTCAGAACAACTTTCAAAACGGTTAAAAATGAACTCCAGGAACGAGGAACATCAGTGTCAGACGGCACCATCCGTCGCCGTTTGAGTCAAAGTGGACGACCGGCGAGGACTCCACCACTGAAAGCCAATAAAAAAGCCAGGAATTTGCCAAAATGCATATCAACATCCACAAAACTTCTGGAAGGATATCCTTTAGCAAATGAGACAAAAGTGGAACTTTGCTGGATTTGGCACGGGGAGTCTTGAATTTGTGCAATGACTATCAAGGCATCCTGGAGCGAAATGTGTCGCCCGGTGTCAGAAAGCTAACTCTGAAATGCAGGTCATGGGTCCTCCAAGGGGATGATGACCCAAAACACACCGTAAAAAACACCTGGAAAAAAAAAAAAACACCCTATCAATTAGGTTTGTCAGTTTCAGGTTACTTCAGTGACCATTACGGCTTTTATGTTATATGACCAAATGTATCCACATGTTTTCAGCGTGTCAGCCTCAGTTTGCTCTTCAGTAACTTGATCGGATGAAACACGTTCTCAACACCACTTGAACGTTCGCTTGTTTTCTGACGAGGTCCCTGACAGTCAGTACGATTTAACAGCTTAAAGCTTTCGCTTGTCCTTTTTCCTGCCTCCCAAAAACTAACTTTGCATTTCTGTTTACGATACACCTCCAGCTATGCTAACAAGATAAGAGTGTTTTTTTCCCCCTCCAACTCTCACTTGTGTCTGCTCAGAGTGAATAGTTTAATAGTTTAAATGAGCTCAAACACTGAGGCCCATATACATCATGTCCCTCTTGATTAAACGTACTAATTTTAACCCGACAAGCCTTTTTAATTAATGAGAGCCTCAGTTGTAGGGACAGGCGTGTCCGCTGCTCATCTACCGAGTTATACATTTACATTTCATCTCTGACGTGTGTTTATCTGCACACCCGGTCCGCCTCCATTTACAGAACAGCCTCAAACAAAATGACGAAGCATTATCTAACGTTACCCTGATAATTTTATATTCCAGACATCCCCCTGACATCACTTTTGATCCCTTTTATCTAAAAAGGGATTTCTAAAAATTGCTACATATCAGAAAAACAGCTTTCGCTCGCTCAGTTTTGCCCTGCCTCTCTGGCGGACTCGCTTTTGTCCATCACTGTCTCTACACTCTCCACCGACGGGAACAATTAATGAGCCTTTAAGGAGCGGTTCTTTTTTTCTGCAGCCCGCGTACATTTTGAGTGTGTCTGGAACATAAAAGGTCCAATGTAAAGGTAGGTATTACATAACCTGTCATCTTCAGTGTGAATACAAATGCAAATGAGGGAAAGACTGTAGGAGAAGTATAAAGGTGGTGTCACCTTCACCCTGATAATGTACAGGAGACTAGCAAGGAGCAGTATAATTGTTTTGAGCTAGGCAGTTATCAGTTCTTAATGTCTCAGTGTCATCTAAAACCATATTTTTATAATGGTTTACACTTTGATGCTATAAAAATAACACACCCACTGAGTCTGGAATAATTCCTTTTTTTCAAGAAACTGATCAAAAATTCAGGTGTCAAGTTTGTCGTTAAACCTTTTAAAAAGTCGTTCACAAAAGGTTGACATCATTTCATAATTATTCAGCAGCTTTTAAATCACAAAATTAAAATGTAATGAATGGGATTGAGTGTTAATGAGGTTTTTTTTTTTTTTTTTTTTACATGACTTTTGCTTCAGTTTCCTTTGAGACTATTTGAAAAAAAAATCAAACGAAAAATCAAACTCAAGACTTCTTGAGGAGTTAGAGTACAAAAATAAAGAAACTGTCAAGAAACAGGCAAGTCAAAGATTTTGTCTTTCATTCATTCTTCTTTTTTATTCCTTTTTCTGGGAGTTGTGTGTGTGTCTGTGTGTGTGTGTGTGTTCACGCTCTACCAGCTGTCACTCGCCCACCACAGAGCCAAACTTCTTATATTGGATTTAAATTATAAATTGACTATTACTAAAATAATTAATTATGAATACTTTGCTTGGTGACAGTGAAAAACATTTAAAAAAAAAAAAGAAAAGGCTGCAGATTGGCCTTACCACCGATGGCTGATTGGAGCCCGGACGCACTTTCCCACTGGCCTGTCCGAAGTTGATCCTCTTCCGCCTCATCCTGAGGAAGACGTAGATGCGGATGTAGACCAGCAGAGTGACGATGAAGGGCAGGTAGAAGGACACCACAGAGGAGTAGATCACAAAGTCGGGGTTGGAGATGGAGCACACCATGGGGTCGTCTGCGGTAAAGACAAATTAGCACAAAGGCAAAACAGCCGTGACATCATATTTTTCACCAGCGGACAAAAAGGGACTCTTTTTCAGCTGACCTCTTACAGAGGACAAAAGTTTTTATCTTTCACACTTTGATTATAAGTACGATGAATTTGACAGTAATTGCACCATGATTGAGCAGATATTTTTTAAAAATCAAAATCCTTCAGCCTAATATCTCTCTATTGAACTAATAAAGCTGTAAATTGAAGCTCATGAGAAAAAAAAAAGACGTGCTGACCTCAGCTACGAAATGCACAAAGAATTTCATTAATAAAAAGCAAAGTGAAGAAGTTTGCTTCTCTGTGGATCAATGCCAAATACCTCAGTGCACACAAAGACGAAAAAAAAAAAAAAAAAAAAGGTCAGACAGACAAAAGTCTAATTGTGGCTGGTGTCCAAGCTGCCATCACTTACCAGATTCATATTATCTGGTCATTTCACATGTCAGTTATACTGTATTTGTCCTGCCAAGCAATTCCTGTGTAAGTAATTGCTTCTCCTAGAAGAACAGTGGGTCTGATATGAACCTCTAGCTTCTGTCCGCCGCGCGATTTCACACTGTGGAAACAATGGAAGTGCTGCAATCAGCATCAGCGGGCCGAGCCAAAACGCTCGAATTTGTGCGAGTGGATTAACATTATGTTTGATGAATGCTGTTCATTGTGCGACATGCAGACATGAATCTGCACTGCCGGCTTTTGTAATCAAAATAGCAACTTGCGCTATCTCACATTTCATGCTGGTTTAGATTTCCAGTCATCCAGCTGGTGGTTAAAATAAAACACAACAACACCTGCACGTGAGTCATCTCACATTTTATTCCCCCACTGTGGACTTTTCTTGCTGCACTTCATGGAAGATGCTTTCATTAATTGAATAAAGGAGAGCATAAATAATTCATGAAAACCATGTTCTAAACACCACGAAGGAAATGAGATGACACACTTTTTCAATAATCTAATTTAGTTGCAGTGACATAAACTAAGTACCTAAAAATAAGGGATTTCTTTTTCGTTAAAACTCCCTCAAATGCTGCCACTACCACCGGAAACTCAGAAACTTTGGCTGAAAGCAATGAATAAGTCAGATGAAGTCCAAAGTGATACAAGAGAAAGTCCTGACACCACACACACACAAAAACAAACAAAACAAACAAACAAACAAACAAAACAGTTTTAGCAGAAATTCTAAATCTAGATTACATACACATTTATTATAGCAAGGACCCACATTATTACATGACACACATTTAGCCCGTGTTTTAATCCAAAGTGACTTACAAGTTAAGATAATTAAATTTAGATAATCAAACATATTGATTATGTTAAATTGTAATGTTCTGCAGTGAAATTCCCACATTTTGTTAAGTGTTACTTTGACATTCATGACCCACTCAAGTTTACATACTCATCCATATTACAACCATATTAAACCTGAGTAAGAACTAACTTTAAATGAAACACTGTCAAGTAAACGGTATTTTGTGATCAGATTTGGTCATATTTGGAGTAAAAGTACATCCATGTGTGAGATCCCTTTTAGTCTGGCTCACAGCAGTGTAATTTATTCCCAACTAGTTTTGAGCTCCAAGCTTGCATCCTCTTTTCAGCCAGTCCCAAGCAGGCATTAAAATGAAACGTGTAATAAAGTTTGAGGAGTGAGCGGTGTTGGCTAGACAGACGGCAGAAAAAAAGAGAAAGGAAAACCCTTTTGTAGACAGATTTTTCAAATTATCCCAGCTAAAATGGACGACTTTACTTACTTTCTGTTTGCATCTGGAGATGATGTCCTAAATGCACAAGATAAGTTACTTTCAGGTCATTTCTCTGCATTTTCTGTCATGTTTCATTAAAGGTTTGGAGGTATTTATGCGGTACGTCCTAAAGATTCGTACCATCCAGAGTCCAAAACAAGTGAAACTCATACTGCAACCAAAAGCGGAAGAAATTTACGGCTGTTTTAAATCAAAACAATATATGTGTGATTTCAAAGAAATCGAACAAGCAAACGTGCATCATGTGCATGATTTGACCAAACTGTACTCCATTTACTTCAGTTACCATTATCAATCACTCGGTTATGTCCTACTGGTGTTTTCATAGCATTCTGCAACTCACGCACTCCTTGTTTACAATGCAAACCTCACCGCTCCAGCAGCATTTATGCAGAATAGGATGGCTGGGGGAAAATAAAAAGACACTCTTCAGGGTGAGAGAGGAACCTGAGCACTGCTCCACAGATGTAATTAAGGCTCTGAATGGCTGCACTCATCACAAACGGCGCAGGGGGGGTTCAGTATGAGTCATTTATCTGGCAACAACAGCATGAATGGAATATCTTAAACGCAGCTCATCAGAAAAGTGCAATACTGTTTATGTCCTGCTGGAGTGCCTGTAGTATTTTAACCAACTAGCATGCAAAAATGTAAAAATATGCTTAGGTGAACTTGTTCCATGGTAGGTCATAAAGGGTTAAGTCATAACAATAGTCTGAATAACCACATGTAACTGCACTAAAAGTTTAGCAGGAAAAGCACAAGAAGCCCTCATCATTGACCCGGCATCCAACTACCATCTGGATCACGCGTCATCAATCGGGTGACGGACTGGACAGGACACCCCCAGAGATCTTCTGCCCCTGCCCTGATGACAAGTCTCAATGATAGAGAAACACCAAACCTTGGTTAAAAACACCTCCAGGAAACACCATAAACACCAGATGAAAAATATTTTCTTTTCAAGTTTCTTGAATCCCCAATTACAAACAAAATAACTGAACATGTCTCCTGTTGCCATTCTACAAAGCTTTTTCCTCTTTCTACACATTCGCTCGTCTTAGCAGAAGTCACAGGGCGGATATGGTCGAAGAGGAACACTTTCATGGACTATTTTCAAAGTTTGACTCCAGAGATTAACTGTTGTTTTTGACCTTATTTTGTCTTCAACACTTATGGTTCAAGTCTCTTCTTGTTGTCTCTTCTCGTGTGATTTAAGTCGGTGTTGGCAGTAAAAGTCCTTGGAAACGTAGTCGCTTTGGCATAAAATATGGCCTTGAAAAAAAAAATACCCCTGCACAGTCCTAGCGAAGCATGACTATGTTAGGAGGTGGGTGTTTACATTATGAACAAGTCATTATGACGTGACTAATATCCTCGGTTTCCAAGAAAAGAAAACCGAAGGCTTTTTCAGTGGCTCATGGGTGCTGATTACACATCGTTTGACAGTTTGAATTTTATGTCCGAGAGATGGAAACTACACACTACGCCCTGCGCTCAGTTTTGCTGCGTGACCACTTTCACCAGGACACATGTGGACACATCTGGACAGAAAGACAAAGTTCAAATGCTGCTGTTGAGCTGACCTGTGGTGTTGAAGCCAAACAGCAGGGGACAGGAGACAGCGAAGGCCAGGACCCACACTGTGGCAATCATACCAAAAACTCTTCTCCTCGAGCAGTGGGTGGTGTTGTACAAGACAGGCATCACTACTGCCGTGTATCTGCACACACAAACACACACACACACAAAATTATAGACAGCATAAAGTCTGACCAGCTCTCAAAATGTGTGTATAGGGGATAGGTGTTGACCTTTTGAGTGAAGAGAAAAGTGCTGATCCAGGACAGTTAATGAGAATAATTAAAAAGAGAAAGAAGCATTTGTGCCAAACATTGAGCTTGCAGATGCCAAGAAATACACCGCTGAGAGTGAGTGGATGATACAAAGACTAACAGCTGAGAGGCACACCAGGCATTTCAATGCTGAAACAATTTGGGTATTCAGAAAACCCCCCAAAGAAGAGCTTTGATTTAAGAGTTAATCAGCACACTATATGACATGAGTGTATAATGAACATGGGAAAACCGGGCTTTAGAAATGCCTCTAAAGAAGCAGCAATTATGTTTTAGCTCAGCCCAAACTGGATGTGATGTTATGTTAATTAGAGCCAGATAACTGCCATACTTGCTTATACTCATCGCAATAATTACTCCGGCCGTGTCCTGGGCAAAACCCAGGGGCCAAACAGGCACCAAAAAAAAAACAAAAAAACCTCATCTCTTTGCTTTACACTGTTGTTACCCTCCTGGTGGGATGTTTTCTGAGTAGATAAAACCAGAGAGGAGAAAGTGTGCTAGGAGAAAAAAAATATGCATATGATTTTTATTGATGATGTGCTGTTTTACAATTTAAATTTAGTGAGCTCATCAGCTCACCATTCAAAACATGAGCTGCGAGGTAGTGTAAATGCTTTCATGAAGACAATTCCCCTCTCTTGTACATTAATGGTGTGTCTGAAGAGCCCAGAGCTTAAACATAAGCACGGCTGTCAGGGAGGTAATATAGGTATGTTACACACCGTCAGTGGCACTGAATTCCTCTGGCGCTTTAATTAATTTAGGACCTCACAAACATGCCGGTGCTGCAGGGGTGTCGTTGGCTCGTGTAAAAATAAATTGTACAAAACCACAGGGCTCCACCGGATTTCATCGCTCAGGTGCAAATTAGCTGCTTTACACAGAAAACAGTATCCAAGTGAACGCAATTTAAGAGTCAAAGGATGCTAAAAATGTTAAAAGAAAGAAAGAAAAAGTGGCTGTTAGCTAATCGGTGTTTCTGTGTGGTATTAAAGTCCAGTTGCAGAGTTGTAACTGTCATGTATTTTTGGAGACTTCGCCCTGTGGGAGGAAAGAAAATTCAGAAAATGTACAATTTATTAAACTTCCTAAACTTACCGAGGAGTAAAAACTTCTGCTGGAATAACTCGTAAGAAAAAGACAAATTAAATCTGTCAATAGAAACCTTTTATAGTACAACTCCACGGACAAAATAGTGCTGTTTTGAAAGATTTACCTTTGGGTCTCCCACACATCCTGCTTTGTGTGCATGCCAGGTTGCCTTAAAGTTTAGACTTCTTGTTGTTCATTTTCAGCCTGACACACCAGAAGGTTTCTCTCACAGAAACCTCTGCAAATTCCACAGGAGACAACGTTTGGCAAAGGGCAGACGGTTTCAAAACACTACTTGGCAGTTTATTGGATGACCCACGGCCTCAGCGCATCTTCCGTGAGTAAATTTCGACCAACTGGATCAATGAAACCAGCTGGGAGGAGAGTGAAAACATGTTTTTTGTCTGATAAAAGCCTTCATAATAGCAAGAAGATTTAAAAAAAATTTTTTTTTTTGCTGCCCCACACAATGAGCTAATTTTATTTATGAATTACCATCGATAAAAATGGAATGTAATCTATATATATGGTCTACATGCTGAACTTTCTCATGGCAGAGCGAACACAAAAGTGCAGTTCGTTGGATGACCACTAGGTGCCGGCTCCAAACGTGAGTTCATCTCCATCGACCGTCATGTCAAAATGTCCAAATTTACAGCTGAAATGAATAGACTTGCAGCCTGATGCAAAACAGTTTTTTCTCATCTGTGATTGGGGATGAATTTTTATGTATCTCATCACATAAAACAACATAAAGCCACACATGTATGTATAGTGTGGGACATGTGTTTTTGAGTGACAGCTGTTTTGCAGGCTACACTGTTGACGACTAGCTGTTGTCTCTTCATCTACTTAATGCATACAATTTTTGGTGAACATTATTCAAAAAATATTGTGACTTGTGCAGTTAAAACTATTAAGAGACCAGCACAACTCGCACAACAGGGTTGACCGTGACCTTGGCCAACCCGGAGCTGGACCGGTCACCACTTCAGTTACCTTCTCCTGGCCACTCAAGACCGACCTGGGAAGGTAAAGGTAGTGGTTGTTGTCCAATGGCTGGGCTGCGATCTCAGCTGCCTCGCTGGACCCAGGCTAGGCTAGCAAAGCTTGGCCGGAGCTACGACAGCCATCGTTTTGACTGGCTGTCCTCATCTCAGATAGAGCTATCAGGATGTGACTGTAACAAGGAGAGATTCAGGTTTAATGAATGTAAGGTAACGGTAGTTAGCATCATCTGCTGTGCTAAAATAGCTAGTTTGTAGTGGCCACTCTTGTTCGTTCTGTCTGTTTGTCCATTTTTGGATTAACTTGGGTGACGTCCTGTCAATATAGTACTATCCAGAAACAGCAAAAAAGGCTTGAAACCGACTCTTTAGAAACTTATGGGTGACATCATGGGGCAGCTACAGATCAGGTGGTTGTCCTTCAGTCGAGAGGTTGCTAGTTTAAGCACCACTTTGCCGTCCACGTGTTTAAATTTTCATTTGGCATTTTCAAACCCACATCACACTCAATGTGTTCCTGACTATTGTTTTTTTAGATAAACCATCTGCTGTTTGTAACGTAAGGTAACATAACTTAATTTGTGGGTTTAGTGAGGTGACAGACTCAAATGTTTAAATCGCTGAATGTTTCACACGCAGCAGTTGCTTAATACGTTGTTTTGCCATTTAGCGCCGGCACAGAAGTAACCTGAGCAGATGGAGTTCAGAGTTTATTTTAATTAAAATAAATGCCTCTGACCTGACAATGACACCGTGAAAGCAGCGAGTGTGACTCAAAGGTGCTAAACCTTTACTTCAAGGGTTGTGAAGTGAAACTGTGGATTTTTCTGTGGGTTTGTCACTCTGGTTTTGTGACGTTCGTTGACACACTGTTGTGAAAATATTACGTAAAGACAATCATTTTTTTAATCTGCCAGATTTATTGTGGACTATAAGAAGCACAGAAGCTGAGAGATGAGTTAAGATGAGCTTTGGAAAGTCTGTAAGACATGGTCGGTTAAAGAAAAATAAGACATGTATGATGAACTTATGCTTATGAGAGCACTTGTGTTTCTCTGTTGTGTCACCAACCTGCTCCTCCAAAAAGCCTGGTGTAAATAAATCTCTCAGCATCTCGAGCTCTTAGGTAGAGCTTTATTCATCCTGTTGTATGCAACTGAACTCTTGACAACTACTGCTTGCAAAGATCAAAAGACCCAGGAGAGATTAAATATTAACTTTGATGCAAGGAAAAAAGATGAAGCAAATAAATAATATAAATACGCAATGCACATCAAGTGCAAAGGTTCAAACCCATACCTAAATCCTCTGATAACTCCAAAACAAACACACAGATGACGAGGACCTGAAACACAAAGTGTATTTGAAAAGCTGCTTATTTTATCACATCTTACACTTAGACACATGGAAACCCAATCGAGAAGACGTGAGCAACACGGTAAAACATTGTCTTCCTGCAGCAGCAAGCCCTGAAATATCTATAAAGCGAGAGGAAAGAGACCTGGAAATTTTGAAAAAGCCACAAAGATGACATTTAAACTGGAGATGTCATGGAAACACCTGCAGCCAATAAAAGCGGCGAGAAGGCACACTCTTGCTCACTCACCTGTCGATGCTGATAGCACACAGGTTGAGGATACTGGCGGTGCACATCATCACATCCAGCGTGACAAAGATGTTACAGTAGAGCCGGCTGAAAAGCCAGGCGCCGCCAACCACCTGCACAAGCACAGACAGGGAGATTAACAAAGCACATGTTTCTCTCTTTGTAACCGTCTCCGTGACGTGTGACGCTCCAATCAATGAATTATATAGGCGACCAGGAAGAAAGAAAGCTGCATATAGACCGAACCAAATGACACAGAAAAACAAGCCAGAGTTTCAAACACTTGTTCCAGATTTACTCCTATATTCTTACGTAAAGCTCAGATGCCTTTACATTTACTATTTAAGCTAATTTATATCGTCTTTTACAGCACTATAGTACAGTAGCTGTCTATAAAACACCAGCAGCTGTGACTTCTGCAACTGTGAAGTGGGCATTTTATATGGCGGTAGGCCACGATGTACAGCATTTATACTGCATCTATTACAAGAAATACTATTATCTTGGGGGCGTTCTTATCTCTGGGAGCACTTAAAGCACTTCACCCAACACTTGGCTCACTTCGGATTCTCTCAAAACCACGATAAGAAAACATGCCTACCTACACAGACGCGTATCAGGCCCACAGGGGACGGCACACATGCATACAAAAGTGTGAATAGACAGCAATCTCTGGTAAACATAAAGCAGTGGTGTCAAATGGTAAATACACATCCGTAAGGACGAGGTTTCTTTAAAGGCTCGCAGAAATGTTTCGCTGCCCACTGGCTGAGCAGCGAAATGTCAAAAGCCATAAAAGGTCACAACATCTGAAATCAATTTTTGCCTTCTTGGCAGTAATTTAACATGCAGTTACCACTGCAACTTGTACCAAAACACAAAACCGTTTAATCGCTTCTGAAACCTTTTCAGATGGCAAAAGAAAGTCACTTATATCGTATTTCAGTGGCAGGTGAAATGTGGTTTTTGCTGCCAAAAAGAGTTTTGGTTTTATGTAGAATAAAGTATGTGCACTGTTATCACATGCTTGTAAAAGTGCTGAGGAGTTGAGCTTAGATCTCTCCAGAGAAGATGTTCTGCAGCAGAACAAGTTGGATATAGTACAATCTTTAAGGATGTACGTATGGGTTTGTTTTCTTATTGACAGTGCTGGTCAAGGGTAGTGTTCACAAATAGTCACTTAAATAAAAAGTTGTTTCTGAATCATTTTTGAACGTCTTTTCACCTTTCCTTTCTCTTCGATACTAAGAATTAGTCTGGTTCCTCTGGGTTTAACTTTGATTTCCAGGATGTAGAAGAAACTGCCCCCTGGATGCAATTGAATAGGACTACGACCAATCAGAGAAAAGAGACGTGTGACGTCGGAGAGAGTAGGATCAACACATCCAGTGGACTAGGAATGTTGGCTCATGACTTTTGTCAGTTTTGTAGTAAAAACTTGTTGGTTGTTTGGAGTAGTGGCTTCAAGATTTTTGAATATAAGCCCTAATAATGCCATCAGAATTTGGGTTTGGGCCCAACAGAACCTGCTGCAGACTAGGTGAAAGGAGCTTGAAAAACGGAGCCATACTGTGTGCCTAAAGGTCCACACAAACATTTTCTGTTTCCACAGATTTGTGCTTCTGACTTCTGAAGAAAGATAAAATATTGTCCTTTGGTGTTTGTGCTGTGACCCAATTCATGTGGCAATATTCGACTCAGACAATAAATGCGGTTCTCCCTGTGAACAGAAGAGGCCAAGTGGGATAGCAGGAAGAAAAGGAAAAGCTTCGTGTCCATTTTCAGTTCCATGTTTGAGTCCCAGTGAAACTATTGATTTTCACTTGTTTTTGGCCTGGCTTGTTATTTTTCATGTAGTTATTATTGTTAATTCAGGCACCAAAAATATTTGAAAGAATAAAACTATTTGGTCTAAAATAGACCCTTCCAAAAAAGATCTGTCTGTTTGAAATTGATACAAAAGACTACCCAGAGAGGCCAAATGGATTTATGATTTTGATCAAGCACCGCTCTGAGGCGAGGAAGGAGGGAGACCAGGCTCTCCGGGTTGGAAATGCTGAGACTATAAATATCTTTGTGATTTGCAGACACTTAATTCTGCCTCCTCCCCCTGCTCTCCTGGAACTCCTCTTGCTCTTTTTCCTCCCCGTCTGTGTTTAATTGCAGGAGTGGAGACACCTGTGTGGGAGTGGGACTCCAGCTGCAGTCTATCCACAATCAAGCTCCAGCAAAAAAGCTCCTGCTCTGCTCAGCAAAGGCATTCGCTGCCAGATCCTACCTGGAGCTTGTGGTGTTCGTCACGCTCCAGCCGTGCCTCGTTTGTGCCTCTCTGGTGGCGTTTTTTATTATTGAGCCCTGATTTTTTTTTTCTTTTGTTTGCAGCATTTCTGGTTCCCCGACTCTCTGCTTTGTTCTAGCCTTCATTTCAGTCACAGCTGATGACTAATGAAATGAAATACCATTTCACCCTTGTTGATGCCTGCTTCACAGCTGTTTATTTTTAAACAGTACAGTTGGATGATTATAACTGTACAACATATAGCATTTCATTTTATGAATGAAACTGGAGCTCAGCATCATCCATCTAATCGGTGTCTTGGCCAGTGCTGCATGAATATGACTTTTTTTTTTTTTTTTAAGCCTTATTTCAAATGATCAGACATTTTGGAAGCTCTTTGTTGGATCTTTTGAGTCCAAATTAAATTCCACATTAATAAGCTGCTGGGATACATTATACCCATGCACACTAAACAAGTAAAGCGCACATATTTGTACATCATGTTTTCACAGTGTGACCGTGTTCGCTCAGCGGGACTCTGCAGACACCTCATGATTGAGCATATGCGATCTATATTGTCAGCAGGAAACTGTTCTACATGTCTCAATAAAAATGACACTGCAGCTGCAGAAAGAGTTGACGTGCTGGGAGCAGAGATTGAGTTTCGGGTTGAGGACAAGCAGGCTGGAGAAAACGCTGGGGCTGGAATCTAGGTTAGGTGTCTCTTTTTTTTGTGAAGAGAAGAATAATATCACAATAAAATGTTCTTGGGAACAAACGCAGATGAGCTGAAAAGACCGCCTAACTTGCAGAATTTTTCTGTATTATTGCTCTGACAGTGTTTCACTTTCTCCAAACATTTTATATTTAAAGAAAAAAGTTCTGCCTAGGTCTCATTTGAAATTATCTTTTGGCCTTCGGGTTTGTATGATGGTTTTTAGAAAAAACTGCAGAGCATTAACTTTGTCCTTGCAGCCCTGTGTACCATTGTTATTTGTTTCCCTAATGGTGGACTGAAATATTACCATTACTCTATTTCAGATAAATATTTTTGGTGTTTCGGAGTTACTCCAGGTTCGGAGCCCTGAAGGTTATTACTTTACATAAGAATCAAGAACTTCAACAAACATGAATTTGACTAACCTTTGTTCTTTAAATAAAACAGGCCACCCTCTCATCTGTGACTGTGGATCAGGTGTTTTTTTTTTTATAACTGAATAATTTAAAACACTTTGTTCTTGGGTCAGATTAACTACCCATCCAAGAGGTTCACATCCTTTTGGCACTCAAGAGTACTCTAATTGCATACAATTTCTAACACAGGACACTTTTTTGGTGTCACTTTTATGCCAAACTGTGTTGAGGATCAAAATCCATAATTTGAGAATCTAAATCAATCATCTGAGAGTCAAATCCTGGAATCTGTAACCAGGTAATCATGATCTTTAATCAAGACTGATATCAAACTTCTGGGTTTTCTGTTTTCTGTTTTCTCATCAGTTCTAAAACCGTCAATGTTTTTAAAACTTGATTCTTGGTTGCAACTCTGAAACAAGTGTCAGATCAGTACCGTGTCCATCTACAGGGGGGAAGCAGGACATAGTGGAGATCTGGTAGCGCCTCGTATGAGCGTCAGGACGCCAAAAACTGGTCATGGAGAACCAGCGAACAGAGGTACGTTGTTATTATCTGTCCTTTCTATATGATATAATTGTCAATGACATTAACAACTTACCTCTGTCAGTGTAAGGTGCTGAGTCATTCAGTAGCCAATGAGATACTAGATTTTGACTATGTCCCGCCTTTTTGATTGATTGATTGATTTGACGCTCGTTTCAGAATTGCAAAAAGAAAAAACCCAACTAACAAAGATAGCTTGAAAACACAGATGGTTTTAGAAAGAGAGGGAAAAAAAAGGTATTACTCAGAAAGAGCATTGTACTCGGTTAGCGATTTTGATATCTTGATTACAGATTGTGTATTTTGTTTCTCAGATTTTTGATTTTAGTTTGCAGTACATTTGTGTTGAATTGAGGCCTTTGCTGTCAATCTCCTCACCATCTCTTAAATACACAGCAAAAAAAACCCAAAAAACATCTGGACTATTCTCAAAATGACATACTTCTGTGTGTACACTCAAACACAGTAGACATACACTGTGTTTGAATGTATGTAGAAAAGTATGTCATTTGGAGTACGTAATGTACTATATACCTGTATATACCTGTAGAAGGTGGGGATGCTGACTGGCCGTGTTTGCTTCATTATGAACAGATGTCATCATGCAAAATTCGCTTACCCTACCTTTAATATTTTGAGTCTCTCTTTTTAATCAGATTTATTTATAATGGATTTAATGTAGTTATTATGTTTCCATTCTAAATTGCATTTATGCCAAAATAGAGGAACTTATGAAAGGATTTAACCACCCCCCCCATAGATATGACACACGGTGCTTACCACTCTGTCTGTCAGACTTGTTCATAAAGTCAGCTGTTTTCTCAGACAGGCCGTATATTTCCAGACGTTGAAAAATAGTTTTACAATAAATCGTAAAAAGGGAGGACT
This sequence comes from Zenarchopterus dispar, assembly GCA_028564865.1. Taxonomy (NCBI): domain Eukaryota; kingdom Metazoa; phylum Chordata; class Actinopteri; order Beloniformes; family Zenarchopteridae; genus Zenarchopterus; species Zenarchopterus dispar. The sequence continues at coordinate 8,718,800 of JAOWBL010000013.1, forward strand.
CGGTCACTGTTGCCATTAAAACTATTTTTTCAGGTGTACGTCAAACACTAAGCCTACAAGGTGACTTGATCAAGGGCACTTGATTTGTACCTACTGAGAATAGAGAAAGTAATCATCACTTTTCTCGCAGACACATGCCTGCAGAAGCAAAACCTTTAACTGTCTGGTCAAAACAGATGAATTTCACCTTTCTAAGCTGGTGCTTAGTTTGCTCGTGATGGGAGGTTTAGCACTTGGTGTTTTGCAAACATACTTCCCTCCTATTAACTAAGTTATCTCCCTGCTTTACATTTATGTTAAATAAATAAATAAATAAATAAATAAATAAATATATGACTTTTGTGTGACTTTTGTGTTTTTATCATCCAGTATTTATTGAGGTATAAGCACCTTTTGATTCAGAAATGAGGGCCTTTTGTACTCACTGGGATGAAAGATGAAGCACACGTACTTGCAGCGTGACTGCTGGCAAGAAAGTTCAACTCATGACTGAGTCCGTCAAGGTTGCTGGCTGCCTTAATTTGACATTCATAGGATGTAATCACCTTAATTTGTCAGCTTTTTCTGACAGAGCTCTTTCTTTTTAAGCTTGACCTGCGAGTGAATATTCTGGGAGACACGGCACCTTCTGCTGACACTGAGCAAACTCAGTCCAGTGGGGTGTCTCCTTTGAAACATAACTGGAATAAAACCAGTTGTTTTTTTTTTCTCATGTGGGTGAACCTGTCCTTGTCTAGCACACTTCCCCCCCTTCAAGGGTGCTTTTCTGCACGCACCCTCATGCCCGTGCATATAAAACCAGGACGCTGTTGCAGTTCATTTTCAGCGTGCGTGAACTGTGGATGCCCGTGGGCCACGTATACCAGTGTACGTAAAAAAAACAACAAGGGAGACAGAAGAAATGAACATGTAGCAGATAAATTATGTTACACTAGTGAATAATTTGTAAAGTACAAATACAAATTAATCCCAGTTCAAGTTTAAAGACTTAAAAACATTTAATGCACAGGTGTACTCGCTTCATTATCATTTGATGTCCAGCCAAATACTCAAAGAGGATGAAGTCATTCTTTAATCTTTAATATGTCCTTTGGTAATTACGTATTATCATTCATGAATAACTAAGCTCTATTTGAAATGCTTTTTATCATCATTACTGCCTTCTGACTACTGACTAATAAACTCCAAATAAAACTTCATTGTTCTGCTCTTTGACCTTGGCTTCTTTTGGCTAGAAAACTTTTTCCTTTCTGTTTTTTATTGATTTTTTTTTCAGTCATCGCTCAGCACCAGCTCCACTTCATTCTGGTCCACATCCTCCACTGCTTAACCTTATTTCTTTGCTTTCATTCTTTCACAGCTGTCATAGCGATTATTTGCAGTCATATAAAAAAGACAAAACACCCTCTTTAAGTTAGGATATTTTACATATCAGGACATTAAAAAAAAAAGTGATCTGGTCTTTACCAGGATTAAATCTAGATAAAGACAGCCTGAGCTGATAAACAACACAGGTAACATTACAGTTTTATTCTCTTATGAATTAAAAGCCTAATCCTAACCCTGTTTATAGGCATTTCCATGAGATTGCAATGGACATTCAATGAACAACTGAAAAAACTTGATTCTTTTCTTCCTGTTGATGTTATATGACCTAATTTGTCCTGATGTGTCCCGGGTTTGCCATGAGGCTTCATGTCCAAAACACCTGCATATGACCAGATGCCAGAACCACCTCAACTGGCTCCTCTCGATGTGGAGGAGCAGCAGCTCTCCTCCGAGTTTCTCTCTCACAATTGAACATTTCACCCAATCCAGCCACCCCTTTCAGCTGCTTGATTTTAGTCTTCTGACCATTACCCACAGTTTGTGTCTATAGTTGAGGGTAGGAATATAAATCGACTGGTATCTGGAGAGCCTTGCCTTTTGACTCAACTCTCTCTTTACCCCAACAGACCAGTAAAGCGTCTGTGCTACTGCAGACACTGCCCCAGTTCACCTGTCAATCTCCCACTCCACTCCTCTTTCACGTGTGAACAAGTGATACCTGAACTCCTCTTAAGACAACACCTCATTCCACCCTTTTATGATTGGGAACCGCGGTCTCAGATTTTCAACCATACTGCTTCACACACAACTGTGAACCACACCTCCAACAGCTGAAGATCACGACTTGATGAAGCCAACAGGACCAGATCGTCATCAAAAAGCAGAGACACAATCCTGAGATCCAAAAACCAGACCCCTTCCTTTTCTTAGTTGGACCGAGAAATTTTATCCATTAGAGATACGGAGAGAGTTGTCCAGTCGTTGTGACTGTAACACAGATGCCAAATTATAACCACTCCACCACCATGCTTGACAGTGCGTAGATGGTGTTTATGTTGATGTGTTTTACATATTCAAATTTAAAATCATATTTTAAAAAATTTCATTAATCCCTAATGAGGAATTAAGTAGTCATGATTTAAGTCTCTTCAAAGATTTATTGTAGAGGGTTATGGTTGTGGGCAGGAAGGATCTCCTGTCGAGGTTTCTGCTGCAGCAGATCTGAAGAAGCCTCTGATGATGTCACTCTGTTGCTGAATTACTGGGTTCAGCAATACTGAGTCAGGGTTGTCAATTATCTTCATTTTATTAAGACTCCAGAGGCTCCAGAGCAGAGCCAGTCTTCTTTATCAGTTCACTCAGTTTTCCAAAGTCACTGGCTCTGATGCTGATCCCACAATAGATGGCTATAGACATGATTGTACTCTCCACGACAGATTTATAGACGATACACGACATCCTGCTGTAAACGCTGAAAGACCTAAGCTTGCTTAAGAAATAAAGTCTGCTCTGTTCTTGCTCATAAACAGCATCAATACTGTATCGCCAATCCACGTTGTCCAGGTGAACAAAGAGGTATTTATACTTTTCCATCACCTCCACTTCTTCTCCAATGATGGAAAAACTATTCAACTTAATCCCGGCTCTCCTAAAATCCACAATCTCCTTTGTCTTGTTCACGTTCAAGATGAGATCATTTCCACACAAAACAGTCCACCAGTTCTCAGTCTCTTGTCCATCACTGACTCATCCCACAGCTGCAGAGTAATCTGAGTATTTCTTCAGGTGACAGGACTCTGACTTGTACTGGAAGTACAGCGTGAAGATGAATGGTGAGAGTACAGTGCCCTGTGGTGCTCCTGTGCTGCTGAGCACCTGGTCAGACACACAACCACTCAGTCTCCCAAACTGTGGTCCGTTTGTCAGGTGGTCAGTAATCCAGGAGATTCTGGAGACATAACTTAAACGTTGAACATATCGTTTGAGGCCTGTTGATTCAGATATCTTGCAGCCTCCTAGCTTTTTGCAATTTCTTTAAACATTGTAAAATCTGAGTTTGCAATGACCTTCCTGAGATGACCAGTTCCAGAGTGACTGGCAACTGTCTCTATTCCTTTCATTTTCTTTACATATTTTCATTATTTTTTTTTCCTTCTTGGCATTGTGTTACAGCAATATAAATGTAAATGGGATTCTCTGTAAAGCTGCTGGTCTGTGCCACAGTCTGCTCCACTAAACAACTCTCATTCCCAGAACATTAAAATACAGATGTTTTGACTGAACTATCTGCTGTTTTTTTTTCTTTTTTTCCCCTTTTTAATGTATGATTAGCACTATTTATTTGGTGTCCTACAGGATAAACCTAGGAGATCCAGACTCACTACACATTTGTCATGGAAGACAAGGCTTATTCAGCTGTGGTGCATATGTTCCCTACTTTCCCACATGTTACAGTATTAAAAGAGGGGAAAAAAATAAAAAATGAAATCAGAGGCTCATCTGCTGGATGTATTGTGTGATAAAACTATTTCTTCACGAGCTGAAGCTTCTCTTCTTCTGCTGTTCTGAAGATAAACACTATGTTTCTGTGACAGGCTGAAGAAAACACGTATTTAAATAGATTCAGAAATTATTATCCACAATCAGTTGATTTTGGCTTAACTCATTTTATGCCACATTAAAATTCTGGAAACAGACAAAACTCAAACTTGACCATACTGATGTATGTCATGCAAAATGTGTCTTAAAAACATTAATTTAACCCTCAGAGGAAAATTTGGCCTTTTTCCATGACATGATGCAGTACATCTCAGGCTATTTTTTTTTTTTTTGGCCCTGCAGTGTAGGTAGTGCCACATATGTGGTGCTAAGGGATGGTATCTAAAGTCTAATCCAGTTTTTCTCAATACTGGATACGGGTCAAGTGTCACTGACCCTGATGCATAAATGCTACATTGCTTCAACATACCTGGCTCAAAAGAATGGCTCACCTCACTGGACTGTCATCAGGGTCTACACAAGTCTGTTAATGGCTCATTTATTTGTGCCGGGTACGTTGGAACAGGGAAAAATCTAAAACAAATTGGACAACTGTGGCACCTAAGGACATGGATTGAGAAAGCTGTACCTCAAGTTTCCAAGCACGCTGAACTGACACTTAACAGTGCTGTAGCGATGTGGACCACTGATTAGACAGCAGCAGCTGCTTCTTTGTTTAAAAGACGTGTTTCTGCAACAGTGGACGCTTGCACGTGTACTTTGTTGTCAGTTTTTATTTCTCTCTTTGGTTGTGGACATAAAATGACTATTACAAGAATCCGTGTCAAGGTGGTACTACCTGATGCCTACTACTTGTGGCAAACTGTTCCTGGCTGTTATCTTACCTTGCTGCACCATGTAATGGACAAAGCCCAAATAAATCTGGGGTAAACCTAAGATGAGGAAACTTTGGCCTGCACTCTGCTGAAGAAAATCTGATAATGAAGATACTCACCTCTAGGTAGACAACCCACGGCATGACTAATGAGGCCACCAGCAGGTCAGCCACAGCCAAGCTGACCACCAGGTAGTTAGTGGTTGTCTGCAGCGAACGCTCCCTCAGCACAGCCAGACACACCAACACATTTCCAAACACAATGGCCAGGATGAGAAGCGAGTACAGCATGGCGTAGTAGTTTCGCTCCCCCTGGTCCTGCCTTGAGGCGTCTGAGCTCTCATTCTTCTCATCCCATCCGAGGGGCTCCGACTCGTTCCAGAGCTCTCCTCTGTTGCTAAACAGCGCCATAGAGATGTCCCGGTGACATGGGAGGTGAGATGTTTGGCAAACCTGTCCCAAATAAAAGGAGCATTTGTTGGTTTTTGTCTGTCTGTCACAAAACTGCCTCTCCTTTGGACTCCCATGCAGACACCTACAGCATGTTTCTCACATGTAATTAGTCTGATAAGTACAGCATAATAACCATCAGATTTTTACAGCATCATTTCATAACCAAGATCTCCTGGGAAGCTGCCACTTAGCAACAGTGATCGTTTAAATTAGGAAATGTGAAGAAAATTCTTGCATTACATTCCTTCAGCAATGTTCTTTTGTGATCATTACTATCATTTGTTTGCAGGCACGTTTTTAGTTTTCCTGCTAAACGGAAACTGGAGGCAACTGTTATTGGCCCCTTTGCTGCTTCAAAAGACACAAAACCTTAGGATAAATTAAGAACATTAAGCGCAAATGTCCACAGTGCAACACGTTCATTACAGTTCCAGATAGCATTGCAAATATTCCCCTTATATGAAGTGGTCTGAAGTCCAACTTCTAAAAACAGAGTGGCTTTAGTGAGAACCTCCCAGCGTCCTTTTGAGCACTTTCAGTTCGGCCAGCTCATCATAGAGGGCTAACAATGCTGCCACCCTCAGAGATCCAGCTGGCTTTAGCCCAGTGTTTTGCTCCTTGCAATTCTTCCTCTCATTTTTCTCCAAACCCCGCTGTCTGGCCTCAGTCCACATCTCAGAGCTGTGATAACGCTCGCACCTGAGTCTAGATGGTACACAAACTGAGCCCACTTTATCCAATTCTCCTCTGTTTCGGTGACAGAAATAGAGAAGAAGATGGAAAACCAGATCATGTTCAGACCTGGCTCACAACCAGGCTTTTAAAGATTTCCTTCGTCTATGATTCCACTCAGTTCCTGAATGTGCTCCAGTATCATGTTATTGTCCACAAAGAGAAGCTGAAGAAGCAGAGGAAATCTAGACACTGATACAAATCACCTTCAAGCCTCCTATAATGGGAATACAACAGGGAGTTCATCACAAAATTAGAGGTGACAAGAAGCACAAAACATATTAGAAAAACCACATCTTTGAGGAGTCCAAAATGCCCATGAGCACACACGAATTTGTAATTTCAAGGCACTGGTTAAAGTTACATATTGTTCCAATGAAATGTTCATTTACACTGACATATAAGGATTAAATAAAAATTACTCTCCATTTCACTCTTGTTCAGGCCATCTGTGTAGTGTGTGAAAAAAAACATGTCATTTTTGGTACCATCTTCATAGTGTTTTGGGGCCAAAGGTGCTTCACAGCATATAATTCCTACAGTACAAGAATATAAGATGGACATCAAGACCTGGTTGACAGAATGTAATTTATTTTTCTCTCTTGGCTCCATATGTGAAATTTACAATAGCTGCTAGGCAATCTTTTTCTGCAAGAGAAAACCCTTGTCTGAACAAGTCAATATCTACTAATTGCACTGCCTGCAGACTGGCAATCCCGTTTCTGTAAAGGGTTTTGCTACATGATCACTTCTCACAGCACAGAACCACTTCATGCCCAATGCAGAACTAAACTGGATCCCAGACAACATTTCTATTAATAAAACGTCCTCATGAAACTCTAGTGCGTTTTCCCTGTGTAAAAGTAGGCATACCTGTTAGCCTCTCCCAGCAGAGAATTCATCAGATGCCATCGGAGAAAAGCATCCTCCTTCCAGAGTTCAAACTTGTCCGATCGCAGTGTCCAGTCCGACCTGGAGGTGCGCTCGGTGCCATTGCGCACCGACGAGTGGAAAAGTGTGGAGATCGCAGAGGAACCGGTGAGCTCGCTCGGCTTGCTCTCACTTCATCTCGCTGAAATCTCGGTGGTTCTCGGACAGCCGCTTCAACACGCGTTGTAACTCTTTACACTCCAATATTTTGCAACCACGGCGGAGGCGCGCGTAAATGGAGGCGACAGTCCACCCGCCTTTTACGCGTTTGGAAATTGACGGCAAAATTTTACGAGCAGAAAATCAGCCCGAGTTTCAGACTGAAATTATAGTTACCCGTCATACCAGCTATTATTATAGCCCATGTGTTATATTAAAATAGCACCCCAGGTCTGCATTTTTCCTGACCCCTGAGCCAATCTGTTCCACGCTCTGTTGGAAGTGACATTCAAATAAAAATAGCCCTAATTAAACAACCACAGGAGTGAACCAGTCAGACCCACAGAGCACAAATTAGGTCACTCTGGGAATTTAAAATACATATAAAATATATAGACCAACACACCAGTCTGTCGCATCCCTCTTGAATCCCTTTTGTAACATTTTTCCACACAAGACCTAATAGAAAAAGAAGCTGCGTGCAGATGTACATGAAGCCCGTGTCGTATATATCTCACGTTCCCACTCGATGTGCTTTGTTTTGCTGTCTCTTATATTTAAGACAAGACCATCAGTCCTGCAGGAACCCCTGCAACGCGCACCAAGCAACTGAGATTTGGAGCAAAATTAAAAGTGATTTTTTGAACTGATCCGGTTGGCAAAAAAAAAGAATCTCTTCCTGGAAAACTATAGTCAGCTCATTCTTTTAACCACATAAAGAGATATATTTGTCATTTCTAAAGCTGCTGAAATCCTACAAGGCTCACACTTACAGTTTGTATTGAGGCCTCATTAAAGGCTGTTTTTAAAAAGTAGTGAGCAGCAGGAAGTTGATGTCTTTCTCCACGCAACCCCAGCAGCTGACAAACAAGTGCGAACAAATCATTTTTCACTTCAAACCTCCCACCACTTTATGATTCAACTAATGTTAAAGTGTCCAAATGTCCTTGGTGCTAATTGGAAATCTGACCCATCCTCTTTCTCCTTAGCTGGGTGCCTGGAAATGTGTCACATGCTGTGCAGAGATAGAAACATTTCTTCCATGTCCTGTCGTTGGTATTAATATTAATGTTGACAAAACTAAGGGTGGTTTGACATCCAGAAGATACGCTTCAGTTTGCGCCCACTAATTTATGATTTCCTTTGCACCCCGTTTATGCACATTGTGCAACATTCAGGAAATCCATCACGGTCTCTCCTGCATGAGTGGCAGTCAGCGGAAGTATGTAATTTATTCTTGAATGGCTTTCGCTTCGCTCAGTTGGCGATTTATAATACACAATTGAACATGAAGGGAAGATGGGTGTTATGGGTCACAGCTTCCACCAAAACCGTCACCTTAAATATAGGCCATCACAACTCTCCCACTGCCTCCACACAGACAGATAATAAAGACGACACCCACACATATAATTGTGTCACTGGCGAGTGGGGCAGGAATGCTGGGAGTAAACTGGGACTTGCTTCCCATCAGAATGAGGAATGAGCAGTATTTATGAGTTTCTGACTCTTGACAGTTGCTCACAGAGCTGTTGATGTCAGGCTCGGTCTAGACTCTGGACCAGCACCGGTGTGAAGGTCAATCCTGAGAGGAAGATGCTGTAATGATGATAAAAGACTGGAGGTTTTGGAGAAACGAGACGTTTTCCCAGATTTGGTTGACATTTTGCTGCCATCTACAGGTCTCAGGGTTGAAACGTTTTCACCCCACACCGAAATCCACTCCTGCGTGACTGAATATTCTTACCGTGCAATAATGATGTAATAAAATGTTCTCAGTGGGCACATTAGGAAAATGTTTCTGAAAAAAAAAAAACTTTGTCACTTCAGTAGCTACCAACATATACATATATTCAAATCCCCAAATTTAGCAAAGTATTTCATTTTGAAAACTATTGGGGAGTGAATTGGGGGAGATTTTATAATCAGGTGTGAATTGATGTCTTGTCTGACCTTTACGATTATGTTTGCTTACATCACGCCAGGATTTATGGAGGTCGAGGACCCCAGAAAGTGTTGATGCTAATCACAATCTAAAATGTATCAAAAATATATATATATCTGCAAAGTTTGCAATGTCTTTGCAAACTTGAGGTGAAGTACAACATCTTGATTTAAAATGTTTAGTTTGTGGGTTTCCATCAAGAGAACAAGGAATGGCATTCATGTGGTTGACAAAGCTGAAAGGCGAAAGCCACTGCTTTCCTGGACTTATCCAAGTCATGAACACGGTGGTGGCAGTACCATGGTTTGTCCATGTTTCATAAAACTGATCTGAAGAGAAAGGGGTTTGCACTAATTGTTCTGTGAAAGAGTGAATTAAAAAAATATTACAGTTAACATTTTTTAAAAAGACTAAGCAACAGCTGCATCCTTAATTCAAGGTAGATGTTTTGAAAAGACCTGATGGGAGTCATTCATGTGAGGAAACGTATCAACATTTCATGTTGAAGCTGTTTTATGTGAGGAAATTCACTTAAGCTCCTCCTGTGCAGCCCTGATCAAATGTTCCCAGTCGTGTGCAGTTCCACTTACTGATGCACAAAGTGACAAAAATGCAGAAAGCACAAATTTCCATTATACGTTTAACAAAAATATATAATATATAGCTTTAAATATAAACACAGAACTGTAAAAATCAGTTTTAAAAACATCTACACAAAAACTTGTCTAATTTCCTACAATAAAGTGACATGAACCACTCGCATTTATCAATTTGTAATATATGTCTTTATTTTAAATAAAAAGGACACGTGTGGCACTTAAACTTAAGTTAACAGTTAATATAGAAAAAAAGTTAGCACATTATGTAACAGTCAATATCAATAGCAACTTATAAAAGTCAAATTATTATATTATAGATTCAGCAAGCTGCCCATGATTCTTCTCTATGTATCCTGGATTCATCCATCAGTAACACATTTAGACGTAACACATGAATTTATTTTCCTTCTTGCTCGACCCACTCAGAGTACCCTCCTTTGTAATGTCTCGCCCTGAGGGGAAATAAAAAAGACAGAGCAGAAAAGTTCATGTTTGTTTCTGTTTTCCCTACAAAAAAAAAAATAAAAATACAATAATGGATGGATGGATAGATAGATTTAGATTTATATTGAGATAACAAAATCAGGAAAGTACATATACAATGGCACCTTTACATGACTAGAGTGTCTTTTTACATTAGCTGCATCTAAGTTGTGGAACAATTTCTTGTCCTATAAAAGGTTCTGCACAAGTTTGGAGACTTTTAATCTGCACTGAAAACCCACCTCTTTTCTCTGGCTTTTAATAAGGTTTAAATTTGACATCAATGTTTTTAATTATTGTGATTTTAACTGAAGGGATGCATTCCATCATGCTTTTAATCTTTTATTGTTTTATGAATCTTATCTATCAGCACTTTGGTTGTTTGCTTTATAAATAAACTTGACTTGACTGGAGTTCAAATTATATTCAGACAAATGACATACAACACATACAGGTGTGTCAAATGCATTTACCTGTAAAATCCCAGCTGGTGAGCAATGCTCAGTGCTTTACTGCTCCTGTTCCCACTTTTACAATGAAACACAATGTTGTTGTCATTTTTTCCAGGAGCCTTAGTTTGAAACTTCTGCTCAAAGTGATCCGGGGAAAGTTTGAGTGACTCTTCCAGCATGTCAACTGATATGAATTCACATACAAAAAAAAAGTTATTTTACAGGTCTTGATAAACAGCTTTAGACTAGTCAGTTCATGTTTTAAGACCTACGTGGGATGTTGACAGCATGAGGAATGCGGCCAGCCTGGTATTCCTCTGCGGTTCTCACGTCGAATAGCTGAATGTCCTGATTGGACAACATGGTCTTCAGCTGCGAGTGGGTCACCGCAGAAGCTAAATTCAAAAGGAAACACACAAAAAGCAAATTGTTCAATTAAAACAGTCCCAACTTTTAATGCTTATTGTTTATAAAAGCATTTAAAGTCACCACGTGTTGATTTATCTTAATCCCCAGACCACTGTTTACAGAATAAACCAAAAGTCAACCACAATCCATGTTTTGAATAACCACACAGCCTACAATTCAGCTGGGAAGTGTTGACTGTATACATACATGCACCTACAGACATCTACAGTAATAGGACTGTATCATTTCCCTGCAGTCACACATACTATCCTCACCTCTGACTGACACTGATGAGCCATCGCCACATAAAATGTTAGTAAGCCTCTAAAACAATTTTTACCGGCAAGCACGTAGCTGTGACAACGACTTAAAATAACACATTAAAACAGCTCTAAGGTAGATACAGACAAGGCTGCCAACGAACACAAAGACACTAGACCTGGGATAAAAGAGATATAGATGACTTCCCCATGAACCCAAACTAGAAACAGTTTTCATAAAAGGAGTCTGATAATTCAAGGCTCATTATAATCTAAAAATAAATATCAGAAGTAAAGAATTTGTTGGTAACCTTTCATGTTACCTTTCACATTTTATAAGCAAATTACTGAATTATAATACATTTGTATAATAATAATAATAATAACAATAATAATAATTATTATAATAATAAGGAAGATTAGATAGAACCTATTTAACTTCTTTAATGTGCCATGAGATGACTTTTGTTGGAAAAATTGAACTACATATATTTTTTATAGTAAACAACAGTCTTAAATACCAAGTGACCTTTTACCGCCCTAGATGACGCTTCTGTTCATAATTTGGGATAATTTTTCAGCACAATAACGTATACGACTGTTTTCCACATACACGTCAGAGTGAGAATTTAATATAAAACTATTCACTAACCCAATAATTATTAGTGTATTTATTTTTCTCCACTGTGACAGTGGCAGGTTCACGTAGGCCGTGTGAGTAAATGAAGAGGCGCAGCTTTATTTCCTCATATTTCACTCGGACGTGGAGGACGTGACAAGTACCCAAACACTGCCATTCACCATGTTAGTACTTTATTATGAAAGTAACAAGTAAAATAATAAAAATGTTTACTTATAAACATAAACCAAAGCTAATACTTAACAATAAGACAGTGATGACTTAACAGAAATAATGCTTCTTTTTTTAATTACCAGTCTCCTCTGGTCCGGATCCTCCGCATGTCGGATTTGAGGTTGTAAAAGTCCGGATAAATGAAGAAAAGGTCGGATAAGACCTAAAATTGGCCTCAGTAACGGCCTGACAGAAACCTCGCGATAACACCGAGGACAGCATCGTTATGAGGAGAGAAACGCGACACAGAGTGTAGTGAACTGAAATCATGTCGACTGACGTTACTGCATAAACAAAAACTTCTTCTTCGTCCTTTTTAAAAAGTTCTTGTGTCTCTTTACTTCTTCTTCGTGTTCGAGTGTTTTGTGACGGTTGGTGGTGCTGCCCCCCTCTGGCCGTTCCTTATAGACCTGCTCTGCACTTGTGATGAACAGGAGCATAGACGTCATCTGTATGACGTCAATAGACAGGACGCCTGTCCAAACGGTTCAGGCCGAACCCCAACACAGACAAAACAGGCTCCAAACCAGACCGAGACCCTGAAATAAGAAATAAATACTGAAAACGAATGACTGGAAAGCATAGGAAAATGTCTTGCACCAACTCATAAACAAATGTGAACCCTGAGGCGATTTATTTGTGCCACCAGCATGTCAGCACAACAACCGTAAAAACACTACTCTAAAAGCTCCAGTGACAGCTAGTAGTTTGCTATTTGCTTTAACAATGTATTTGCTTACTGTGAAAATAGACGCCAGGTTTACTCCCATTCCTGAAAGCCCAGTCAGCTGTTACTGGCCAGCTTCAGGGGGTTGCAAAACAGCATTGTGCAAGTTGTGCGCTCCTCATGGTCACGTGATTCACCAGCAATCTTTTCAAAATCATTTCCCCGAAAACTACCATTACTCAGCCCTACAATGCTGGATATTTGATACATATGTTTCCGTTTTGTTTTGTGCACCAACCACATAGTCAAACAAGTAAAAATAATGAATAAATAAAATAAAATAACAGAATAAATAAAATCACACTATGTGTTCATTTTGATTTTTAAAAAATTGAGAAACTGTTAAAGAAAAAATTATAGATCAGTTTTATTCTGACACATGATAAATACACAGTTCACATTTCTTTTTGACATTGTTAGTCCAGATAGTTTATATATACTTTACAATATGGATATACTAATATTGAAACATCATCTAACACTTGCAGTAAAGGAGAAAGCTGGTGTTAAATGTTAACAATGAGTCTAACACACTAAAAACTAATATTCATGTTGTATGTCTTGATTCCTTCATCCAAATTTAAGTAAGACGTCAAAGTTGAAATTAAACTGCCATTACAGTATCTCATGAATGACTAAAATTATTTATGCTGAAGTCAGATTTTAAGAAGTTAACTGATGCTTTCATTGTTTCTGTTAATATGGACAGTTCCAACATAGTCTTTATTGTCCTTTCCCATCACATTTAGACATCTAGACTCTTGGAACCCAGTCACCTTCCACCAGAAACGTAAACAACATCAGGAAGAGAAACCACATAATCCCAACATCTCAAAACCTTATTCTCTTGCACTAAAAGTTAGAATTTTATTTCATTTCTTCAATAATCTGAGACAGAGAATTGCAAAAAGGGCTGGAATCCCAAAGGTCCCTCCGATCTTGTGGGAGCATCTGTTTTTATGCTGCTGCAGGCCAATTTAAAAAAAAAAAAAAAAAAAAAGAAACTGTGGGATCAGGTGTGGTCCTGAGGTAGCTTTCACTGCAAAGACAGAGACAATAAATCAAGAAAGGAACATTAAAGCAGCTGGGCTTTACAAAACAAATGAGGGAAAGGCACATTCCTGAACACATCTGTGAACATGTGTCACTCATTAAAGGACGGGAAAGAAGGTGCAAAAATCATTCAAGTACCACGTGACCAGTCAGAACATTTGCAGGGGGAGGCGGTAATGGTCAGGAGTCCAGTGGGAGCAGCTGGGAGTGGTATTAAGAAAACAGTTGTGTGGAGGAGCCCAGAATGGCCTCGGATAGTTGAAGAGATGTGTTTGTTGGTTTTTAAGGCTGGAAGGTGTCAGAAAGATGAAATGTTTTTAGTCATTGTGCTCTGCCAGAATCAGCTCTCACTGGAACAACTTAACCTAGCTGTAGCCACTTTTGAATTCAATCTGGAGTTAATAACCTGACATAAATCTGCTTTTTTAACCCAATAGTCAGTTATGTGTTAGCAAGGAAAATTCATACTGTGTTATAGCTAACATGTTTTGCCTACTTTTCCATAACTTTTTTGTTTTGCTCTCTTCCAAAAACTCTCCAAGGGCATGCTGGGCTTTCCTTGGACCCTTGAGCTTCATCCCAGAGCTATACACCAGCTGTTTTGAGAGAAGGAAGTATATCCTGCTCTAATCTCTTTTTTCACTGCTCCCAGGAAAATCCCCAGAGCTCGAGAGTGAATGACATCCAGGTCTGACAGTACAGACGTGTCTGTTGAGGCACGCACCACTCAACCATGATCTGCTCTTGTGAGGATCAGAGCTGCCCTTTTATGTTTCAGTCAGGCAACATCACATCACTTTCCCACTCCTCTTCACTCACCATCCTATATCCTCTCTTACTCTGGGATAAAGCACAACCAAAAAAGCAAAATGTATTACATGTTCTGGCTTATTATCATTAAACTGTTCAGTCTTATCCCCAATCAATGCTTTGTTTGAACCAAAAATAAACTTTATAAAAAGCATGTGAACCCCCTTAGAATCAACTGGTTTCATCATTAATGTGCTATAAAATGTAATCTCATCTTCATCTAAGTCAGAATATTAGACAAACACAATGTGCTTTAATTTTCTGTCTTTATTGAACACACCTTTTAAACACTCACACCCAGGAAAAATAAAGTGAACACAAACTAATTACTTCAACAAAATCTAATTTGAGGTAGTAGTTTCCACACCTGGAGTCCAGGTGTGGTTTTGAGCTACTCAGATGAATTAAAAAGGCAGTCCAATATTTTAAATTTCAGGTTCATGAAAAGCATCTGCTAACATGAATCATGCATCTCAAACAAGTGATCTCAGAGTGTTAAACTGTTGATCTTGTTTCTTGTATCGTTATCCATCCATCCATCCATCCATCCATCCATCCATCCATCCATCCATCCATCCATCCATCCATCCATCCATCCAT